>CM076581.1:760111476-760478357 GCA_034641835.2 Pinus albicaulis | reverse complement strand
CGTGCACCGCCGCTTCAGTGGGAGAAGTGTGCTCGGGGAAGAGGAAGCCCAAGTTGCTTCGGGATACCTTGAGAGAGGCCACATTTGTTCTTGGGCCTAAGAGGCCGGCCGGAGAGAGCGGACCACGAGAGGTTTTGTAGCTATATGGCAATGGTTGCCAACATCCTTGACTGCGAGCCTTCTAGCTATGAAGAGGCGGCCTGGCAGTGCCGGAGAGGCCATGCGGGGAGGAGTATTCTTTTATCATGAAGAATGATGTTTGGGAGGTGGTGCGGGGGCACGAGGGCAAATACGTGGTTACTTCCGGATGGCTTTACAAGGTAAAGCACGGACTGCCGAGATGGCCGGCATTGAGAAATTGAAAGCAAGATTTGTGGCTAGAGGGTTCTCGAGGTAGAGGTAGATTGTGAGGGGACCTTCGCTCCCGCGTCGCTCGATATATTCGATCCCGCTCCATTATATCGATAGCGAGGAGATGGGTTGGAAGATCCACCGAGATGGATGTGAAAGCCGCATTTCTCAATGGCTTCATATAGGAGGAGGTGTACATTGAGCGACCATAGGGCTTTGAGGTGCATGGGAAGAGTCAATGTGTGCAGTTGAAGAAGGCCCTTTATGGCACGAAGCAAGCTCCCAGGCTTGTTGCTCCAGAGGATAGATACATACTTGTAGGAGGTAGTTTTACAAAGTGAAATGAGATCCGAACCTTTGCATATTGTGATAGGTGAGGGCTTATCTCATTGCGGTGCCTTTGTATGTGGATGACTTGGTCATTACGGGTGCGGAGAGAGACTCATGGAAACCTTTGCGAGATCTTGCTGAGCGGAGTTGAGATAGAGGACATTGGCTTGATGCATTACTTTTTGGGTTTGGAGGTGTGGCGGGAGGAGGGGGCTGCATTTCTTTACGGGGTAGGGAAGTATATTGTGGACATCCTTGGCGAGATTCCACATGGAGTATTGTGAACCCATGTCAACATCGATGATCACCAAGCTGAAGAAGCTTCCGTAACCCGGATTCGAGTTGGTGGATCCCATTGTACAAACAATGCAGTTGGTTCCTTGATGTATTTGGTCAACATGGGACGGATATTGCGTTTTGCAGAGTCAACACGATGAGCCGAGTTTATATGTGTGGCGTAGGAAGGTTCGCTGGGTGGCTCCAAAACACATTTTGCGGTACTTGCGGGGGACGATTGCGGTATGGTTTGGACTACGGGCGAGGAGATGGAGTGAGGATTGTGATTACATTGATTACGATTGGGCGGGTTGTGCTTCGATAGGAAGAGCACTTCGAAGTCTTCGTTTTTGGTTTGGGTTCGAAAAGCCGGTGGTGTCATGGTTTAGCCGGAAAGCGACGGTCGGCGGCCGACGGGTCAGTAGAAGCGAGTATGTAAGCGGCCGGTCTAGCTGGTTGTGAGGCCATGCGGCTTCGCGAGGATGTTGTTTGGCTTGTTGGTCATCGGAGTTGAGACCTTCGGTGATATCTTTGTGATAATCGAGTTGCATTAAACTCACAGAATCCCGATGTTCATGACGAGAATCGAAAAGAATATTGGCATCATATATCACTTCATCAAAGACTATGTTGAAGAGGAGGAAATTTGTGAATCTTGAGTATATTCCCAGTGAGCGGTGGCGGATATTCTTACCAAAGCCTTACCACGGGGCAAGCATGTCTCGCAGAGACAAGATGGGTGTGGTGAGGAACATCTTTCTTGGTAAGAGGGAGTGTTGAAATTTGGTTATCGGAGGGCCAATTGGTTCCTAAGGCTTTGATCTTTGGCCTAGGGAAAAGTGTCCAAAGAATTTAATTTTTCTCCTAAAGTGACTTTATAAAGTTATAAAGTCAAATCTAATTAAAAGTGACTTTAAGTGATAAAGTTACTAAAGTCTAATTTTAAAGTATTTCTAATAAGAATAAATGTATTGAAATTAGAAAGGAAAATGACTTTGAAATAAATGACTAAGTGGGGTCTTTATTAAAGTGGGGTGAATTAAAAAATAGAAAGTGAGATTTAAATGAGCATTTAATCTACGACCCCTAGATCTAAAGCTATTTCGGCCATTGGATTGAGGGATTCCCAAAAGTCACTTAGGGTTAGGTTAAAGGAGGAAAAGGAGGAAAAGGTCATTCATTCTTTCACAAGCAGTTAGGAGAAGGAGAGAAGGAGAAATTTCGGGAGATTTTTACGAGCGATTGAGAAGAAGGAGGCGGCAACACTGACATGATGACAAATCAGGTAAACAAGGGGCGAGCACGAAGTTCGAGGCAAGGAGCACGAATTTCAAGGGAGGAAAAGGAACAACATTTGTTGTTGCACGTTTTTCGAGGACCGTACAATAGTTTGGAGGCACGAAATCGAGGTCCATACGGCGGGGAGAGAGAGGATGTTTGCGAAATCCATACAACGGAAAATCGAGGCGCTAAAATTGAGGTTGTATAGCATGGTTTTCGAGCGACGTACGGCGGCTTGTTGAGGTCGTACAAAGTTTTTTTTTTTTCGAGTTGTACATTTGTACAACATAGATTTCAATCTTTGTCGTACAACATTTAATCTTTAATTTCCCATTTTAAATTGTTTTGTGGGCACGGAAACCAATGTCGGGATTTGTACGGTTTCGAGATAACTCTTTGTTATGAAGTGTTGTAATTTTTTTTGTTGTGTAAATTTCTGTCTCCTTGTAAAGCAATATTCGGAAAATAAAAGAGAAGATTTCGAATTGGTTTTCCCCAAGAGTTGTAGGGGGGTTTTTCCGGGGTCACCTTGACCAAAAATCTTGTGTTAAAATGTGTTGAATCGTTGTTTGTGTACGCTGATTTTTATTTACGTATTTTCTGACATTGTGAAAAATTTCGGAAATTTGTGTTTTCAACAAATATTTATTTTCTGACTTGTTGAATGTAAGGTTATGGAAAAGGGAATTTAACTAATTGGAAAATAAATTGAAATGTTGCTTGGGGTGGGAAAAGAGAAATTTCTACATCACAACTATACCCTATTGACTACCTTGTCTTGCCGTTGCAATTCCTTATCCTACTTTCTGTTAAATTTCCATAAAACTCTACAACTACTTAGATGAATAATTGAAAAGTGAACCTAGTTTACTTTCACCAAGATACAAAGTTTCTTAACAATTCATAAGCATTAGAATAAAAACACCAAAGAAAAAAAAACACATGCACACAATTAGACACACTTGTTTTCTCCATGAAACCCAAAAGGGAAAACTTTTAACTGTGATATGCATTATTTTATGATTTTTCTTGAGCAAATGGATCTATTACAAGGCAATGTTTGTCCCCAGAAAAAACGTCCTGTGCTTCTCACCAATCACAACTAATACAATTGATCTCGATGTTCCTTGGTCACTAGTTGGTATCAACCTACGGTCGCAATTGTCCCCCTCTTGAATACTTGACTTGCCCTTGTAATTCCTTATCCCAACTCCTTCTTTACACACTTGGCAACCCTGTTCCTTGCGCAAATCCCCTATTTTCTAGCTAAAGTTTGGTTCCTCTTTCTTAGCGCAAGTCCTCTATTTCCTTGTGCACTTCTTGCCTACTATTTCTAAGGATCCCAACTCCACAAATTGCGCACCATCAATCTTTTAAATTCTAGTGCACTTGTGATCTCCTATTCCTTGGGATACAATCTCTCCACCTCTCCGCAATCAAAGAGATGCTCTCACAAACTCATGAATTGTCTTGTCACAAATCTTTGTGCACAAAACAATGATAATTCCTTGTTTCTTCATCCTTCCTTTGTAGGCCCAATTTGAACATGCAAGGAGAGGCCCAATTCCAAATTTAGAACTCGAGTTTTGATTGTGGGTTATTTGAGAGTGTTACTTGCTCTCCTTCCAATCATCTGCTGGATTTGACCCAACTTTTGCTCGCTCCAATCAACAGGTTTGGATTTGTTAACTCGTGCTCTCTCCAATCAACATTGGAATCCTTGCTCTTCCTTCAATGTTGAAGACTAACTCGCACTAGCGAGCCCTCCTACGCCACCTCATTCTTTAGTCAAATTTATAGGGAACTCCACTTAAACTGAAGCTCCAATTGTACGCATGCTAACTTGATTATTGTTCAATAAATTGGAAATAACTCTTCCTAGCGAAGTCTAACTCATGAGGACAATTTGAGGTCTTCACTAGCTAAGGCACAATGGAGATGTCTTTGCTTGTTACATTTCAACACTCCCTCTTAGCGAGGATGGTATACGGAAGAACCTCATCTATCTGGATCTATATACCTTTTCTACATTCTCTTTCTTCTTTTACTTATTGCTCCATACGAACTAGAGTCTTCCCTTCTTTCTCCTATGGAACGTGATGCGAAGACTTGTACTTTCCAACCATGCTTTACGAGTCTATCACCTTAGTCATAAGTGCCATGTACCCCGTGTATCTCTATCGTGCTTACTCACCGAAGGTAGTATTGTGAGGTCCAACTCTCTTCTAATCCTCCCTAAACAACTCTTGCCCACTTTGCTCGAACTCTCCCTATGCGGGAGTCAGCGGCGGAGTGGGCGCCTCCCTTCGCCCGTGGGCTCTACTTCTCGGCATCTTGCTAGTTGGCGCAGTGCCCGGCTCGAGGCTCAGAAGCGAGATGCGGCCGGAACTTCATCTTCAGTAGCTTCTTCTTAGGTACTCCACAACCCTTGCTTTCTCTAAGGACTCCCTCGAGCTTTGCTCTCCTCAATCATCATTTCTCTACGTTGCGCACTTCTTACCTTGTTGCTCAATGTTGTGCTTGTCTCTACCTAGAATTTGTAGAGATTCTTCATCCTCACACCTATCTACTTCTTACATCCGAAGCTAAGTGCTGGAGGTAAGCCTTACCTCTACTGAAGATGACGTCATAACCCTTGTCCTCAAGGGTAGCTATTGAAACAAAATTCTGCTTTACTCCTAGAACATAGAGAAGATCTCTAAGATGGAGAGGATTAGCTGACTCCCTTTGAAAACTGAGTACCAGCTCTCTAGCTGCATACATGCCGTCATCTCCTAGCTCAATTTGAAACTACATGTCCTTCTCCTTCAAGGGGCTGAAATTATTCGTGTTCCCTGTATTGTGGAAGGATGCTCTTGAATCAATATGCTATACACTGCTGTTTGCTGAGCTTGCCAAGGAAAGCTATCAATGAGAAATCTTTCTCGCATTGGGCAGAAAATGCATCTACCTCCGCTAATGCAGCTACATGATCCTTACTGGACTCCTCCTTCCAATTAGGACACTTGGTGGCATAGTGTCCAAACTCATGGCAATGGAAGCACTTGATCTTGCTCAAATTTTCTTGTTCTTCTTACCATCTAACTGGACTCAACCTCTCCTTGGCCCTTTTTTCGCTTGGCTCTGTTGCCTTTGGTTGCTGAGGCAAAGTTCTCCTCGTACTCTATCTTCGCTGATCTACCATCTCTCGTCCCTCTACAAATTTCTTCTTGTATGCAATTACTCCATAACCTTTCCCAATTGGGAAAATTTTCTCTGCCACTCAATGCATCCTGAAAACTATACCAAGACATAGGTCCCAAAAGCGCAAGACTCACAAGGTCTTTTTCTGCTACTATCCCGTCCACATCACCTAACTCATCCCTAATCTGAGTGAACTTTGAAAGATATGTGATGATGGGCACTTCATTGCTCATCCAGATGCTTCTTAGCTTCTCTTTGAGAGCAAAGCTTCCTGACATCACTGGAACTATGATACAGATGTCAGATGGAATTAAACATCTCATATGCTGTCTTCTCATAGAGATAAAGAATAATGTGGTCTCCTAATCCCCTCAAGAATGATCCTTGTCACCTTGGTGTCATTCTTGTTATGTTGGGCATGTTATTGGGCATCTGTAGGTGGCACTATTTGATTCTTCACAAATTCTAGCACCCCACTGTCTTCCAACACCACTGATATCCGCTCTTCCATGCACAGAAATTCGAGGCCCCTCTAAATTGTGATTTGACCTTAGTCCTTGGAATGCCATATTGCTATCAAGAGTTGCTCTGCTCTCTTCACTGCACTGCTCAACTTGTTGCTGGTCTTTATACTGATCTCTGCTCTGATACTGTGTTAAATTTCCATGAAACTCTGCAACTACTTAGATGAATAATTGCAAACTGAACTTAGTTTACTTTCAGCAAGATACAAAGTTTCTTAACAATTCATAAGTAGCGGAATAAAAACACCAGTGAAAAAAAAAACACATGCACACAAATTGACACACTTGTTTCTCAAAACCTAACAGGGAAAACTTGCTTCCTTGATGTGATATTTTATTGTTTTTTCTTGAGCAATTGGATGTATTACAAAGAAGTTTGTCTCTGAAAGCGTTCTGCTTCTTCTCACTAATCTCAGTTGATAAATTGATCTCGGATTTCCTTGATCACTGCTTGATCTTGGTCCTCTAGCTCGAAATCGTTCCCCTACTGAATACTTGACTTGCTATTGTAATTCCTTCTCCCAATTACTCGTCCTTTGCGCACTTGGAAACCCTATTTCCTTGTAAAATCCCCTATTTTCTAGCGCAAGTCCTCTATTTCCTTGTGCACTTCATGACTCCTATTTTTAGGACCCCAACTCCTCAAATTGGGCAGACTCAATCTCCTTAATTCTAGTGCACTTGTGATCACATATTTCCTGGGACACAAGCTCCGTGCTCTCCACAATCAAGATGCTCTCACAAACTCGTGAACTGTCTTGTCACAAACCTTTGTGCTCAAAACAATGATAATTCGTTGTGCCTTCGTCCTTACTTTATAGGCCTAATTGGAACAGGCAAGGGAGGCCTAATTCCAAATTTAGAACTCAGAATCTGATTGCGAGTTAACTGAGAGTGTTACTCACTATCCTTCCAATCATCAATGTAGTTGATAACTTGTACTCTCTCAATCAACAATGGAGATCTAACAACTCTTCCTTAAATCAAGACTGAATACTAACTCGCTCTAATTGAACTTCTAACTTTTCGTTCTGTAGTCAAACTGATGAAGCCTCCACTTAACTTGAAGCTCCAACTCTATGCGTGCTAACTTGATGTTTATTCAGTAAACTGGAAATAACTCATCTAACTGAAGTCTAACTCATGAGGACAATTCAAGGTGTTCACTGGCTAAGGCACAAGCCAAAAGACCTTGCTTGTTACATTTTTAACATACTTCTTGATCTTTGTGCACTAGAATCCTCTAAATCCTTGCACAAATCCTCCAATTTTCCAGACGCAAGCCTACCTCCCTATTTTGTAGTGCAAATCCTCCTATTCTCTTGTGCTCTTGTGGTCTCCTATTTCTTAGGACACACGCTTCCTCAAATCTGCGCATACACAATCTCTTAAATCCTTGTGCACTTGTGATCTCCTATTTCTTGGACTTCAAACTTTCAATTCTGCGCTTTCCACAATCAAAGATGATCTCTCTCAAACTTGTGAACTGTCTTGTGAATTTCTGTGCCTTTCCCCCCTCTTTATAGATCGAATTTGAGGATGCAAGTGGCCTAGCTCAATTCAGAAGCTTGAGTTCTTGATTGCGAGTTAACTGAGAGTTCCACTAGTTCTCTCTCCACTCAACACTTGGAGTATTAACAGTTCTTCCCTCAATCAAGATTGAAGACTAACTTGTTCTAACTGAACTTGTAGCTGCCACCTCATTTTGTAGTCAAATTTATGGAGACTCCACTTAACTGAAGCTCCAACTCTACGCATGCCATCTTGATGATCATTCCAGTAAACTGGAAATAAACTCATCCTAACTGAAGTCCAACTCATGAGCTCACACTCATACTGAGAGAAAAATACAACTTGAGGTATTTTACTGACTAAGGCACAAGCCAGAAGACCTTTACTGCTACATTTTCAACAAAATTATTCAACACGTGTGGGGCAATATGATCAAGCAACTGGGCTTCCGGAACATCATATCCATTGATGCTACCAATCCAATGTGATTTACGGACCTATATTTAGAGCGTTCAAAGACTGATGTTGGCATCAATGACAACGCCATTCAACAGGATTCATGTTGGAAATTAGTAGGGGACTATGAAGTCTACACTTCTGATCAATTTCATAGTGGAAACATGATTTTCTTTATTTTAAGATGAATATATTATTAATACAATGAACGAAGATGATAGCTTAACATATCTGCTCAGATGACAGCTTGACTACAGTAGCCTGATAACACAATTAGAAAATGAAAAAGTGATCCAGTAGCTTGATAGCCTGAGAATAAACAAAGAATGTGGCAAGATGTAGAAGTGTTAAACACAATATCTGAACTCATTCTCATAATAGACTTCCTTGAACTAAAACTTTCCTGATACCTAAAATATGCACTAGCTGGTTTAGGAAAATTTGATAGTTGGATAGAGTTTACTGACAATATTAATCAAGTTCAAGCCTGGCAAATAATACAGAAATTTGTGACACAGCCTGATAAAGAACGACCTAGTTTTAATTAATCAGTGATCTCAAAATCTAAATTGTAAATAAAAATAATCTCCTTAAATCTAAAATGTGTAAGTAAGGAGCTTTCTAGTATCAGAAGCAGTTGATTAATATTTTACAGAAAACGTCTTGTTCAAGTATCTAAATAAGGGATATGCCGTTATCCCAAAAAGGTCGAAGAAGTAGTATCTTATTGTCTTTGGATTATCATTCTGTGCCCCAAATGACTCAGTTTGCATGGAGATCTAATTGACTATTCCCATCCATCTTTGGCTTTCTTTAAAGTACTGAACAGTGAATTCTAATTTGAGAAGCAGTAAACCGAATCTTTTATGGTAATTTTCCTGGAGTTTGATGTGAAACATGCTGCTTCCCTATAGATTGTGAATTGTGACTTGAGCTCGAGTGGCTTTATCTCCATTGCTACTTCAAAAACTGCGATTTTGAATTTTGCAGATTTTGCAGATTACTCTTGATTTCTCTAGTTTGAAAGCAATTTAAGGCTTTTGGCTTCAGCTACAAAATGGTTCAGTCTCAGATTCTCATTCTTCCACTTGGTGTTTTTAAATAATTGAAGTTAAAGCTATATTGGCTCTTTTGGATGTTGCTGTGTCCAGTCAAAATAAAATTTACTGTCCCTGGATCAAGGGCAATAACTTAGGGTTGTTTGGAGTCATTTCTGAGGTTCGTATTTCATTTCCAAATAATTCGACTTTCCTCATTGATGGTGGCACCACCTACTACCACACTTCCTGGGTTCCTTTTGAAGGCCCCATCATACCTAAGTTTGAAATAATTTGGCTGAAATGTTTTTGAAAGGCTGGCAGTCTAGATAATGCACATAATAATAGGAGAGGTTGAGCGAGAGACCTTATAAGGTGTCATTCTCATATTTCAGAACACATCTTTTTTATGTGGTTGCAATAGTTGAATGACTGTTCATGTTGCCATACTTCGTAAATAAAATGCCAACAAATGACCAGAAAAGTTGGTGAATGGAACTAAAATAATACATTGAGTGCCAGTACAAAGTGAGAGTGCAAATCATCTCCTCAAACAGTGCTAAAAGCAGAAATATAATATGATCTAAGAACAAGCTGGAAATCAGATGCTAAATGTCTAGCTAAGTGAGAGTATCAGATCAAGCTTTGATACAATAAAAATGGTAGAAACTAAACATCTTGGTACTGAACAAAGAGAGAGAGGATGTCAAGGCTTGCTGCAACTGGCAGTTGAGGATGAGCAAAGGGGAGGCTGAAATGTAGGCTACTCTGTTGGAGTTGTCAAGCACTTGGAAGGGTGCCAATGCAATGGTGGATGATATCCTCTAGGGAGCGACTAAGATTGAGGGGGCATAGTTGTATGATGCTAGTGGAGCACATGTTTGAGGAGCCCTATTATCTTAACATTTAAGGCCAAAGAGGAAGAATCTCTTGATAGAAACTTAGTTTACTTTGTTGAGCTTAGGAAGTAGTATGTTGGAGAGATTGGTTCGAGTGGCCTAGAACTAGTCCATTTGTTGGTCTAATGGTGTATGTCTTGCGACTTGGAATGACAACTTTGTCATGAGTTTAAAAGGTTGGTCGACACCCTAAAGGGGGAGGTTGAGAGGAGACATAAGGCCTCCTTGATTTGGAGCTTTAAGACATTTTAATTCACCACTTGTCATTTCTTGGTCCAATTGGATGAGGCAACTAGGAAATATGAGGATATCCTCCTAAGGGTCTCTAGTGGAGGCAAGCATTGTAACAATTGAGGTTTGTGCCCAGACATTTGTCTTGAAGAAAGCAAGGTATCTTTGGTGGTGATAGTGAAAGGAGGTGAAAAAGGGAATCCTTGAGTTTGAAATGTGTAGAAACATCTATATTCCAATCTCATACTATAGGGGGGCATTGGAAAATGAGATGTGCATTAGTGTTTGGTTCTTGTAAGAGTTGATAGATCTTGTCCAATTGTTGGAGGTGGTGGTAAGTATCTACTTGAAGTTTGTAAGAACCCACCTCGATATTGGCCTAGGTGGATCTTATCTATGCATCATATACATGTCAACATTATTTCTTGATGAGAGAAGTGATTCATATTCCTTGTTGAGCTATGTTTGGAGGACTTGTTGCATGCTTAAATGTGTACCTGAATTGGACCCCCAAATGAGTATAGGTGTGGTGATTTCTATCTCTTCCCTTGGAAATAGAAATGAAAATGAGAGAGACCCCTCTTTGACACATTTCGAATCATAACCTTGGTTTTACCCAAGTTGACTATTAACCATTGTGAGTTGTAGAGATTGGATATGGCATTGATAATATTTCACCAAGCCCTCATGTGAGATGGCCAACATAATCAAATCTTCCGAAAGATTAGTGGAGATATCACCACATGGTGCAAATGACACATGTAGTTATCTTGAATATCCTCATTGAGGAAGGAACTTCATCTCATAGATGTAGATGGAAAGCAAACATCTGTCTTGGATTAAAAACATATATGCACAAAATCATCGTAGATGTGTGCAACTTAGCTTGCAAAGTTACTTCAAAAATCAGATTTTGATGTTGCCACTAAATGAAAACATTGAAAAGTAATGCAAAAATTAAAATACAAGACATGTACTTGTTGCTAATGCTAAGTAATTCGTCTCATTAATCCCATGGTCAACCATTGAATCTTTAGTAGGATGAGAGTCAACGTTGTTTTAAAATTAGCTTGTGTTTATTATGGAGGTGCAATTTGGTGTGAACAAAAATGCATATTTTAGTGTGAACAAAGTGTGTTGCTTTTAAAGATCTTTTACACTTTGATATTGCAAGTTGACGTATATCCATAATCACTTCCTTCATAACTCTTGCTAATTGTGCATCATAATAAGTGTTTGGAAATCAAATAAATCTTGTTGAGGAACTTTATTTTCGATTAATAATCTCATTAAAGCATTCACTCACATCTTGCATTTTCATTCTGGGACTAGAGGTACATTTTATAAAAAATACACCTCGAAGCATAAGCTTGGTTGTAACAAGATAGGAAAACCTTTCTCACCCAACACGAAGTTTAGACCCTCATTTTAAGTTGCTCGGTGACCTTGCAATCCTCTTCTGAACAATCCCTTGAGAACGAGCCACTTGGTTGGTTAGAACTCACAGAGTATCGTTAATGAGGCCTTAGCCTCCTTGGTTGGACTTCTCTCTACAACCCTCATCCGAGACTAACTTCAAAACAATTGAAATGACTCACCTAGATAGGGTATTTAACTAAAATCTGCCAATATCTTGCATTTCACTTAGATAGGTCTTGCAATTCATTTAAGATAGATTTGCATATTGCAACAATTTGTTCATTCGGTAACTTGGAATTTAGTTCATATTAGTAAATAGACTCCTAAAAACCTTTGGTCTCTAACTACCAATTTCGATAAATCTAATCAAGTAGTGCTTAATAATCATACTTGCCTTTAATTTCAACCAAGTTGCTAGGCCATTCGATTGTGTCTCTTCCTTGGTTCGGTTATTGTCTACTTGGTTCCCAACAAGTAGTTCATCTCTTTATCCATAGGGACTACCCCCCTTAGTTTGCAATTAGGAGACAAATTAAGGCGAGAGGGCAAGGATCGGACGGTAAGCCTTGTCTTGAGCGTTGTCGCAATCTAGTGTACAATTTCTAAAGCAATAACAATACCCTTCCTAGGGATTTTCTTCAAGTGCTTCTATAGTTTTTTTTGTGCTAATTCAATGCGATTCAACCTTGGACTCTTCATTTGACGTGTCATTAAGTGTAAATTAGTTCCTTGAAAGGACTTCTTTGTTTGATCCTATGGGATTTCTTGTTTAGTAAGACAAATATCTTGCAATGTAATTTTTCCCTTTCTTGTACCAAAGGTTCAAAAACTTCTTTTGAACACCAATATTAACCGAACCAACCTAGTAAATCCAAGTATATCCCCAAAACAATGTCCACGTCATGAAAATTTTGAATGCAACACATATTTATCGGTGGTTATCTTCAAATCTTTAAAATTTTGAACATTTTCACCCTCAACTTGTGTGCTTTAAGTATGTTTGCGGGAACTTACAATATTTAATCGAGTTAACATTGTGCTTGCTACTAGGTTTTATAGAAATAATAACATTTTCTGTTGAGTACATCCATGAACCTTTGATAGGAAGTTGTCACATAGAAAAATAAACCCCTAGTGCTCTTTGTATTGCTAGTGCCATTAGATCATTTATCTAAATATATTTGTTCATATTGTTCATTTGGAGTTTGAATATTTTCATCAAGTTAAATGAGTCACGCCATATAAGTACTTCATCTCTTTGATGAGTGTACATATTTGCTTTTCCAATTTATTGGATATTTTAACTTGATCCATTTTATACATTCTTCAATATTAGGAACATCAAATCACCTTGTAAAATACATCTTTCTTGTGAAACTCAGAAATAGCACTAGGGTTTTGAAGAAATAAGTTACTTTTTGATTATGTTTCTTTATGTGGCTACACTTGGAGGTGGTTATTGTAAAATGATTAGAACTTTTTGTGATACTTCTCGGATTTGCTGTTATAACCAAAATTATAAAATGTCATGTCCACTTTGCAATTATTGGCATTGATTTGATTGAAATATGGTTACTCTATTAGAAAATATCTAATTTGCAAACAACATGGATGTTCATGTCGACTTTGCAACTATGGCAATTGGTTTGATTGAAATATGGTTACTCTATTAGAAAATATCTAATTTGCAAACAACATGGATGTCGTTGGAAAAACCCCAAAATTATTGATTTAAAATCTGTTTTAGCTCCACTTCCCAAACTTCAATTTGCATGATTTTTTTCGAGTAATTTTTTGGTTGGGAGGAACTTTATTAGATCTATAACTAGTTTCTTTAGATTTTGCATAGAAAGTTTTAGAAATCAGTTTGAATGTTTTCATTCTCTTTTTGAACAATTTGAAAAAGAGAAAAAATGCTTCCTTTTTCTGTCCAAGAAAGAGCTCCAATACCTCTTGTACTAAACCTTGATATATAAAAGGGTCCAGCCCTTAAGCTTGAGAATTAAATCATCATCTACATTGAATACAAACATTCAAACATAACACAAGAATATAGAGAGTAACCCTTAAGGTAGGATAAAACCATCAAGTACTCCTTATGGAAGGAATCACTCCACAAGTTACACTTGCTCAAATAATCAATGTCCAACCTTCAACGTATATCAATACAATAACACTCATTATTTGCCCTTTGTCATGAGTATTCCCTGGGGTTCTATTCAAACTACATCTTTTTATTATATTAGTTCCTCTTAAACTCATAGTGTTCCTTGTTATTACCTATTAACTAGCAAGTGGGCAATTCCATCGTATGGCTTCATTTCATTCATTATTCCCTTGGGTATCTCCTTAGATGCCCCATGTCCCTCCTAAGTACGTTAAAAGGTTTTGATTGAGTGATTTTAAAAATTTCATCGATTGCAACAAGCTGGAAAATATTCTTCTAAACGTAAATTTAATTATGTAGTTTATTTGCCACGACAAACAACAAATAAAATCACAGAAACTGCAATTTTGACAATAAAATCAACGTGGAAAATAAAATGCGGAAGTTGAGAAATTCTAGCACACACACAAGAATATTAACATAGTTATTTTTGGGGAAGCGCTCCCCGAAAAACCTAACTTGACTTGATTACAGATGAGGTTTTCTTATTAATCTTCAACAACAAATACGGAATACAAAAAGTTTAGATGCCCTACGACAATCTAAGTAGGAAAATATTAGAGAGAAATTTATGACAATTTTTCATTTTCTCACACTCCACAACAACTTTACGCTCCCGAGATGGACCCTCTTCCTTCACGGTGGAGCCTGCGTCACTCTGTGCGATGTTGCATAGAGCTCTTGTGGATTTCACTCTTCCTCACTGCCGCACTCTTCCGAATCCGAAAAATATTCTTTACGGATTTACTGTACTCCCCCTCTCTCCACTGCTACTAACCCTGCGGGTCTATCTTCTCTTGAATCACGACCATTGAGGAAATCAAAGCTGCTGAGCAGCGGTAAGCACCTTTGGTGCATTTTCCATCTACCCATCAACTTCTTCTTATAATCTTTTGTTGGAGCACCAACGACCAAGATTAAAACATAATCGATGCCCTAGATTATTTTCTTGTCGATCAGCGTGAGTATACATAACATTCACGCCTTTAATTAATTAATTTTTGATTAATTAAACATATTCCCTAAGTTTAGACTTAGGAAATATTTAAAAAGCTGACTAATAATCTAATTAAGTCATTTCTAGGTGGAATTTCCGAAACAATTTTAAGGGTTTGGAGAACTCATGTTTTCTAGCCTCTCCACAATTTCGTGGCTAGAAGACATCCGATCTACTAAAAACTAACACTCCCTCTTAGTTAGGAATGTGTTCTAGTGCGCACCTACTATCACAAGACCCTACCTTTGCATCATTTCTGTCATGTTTGTTGATGACTCGCCTCTTGCTTCCCACCAACTGCTACGCAACTACGGTTGTCTTGCCTCTGTCTTGTGCGGCTCTCTTTGAGCTACACTTCCAACCTTTGCGTTTGCATTGCAACTCCCTCTTGTCTGCCACTATTGCAATGAGAATCATTCAAAATAAATTGTACACCTTTTGAAACGAGCTCTCCACCATACTATGCGATTTCCTTGGTAAGATGAACTTAGCTCTCCATAGAGCTTTCATGAGTATGTCTGCCACATGCTCTCCTGTGGGAACATATTGTAGGTTTGGATTGCCCACGCGTACACGATCTTTGATGAAATGGCATCTAATATACGTATTCGGACTTGTCCTTGAAAGCAGTATTTGGATTCGTAGAGAGCTTTATGCAACTACGATTATCATAGTAAACAACAGTTTAACCCATCCTGCGCGGAACAAGCTTACAAGCAACTTCCTAAGCCATATAGCTTCGCATGTAGCTATGCTAGGCTATATATCTCTGCTTCGGTAGAGATCGGTGCTGCGGGTCTGCTTCTGCTACACCGGGAAACCATCCACGATCCAGCAACGGCCGGTGCACCGGAGGTACTTTTCACTGTCAGGCCCCTTTGCCCAATCTACATCCACATGAACCCACATAGTACGACGCCATCCTCTCAAGCATACCTTGTTGAGATTTTGTGTATTTGGGGGAGCATCGGTGTGCTCTGCTCCCAAATTTTGTGGAGGGACTAGAGTACACTTGATCTACAAGACCCGAAGATGGATTTGAGAAATTTCGAGTTGGTGTTCAGTTATTCAAATAATTAATTATTTTTAATGGATTTCCTAAGTCTTAACTTAGGAAAATAAAATAATTAAAGTGAATTAATTAACACATGTGTTGAAATTGTTTTAAGTCACATGGATCAAGCAAAGTTTTAATCTCGGTCGTTGATGGATGATTTAATCTCGGCCGTTGAAGGGTTGATGAAAAGGTATAAGAGAAAGGCTTCGAGGTCGGTTGAACACACATTTTGTGGGAGCGAGGGCTAGATGCGGAATTTTTGGGGCGGGTTTGCTAAGATTTACGGAGGAATTTCTGCCGGTGAGGAGTAGTATTGGTTGAGGGAATGATGCGGTTCGAAGCCAAGAGTTAGTAGAGCGAGAGGAGCGACGACGGGACAATGTAGAGAAGCGAGCAGCAACTATGCATGCGAGTGCGCGGCCGCTACGCGAGGTGCTATGCGGGACAACGGAGAGGCAACGGGAGGCTTCAAAAATCACGTAGAGGGTCTTTTAGGGCTAGTGTGAAATTTTGTGGGACCCTTCTAGGGGTTACACGGTCCATACAGTGCGAAACACTATTGCGTCCAACCAGGAATTTGCTCTGAAAATACGGGGGGCACTCCCTCTGCACACTGCGGAGTTATTCGATACGGAGAAATCGAATTTTTACGTAGATCTCTTAGAAAAAATGATTCTCCTCAAGTAACTCGGTCTTTTTGCAAGGTGATTGCGCTGGCATCACAGGGTTTCGATTTCTTTGCTCACCTTTGAACAGCAAAATTCCTTCTATCTTTGTTCTTTTGAGCTCTCTCGGCGATGTTCTTCTTTCGATACCATGTAAAAATTTCTTTTATTACGGCAATTGGAAAATATTCTTCTATTTGTAAATTTAATTATGCGGTTTATTTGCTACGACAAACAACGAATAAAATCACAATTGCAATTTTCACAATCAAAATTCTTTTTGCGGAAAATAAAATACGGAAAGTGAGAAATTCTAGCGCACACACAAGAATATAACACGATTATTTTTGGACAAATTTCCTCGGAAAAACCAAACTTGAAACTAGGTGCGGCGAACGGGGTTTTCTTATTAATCTTCGAGCGGCAAATTTGACTACAAAAATTTTAGATGCCCTACGGCAATCTAAGCGGGGAAAATGCGAGAGAAATATTGTGAGAATTTTCTCACACTCCACAACATCTTTACCCGCCCCCAAGATGGATACTTTGCCTTCACGATGGAGCCTGCGTCACTCTCTGTGTGGTATTGCCGTAGGCTCATGTGGTTCGCTCTTCCTCACTGCCTCTTCAGGAATCAAATCTTCCTTACGGATTTTTTGCGCTCCCCCTCTCTCACTCGCTATTCTACCCTACGGTTTTATCTCCTATCTTGAATCACCATTTGAGAAAATCAAACTTTACGGGCAACTAAGTAAGCACATATGGTGCATTCTCCATCTACCCATCGACTTCTTGTTATAATTGTTAATCCAATTGTCATTGATGGCAAAGGTTGAATGAATGAACACTCTTAATGAAGGTTGAAAGACTAGATGATAACATGGAAGACATCATTTGAAGTTCTCCTATTGATCTTTTGCACTATGACATATTGCGCACTATTATTGAATCCATGATGCTATACCTTCATGACTTTGCTTTGGTACTATCATGATGACACTATGATCTTATGATTGATAAACGGAACAAAGGAGAAGCCAAGCGAGTGAAAAAGGCATGTTTGTCCTATTCATATCCTGCCTGAAAAAAATTAGAAACGGTCGCAAGAAAAAATGTTTTTATCACCTTGGAGGCATCCTATCAACATGGGTCCTATACCATCTTGTAGAAGTATATTTTTCCGTTCTAATGAGCCTTTACTTGCCGAGAAACTCCCCGGCGGTTTGTGAGAAATTGATCTTTTCTGGGTCGTATATTCTGTGTTTTATCCTAGGCCCGACTGTGATTCTCTACACTAGTGGGTCTCCCTCCATAAGACACGTCCTTTCATTTCAAACCCAAAACTCGTATTAATATAGGAGTTGTTTGTTCATTCAAATCATCAATTCGTTGAAGGATAATACATTGAAGAGATCAAGTTCACAACTCGTGAGGCGAGAAGCGAGAAGATCAATTGAAGACTTTTTTGTTGGGATAAAAAGTACGTATGTATAAAACCAGCAGTTGTTTTAATGGGATCTTGAAGCAACAGTGGAACTTGGATCTCTTGTTATGTTTAAGAGCAGGTTGAATAACAAACCCGGATGGATCACATAAACTCGGCTCAAGAACCCTCGAGAACTTCGGACCAAGCTACCAAGCCTTCGGACTTGTAATAAGTGTTACCCAATGAACCTCAAACAAGCAATTACGGGGCTATCTAACCCATATCATTTATTGTGGATTTGGATAAGCCACGAGGAGCTCACCACGGTGGCTTGGTCACCTACGAGGAGATTGGAATAGTTGGCTCGTGACGGTCATAGATATTGGAAGTGATAAAAGGTGTAAGAAATATTTGTGATTACGCGGATGGGAGATAGCTACGGCACCAAAAGTCGGATCTAGGCACAAAGCATCTCGGGATAAGGCTTGGACATTCTTCAACGGCTTGGATCCTCTCTCGGTTGTAGTTTATCTTTGAGCAGTGAAGATCTTGATATCGCTTGTGTTTGTGTAATTAGTGTTGATTGGATTTCTTTGTGGCTCGGGCATATAATTGGTGCAACAATCTTCCTCCTATTGCTCATTACATTACTTACTCTTTGGCCTGGAAGTAACGGGTAAAGGAGGGTTCGAAGCGGTGGCTTGATACTTGTGACATAGGCCCGGACCGTGGTGTCACTCCGGGACTATGAACTAAGATTGCGACAATGGAGTCATATGGTGGACAAAGTACGGTGAAGAAATAGTGAAGCCAAAATCAAGAAGTGTTGAATAGTGAAGAATTTCGTTGATGACAATGAAGTAAGTACATCACATTTTCTATTAAAAGAGAAGTGAGGGATTGGTGTACTTGGGGTGGGTGCCCCTAAACACAAGGTTAGTGCCTTGAGAAGATAGGGTCAAAGCCCTAGAGGTCGGAGCCTCATCGAAGTCCAGAGTTAGTGCTTGGCAATGAGTTGGTGCATTTCATTAAAGGGTTGGTGCCCTCACTCATCTATTGTATACAATTATTTGAAAAAAAAGGATTGCGATTCTTATTAATCCTTAATATTATTATTATACACCTCTTTGTCTTTAATTGTGAAGAATCTAGCGGCAATAATTAACAATTGAAAAGAAATATCTTGATTCACCCCCTCTCGATATTTCCAACAATTGGAATCGGGCCAACTTCTTCATTATCGAAGCCTAACAATTGGAAGAAGGATTCTTAGGCACAATGAAGAACGTAGAAGCAACAAGGGAAACTACCTATCTTTGATGGAACAAATTTTAGTTTTGGAAAAATAGGATGTCCTACTATCTAATGTCTCTTGGCCACAGTATGGCACTGTTTTGGATGGGTACAAAGCTTTCCCTCACGGTCTTCCAATTGATCCCGGTGAAAGAAAAAGCCTACAATGCTAATGCCAAAGCTTTAAATTCCATCACTGGTGGAATTCACAGATTCAATTTACGAAAGCCATGAATTGTGACTCGACGAAAGTATGGGATAAGTTGGTTTCCCTATATGATGGGGACTCCAAAGTTAAGAAGGCAAAGCTTCAAACCTGAAACAATTCGAAATCTGAAAATGGATGATGAAGAAGATATTGCATCATACTTCCTCAGGAAGTGGCTAAGTGGTTAACTCTCTTAAAGGACTAGGAGAAAATATTGAAGAAAGCACCATTGTTCAAAAAATCCACCGAGATCGCTTCACAGCCAGTTGACTCCAAAGTAAGTTCCATAGAAGAAATGAAGGACCTAGATACTCTCCAAGATGGATGAACTTCATGGAATTCTCAATGCCTATGAGATGAGAGAAAGGGAGTCAAATTTCAAAGGAAGCAACCTTTAAAGCCTCAAGATCAACAAAAGAAGGAAAAGGATGGAATTGCAACAACGATGAATCGATGCGAAAACGAATTAGCTCAATTTGTACGAAGACTAAAAAGGGGATCTAAGCTAAAGGTAAGTACCCCCTTATTTGTTTCAATTGTGGAAGAATAGGTCATTACGGTACCAAAAATGTCCTCATAAACATGATAGTGATGATGAAAGGGACTCTAAAAGGATGATGTGCAAAATGAAAGGGTTTAGTAAGAAGAACTTCTTCTCCAAACAAGATGGAATGCGATGAGGATGAATTTGTAGTCATAAAAAATCAACTAGAAATATGCGTCATCACAAAGAAAGTGATGATGAATCGGATGAGGAAAGTAATTATGTTGGAAGCAAAGAAACGTTATTCATGGCATTTACAAATGATGATGACTCGAAGCCCGGAAGACGAAAGAAACATGGATAGGTGCTAATGAGTGCCATTGAAGAAAATGAGAATCTACAAAAAGAAGATAATTTTGTCAAAATAGAAAGAAGGAAGCAAAAAAGAAGGGAAGACTTCTTGAACAATAAGCTAAAAAGAGAAGGATGATATTTGTGAAAAACGTGAAGCTGAAATAATATCTCTAAGAAAGGAATTAGAGCAAGTCAAAGGAGTTGGCAGCTCTCTAGCTCTTGATAACATTCTTAATACTCAAAAACCTCAACACCTTGATTTGGAATTGGTTCAAAGGAGAATCATCAAGTACAAAGAATAATGCTAAGTTATGCGCGTACTCTCTGCCATCCAAAAGAAGAAAAGTCATCTCGTCGGGAACAAAGTCCCATCTCAAAATCAAGAATTGAAGAAAGAGCAATTCCAAAGGAGAATGTTGGTTCAAGCTATGGATACTACAACGGGTATGAATCTATTTTTCTTGGGTATTGTTACTATTGTAAAAACTTTGGGCATCAAGCTATAAGCATTGCAAGGCTCATAAAATGAAGCACCAAGATTGAACGATCAAACAAACCAACTACGTGGTCCTAAAGAGCAAGGACAAATCAAAACTTACAATTCCTTTGATCCTTTGGCTAAGTTTGATTCGTCTTGCTCATTATGTGATAATTACGATCATAATGAACAAAATTGCCCTCTCAAAAGGGAAAAAGCTAAAAGCATAAATCTCAAAACTAATAAATGTGGCCTAGCTCTATGTCTTCATAGTGAAGAAAATCAATTGTTCGCGGACGGTGGATGCTTATGACATATGACAAGTGACCAAAGTTTATCTCATTGAACAAGAAAAATGGAAATGTATCCTTTGGAAATTGGATCCGCTAAAGTCCTTGGAAAAGGCCTTCTAGCAATCGATGGACAGGAAAGGAGCTAAAATACCTTGCTTTGGTAGAAGGGCTTAAACACAATCTCTCTTAAGTGTTAGCCGAGATTTGTGACCAAGGGAGATAATGTTGTCTTTTAGTACAAAAAATTGTGAAATAAGACTCATCCTCGGGAGAACTTGTGGCGAAAGGAGTAAGAACACCGGATAATGTTTACATTCTCGGTAAAATCCAAGAAGATAAATGTTACTTAAGTCAAGTGAGATGAAAGTTGGTTATGGCACGAGCGATTGGGGCATACAAGTTTTGATAACCTAGTCAACATCGAGGCGAAATTAATGCATTAAGGGACATTCCAAAAATGTGCAAGCCAAATCAAGTTGTATGTCGCCCATGCCAACATGGAAATCAAACTTGAGAACTAGTCACAAAACTAAGGAGTTCTCAACATCAAAACCTTTGGAAATCATTAATGCGATTTGTGTGGGCCAACTAGAACTCCAACTCTTCAAGGTGAAAGGTACTTTGCTCTATTTGTTGATGACTATACTAGAATGATGTGGATATATTTCATAAAATATAAATCCGAAGCATTTGAATGTTTTAAGAATCTTACGGCTCTCATTGAGAATGAGAAAGATTCTAAGATTAAATGTCTTAGAATGGATGAGGAGGAGAATTCACCTCAAAGAATTTGATGAATTACGGCAAAGAGCATGGAATCAAAGAGAACTCTCTGTTAGGACACCTAGAAAAATGGAGTAGTTGAAAGAAGAGCTAAGAACCATTCAAGAAATGGCAAGAATGATGCTACTAGCGAAATTTGATTTGCAACCAAAATTTTTTGGAGAAAGCGGTTGGGACACGAGTTTATACCTTAAATCGAACTCAACTAAGACCAAATAATGAAAAGAACTCCTTATGAATTATGCAAAGGAAGACTGCTTCGGTAAAATATTTCGGGGTTTTGGGAAGCAAATGCTTCATAAAAATAAATGATGACTCACCGGAAAATTTGATTCTAGAGTTGACAAAAAGGAATATTTCTTGGATACTCCACTAGGAGCAAAGCTTACAAATGTTACAACAATCGTCTACGAAGAATAGTGGAAAGCATTGATGTGAAGATTGATGAAGGCCCTTCGGAAAAGAATTGAAGATCATGAAGTTGAGCCTTTCTTTGAATAAAGTGAAGAAGAAAGAACCTGAAAAAGAAGAGGAAGAATGGAGAACCTCAAAGTGAACCTTCACCAAACTCCCTCTAAGATCAAGTTTATTCAAAGACATCATGCGGAAGAACGGGTCATCGGAAATATATAGATGAAGGAATTCAAGCCCGAAGAAGGATGATAAACACACCAAGAAAAGATGATGTGGCTCTATTATCTTTAATAGAACCACGAAATTTTTTCTCAAGCAGCGAATCCTTATTGGATAAAGGCCATGGAAGAAGAAATGTCTCAAATCGAAAAAAATGAGACTTGGGAGCTGGTACCTTGCCCAAAAGATAAAATTATAATTGGAACAAAATGAGTCATTCAGAATACGATGAATGAAGATGGACAAATCATCGGAAAATAAAGCGGACTTGTACGCAAGGATACTCGCAAATTGAAGAATTGACTTGAAGAAACCTTTGCACCAATAGCTCGATTGGAAGCCATAAGAATGTTTTTAGCATTTACTTGCTCAAAAGGATTCAAGGTTTATCAAATGGATGTAAAATCGGCATTCTAAATGGAGATCTCAAGAAGAAGTTTACATGGAGCATCCGGAAAGGATTTGATCTTCTTTGAAGGAAAAGTCTTTGTATGCAAACTAAAAAATGCCTTGTATGGATTAAAACAAGCGCCCCTAGAGCATGGTATGCAAAGTTGGATCACTATACGCAACAAGAAGGTTTCAAAAAGGAGGTGGCGAGGTAGCAATCTCTACATGAAGATGGACAAGGAAAAACTTGATCACTCTTGTTTATGTTGATGATCTAATCTTTGCTAGCAATGATGAAGAAATGAGCCATGAATTTGCTCTAAATATGTCCAAAAATTCAAGATGTCAATGATTGGTGAGTTGTCTTGTACCTTTAACGCTACAAATATCTCAAACCTCTGTAGGCATGTTTATATCTCAAGCAAAATATCTTAAAGACATGCTCAAAAGATATGGGATGGAAGATTGTGCACCTGAGCACAGTGACCACTGATTGTAAATTAAGCAAAGATGATGATACCCCTCTCATAGATGCAACTCTTTACGGAGTCAATAATTGGAGCTCTCCTATACTTAAGCACAACACAAGACCGGATATTATGCAAGTAGTAGGAATGGTAGCAAGATTTCGATCAAGTCCTAAACAATCCCATCTAGCGGTACAGCAGAAGAGAATTCTCGGATATACGAAGGAACGGCGATTTCGGTCTTTGGTATCCTAAGATTTCAACTCTTATTGTGACGGCTTACTCGTCTTTGATTGGGCCGGAAAGCGTGGATGATCGAAAAAGTACCGATGGAAATGCATTCTTTATGGGGGTGTCTTGTATCTTGGATCGGCAAAAAGCAACCATCTATACCCCTTTCTGAAATTTGAAACCCAGAATATGTAGTTATTTGCGGTTGTTGTACACAAGTCTATGGATGAAGGAAGCCTTGAAGGATGTCAACATAGAAACTAAGCAACCAATTACTATTTTTTGTGACAATACCGGCCACCATCGGTCTTTCAAAATCAGGTGATGCACTCAAGGACAAACATATTCCAATCAAATACCACTTTCTCCCGTGAACAAATGGCCCGAACACAATATCGGAGTTGGAATACGTCAATACAAAAGAGAAAATTACGGATATCTTTACAAAACCCCTTCACGAGAAGCATTTGAGTATCTTTGCCAAAATATGGAGGTCATTGCTCTTGCATCATATTAAATCAAGCGGCATGTCGGTACAATATGTTAGGGGGGAGCGACATGTCGAAGTCTGATATGTTAGGGGAGGAAAGCGACATGACGGGGGGAGCACATTGGCACCCCATTGCCATTGATGTCAAAGGGGGAGAGAGAAGAAAAATATTGCCATCCAATGACAAAGGGGGAGATTATTAATCAAGTTGTGGTGATGGCAACGAGTTGAATGAATGAACACACTTGATGAAGGTTGAAAGACTAGATGATAACATGGAAGATATCATTTGAAGTTCTCTAATGATGTTGCTGCTTGTGACGTATTTATATTATTGAATACATGATGCTATACCTTCATGACTTTGCGGGTACTATCATGATGACATAGATGTCCTACATGATGACACTATGATCCTATGATTGATAAGCTAAACAAAGGAGAAGCCATGCGGCGGAAAAGGCATGTTGTCTTATTCACCTCTTGCACACGAAGTGAAGCCGAGTCACAAAGAAAAAATGTTTTTATCACCTTGGAGGCATCCTATCAACATAGAGTCCTATACCATCTTGTGAAGTATATTTTTCCCGTTCTAATGAGCCTTTACTTGCCCGAAACTCCGGCAGGTTTGTGAGAAATTGATTTTTTTAAGGTCGTATATTCTATTGTTTATCCTAGCGGAAGCCTATGATTCTCTACACTAGTCGGTCTCCTCACAAGACACATCCTTTCATTTCAAACCCAAAGCTTCCGTATTAATATAGGAGTTGTTTGTTCATTAAATCATCGATTTGTTGAAGGATAATACATCGAAGAGATCAAGTTCACAACTCGTAGGCGAAGAAGAAATGAAGATCAATTGGAGACTTGTTTGTTGGGATAAAAAATGTATATAAAACACCAAATGCGTTTTGTGGGGTCTTGAAGCAACAATTAAGAACTTGGATCTCTTGTTATGTTTAAAATAGTTGAATAACGGAAACCCGGATTGATCACGGAAGCTCGACTCAAGAACCTCGGAACTTTGGACCAAGCTACCAAGTCTTCGGGCACCGTAATAAGTGCTACAACGAGACCTCTAAAAAGCAATTACGGAGCTATCTAACTATCGGACCGTGATAATATCATTCACAGTAAGATTCGATAGCCACAGAGCTCACCACAATCGAAATTGCGGTCACTTATAGGAGATTGGAACGGTTAGCTCGTATTGATCTCGAGATTTTGGAAGTGATAAAAGGTGTAAGAAATATACCTTGATTACGCGGAGGAATGACGCTACGGCCACCAAAAGTCGGATCTAGACACATATCATCTCGGGATAAGGCTCGGACATTCTTCGACGGCTTGGATCTATCTGCAGTGTGGTTTATCTTTGAACGGTGAAGATATTGATATCGGTTGTGGTGTTTGTGTAATCAATGTTGATTGGATTTCTTTGTAGCACGAACCCATCCTAGTTAAGTGCAACAATAGTCCTCACATTGCTCATTACATTGCTTACTCTTTGGCTCGTTAATAGGTCAAGGAGGGTTCAAGTGCGATCGCTTGATAACGCTGACATAGGCTTGGACCTTGGTGTCACTCCGAGGACTATGAACTAAGATTGCGACGGTGTAGTCATATGTTGGACAAAGTACGGTGAAGAAATAGTGAAGCCAAAATCAAGAGGTGTTGAGCAGTGAAGAATTTTGTTTATGACGGAGTCAAATAAGTACATCACACATTTCTTAAAAGGAAGTGCGGGATTGGTGTCCTTGGGATAGGTGCCCCTAAACTGGAGTTGGTGCCTTTGAGAAGATAGGGTCAAAGCCTAGAGGTCGGAGCCTCATCAAAGTCCAAGTTGGTGTAGCAACGAGTTGGTGCCCTCACTCATCTATTGTACAATTATTTGAAGGATTGAAGTTCTTATTAATCCTTGATATTATTATTATACACCTCTCTGTCTTTAATTGTGAAGAATCTAATTGGCAATAACTAGCAATTGAAAAAATGCGAGATTCACCCCCCTCTCGGTGTTTCCAACAATAATCCTCTTGTTGGAGCACCAACGACCAAGATTAAAGCATAATCGATGGCCCAAATTATTTTCCCGTCGATTTGTGTGAGTATCTAGAACATTCATGCCTTGACTTAATTAATTTTGATTAATTAATCATATTTCCCTAAGTTTGAACTTGGGAAATATTTAAAAAACGACTAATAATCTAATTAAGTCATTTCTAGGCGGAATTTCGAAAGCGATTTACGGGTTTTGGAGAACTCATGTTTTGTAGCCTCTCCACAAATTTTCATGGCTAGAAGACATTCGATGATACAAAACCTAACAATGATGAGGGTATTTGATGTGCACGTGTCTTAGAGCAATTGAAAAGGGCCTCCTTGGAACTAAGTCAAACACTTTTTGAAAGTATATAAAGCGACATGAGACTTTCAAAAAGTGATGCCATGCCTCCTTAATGATGACCTTGAGGCTAACAATAAAATTAGTAATTTGATGCCGGAATGACTTTCTTGGCCTTTGTCCCTTAGGTGGCATCTCGAAGTTAGTTAGTGAATTGCAGAGATAAAGGGTGATGGTATAGGATTTGGAAACATGTTTATTACCATAATCATCTTATAGTTATTTTGATTAGCTTCATGAATACTTTCAAGGAAATGGTGTGGTGGGACGCAGGCATGTAGCAATATTAAGCAAACAACGTGGTTGGCCATATCAACAATGTAACTTATAGGGGATGTTGTTATGAATCTAATTCATAACCAAAGTAATAAATATAGTTATAAATAGAATAAATGTAATTACTAACTAATCGGTTAGGATTATGTTAAATAGTCATTAGGTTAATGGAAAGGCATGTCTAAAGGTATGCCCATTCGTGAAAAGGTACCTGCATGGGTATAAAGCGGGACCTCATTGTAATCATTCAATCATGTCATATCTTATCAATAAAATATTTATTATTATAAATACCCGTGTATTTTTATAATTAAAGCAACACATTATTAAATCTACAAATGCGCAAGTCTTAAAAAATACGGTATTCAAATCTATAACCCGTGCTACGGTGGTATCGGAGCATATCGAGGACGGGTTGAAGGAATGGCACACAACGTCGTTCTACAAGTCTACGAACGTAGTTCCCAAGCTCGAGCACATTATTTACCATATAATGTGCCATTACGTGGCTTAGAAATAATTAGAAAAGTTCTAGAAAAGCTTGAAAGTAGAGAATTCTTGGGCGAAGTCACAAACGATTTAAAAAAAACTTACCATGAGATCTTAAAAAAATTTCTTGATTTTAAAATTTCTCGTAATAGAAAAGAAAAACATGGCTGAAAGATGAAAAATGCGCCAAAAATTGAGAAGCGGTTAGTTATGATAAAGGGAAATCGGTTAAAACGCCCATGGAAAAGTCAACTAAATATATTCCCCCACCAATGCGTAATAAAGAAGTAAAGAAGAAGGGAAATGTTGGAAATGTGGAGACATATCGCCCATGAGGACATCAGAATGTGCCTTGCATACAAGAGATGAAATTGCCACATTTCAAACAAAAGATGAGAAGTTAGTTTCCAACCAAGCTCTTGAAGTTGGGAATGAAGCCATACGTGTAATGCATGTAAATGAATCGGAAACGTGTCTTTTTAATAAAAGCATGCCTTTCATTATGTCCAATGATTCTCACGAACGAGTCTTGTAGTTAAGTTTTGCTCTTCTATGAACAAAGAAGAGTCTATAGAAGTGGAGAAATTCTCGATTAAGAGTGACAATTGTACGCGGGATATTCCAATAGAAAATGTACGAGAAACTTACCGGGAAGTCTTTTAAAATTAGTAATGAAGATTTTCAAGCAAACCCTCTCTCTTTCAATAAAAAATTGTGATGGTCATTTAAATGTTTGAATCATCATTGTCATCAACATCTAGACATTTTGGGAATCAAAGCAAGTTGATTGGTGCTTCTCATATAGTTGACAGTGCTATCGTTGATAGTGATGATGTTTTTGAGAGAAGCATCATGGTCGTAGAAAGAACTCCTTCTTTGGAATTCTTGTTGGCAAGATTTTTCTTTGATTTTAAGAAAAATTCAAGAAAGCTATAGCCTTAAGTCGGGTCTTAATTCGATGGTACTTTAAAAATGGGAGCATTTTTGAGAAAAGAACTTTAAAAATGGGAGATGTCTCAAATCGTATTGGGCGTCCTACAAAATGTGGGCATCATGGTCATGTGCTTGTCCACTGACATGTTCGGTGTCGTGGAGATTTTATCGTAGTTGGGGATCATATGAAATATATATATTTGTTGGAATACAACATTCACGAGACGAGGAGGCATGTTGGAGGAGAAGGCTCGTGATAATAGTGAAAGCGGATGAGGGCGGTTGGTGGCAAATTTTCTTCCCAAGGAATCGACGCAGTAGGTCGGCCGGTACTCAGGTCTGTTGGTATGTTCACGCGGCGGTACTCAAAGCACAATTATTTCTCCGGGTGTATCATCCGTATCCCCGGAATAGGAAAAGAGAACACGATCGAGAGACCAAAGCAAAAGGAGAGAACGTAGTCCCGGTATTTCGGCAAGAGCGGATGTGTTGGGCCGTTCTAAAAGCAAAATCGGAGATTTATTGCGACTAATATTTATACAAAGCACGGGTTAAACCACTACCTCATTCAAGGAGATGCGAAGAGCCCACTAAAAATAGTGACGGAATTTTTTTGTTGGCGAAGAAACAGTTATTGTTTTGCAATTGCCATTTGGTCTATTACGTGTATTTTATTTATTTGTGCAATTTGAAGCTCTTTTTGTTGGAAGCTGGGCAATTGACTCAAATACTGAGATATTAAGGACGGTAGGAACTCCAAATGAAGAAATGCGGCGGGCTATCCGCATTGAAGCATACGCGTTGATGAGAGGCCGGAAGATGAAACGCTGGCATCTTCTTTAAGCGGTGATTGAGAAAATTCACCATAATGTTTTCTCAAACAAACGGTTGCATGAAGTGGATGTAGAATTTCTTGCGAAATTTGAACAAAAAGATTTTAAAAGATTGTAAAGTGGTTTTTGTTAAGTTTTTCCGGTTGGAGAAATGGCCCTTACATCTTCACCCTTTTGGGCGGATAGGTGGCAGACAATTTGGTGCGGTATGCACAACACAAATTGATGACGCAAGTGACACACTTCCGTCGATCAGAGAACCCAAGCCGTACGACTCGTACGGCCTCGATCGAGCACCGTGTTGTGTCCCTCTGCGTCCACATCACTGCGTATATTTTGCCGTCAAGCATCGCGTTCCGGTCGAAGGGTCACCAACTAAAAATAAAAATAAAAAATGTGGTCATGTGGTCAAACGATACGAGGGACGGGTTACTAAGGGTGGCATTGATACGGCGGCGGGAGGACGAATGATAATTCCAATATTAAACCCAGTGTAATAAATTTTAATCGCCATCGTTCCCGATACGAAGGGTTCATATCGACTCGAATGGTATAATGCTAGATTAAATATAGGGTTCATATCGACTCCGAGTGGTATGACGCTAGACTAAATATAGTTGTATGTTAAAAAAAAAATTGATTAGTGGTATACGCAATACATCATTAAAAAAAAAAAAATAAAACGATTTCGGGTGGTTGGTACATATATATAAGTTAATAAATAAAAAATAAACCAATTAAAAAAAAAAAAACCATTGGAATTGGTTATGCAACTATCCGGTTGTGAAAATAAAAATAAAATATAATAATATATATAATTATTATTAATTTAATTAATTAAATCACTATTTAATTAATTAAATTAATAGAAAAAAAAGAAAAAAAGGGGAAAAGTACAAGAGAATTCTACAAAGAAAGTACTATTCAAAGACGTGTTTAGCAGATGGTTTTCCGGTGAAGAAAATTGTCGAAGTTAAGCTTTGAGGACAAAGCTTTTCGAAGAAAGGAGGCAATGTTATGAATCTAATTCATAACTAAAGTAATAAATATAGTTATAAATAGAATAAATGTAATTACTAACTAATCGGTTAGGATTATGTTAAATAGTCATTAGGTTAATGGAAAGGCATATCTAAAGACATGCCCATTCGTGAAAAGGTCCTGTAGGTATAAAAGCGGGACCTCATTGTAATCATTCAATCATGTCATATCTTATCAATAAAATATTTATTATTATAAATACCCGTGTATTTTTATAATTAAAACCTTTTGCTATTAAATCTACAAATGTTGCAAGTCTTCGCTACAGTCTTCAAATCTGTAACTTAAAACCTTTCTGAGATGTGTGCCTTGTTTGAAGAATATCTTGTGAAACCCCCTCCTTGATCACTATATTGGAGTTCCAACTCCCATAGTACATCACGGATATGTGAATTGAAGAATAAGTTGCACAAGGATGAAGGGGAGGTGTGAATAACAATGAAAGAGGACAATAGAAGGTTTTGTGAAAGTGAAGAAGGGTTGCTCATGGGGCACCTTCCTCTTTTTTAGTAAATGGAACTATGTCTTACAAAAATGAGTGAATGGTGGGATCTTCATAATTGGTGGAGTGGTGGGATCGTGTAGGAGGGCATAATGGAGTTTCTTGTGGTAGTTTTTGCACTCCTTGTTGTACCGATTCCATGAGGACCTAATTTAGAATTGGGTGGTGAAGAAGGAATTGGGTGACATTGTGATAGAATTTTAGGGTTGCTTTCGAGACAATTGAGCAAATTAGATAATATTTGGAAGATGGGGAATTTGTAGAGGTAGGAAGAGTTGGTTTAGGGGATTTTTTTTTTTTTTTTTTGGGGGGGGGTGTTGAAATGTGTAATTAGGTTCGGTCTTCATAAATATGAAATGTACCTTTGATTCTTGTGTATTGTAAAAAGAAAGAAAATTTATTATTGTTATTTTTGTAGCATGGGTTTAATGCTCAAGGTCTTTTATTTAGAGGACAAGCACCCATTGAGTGCTTCTAGGGTTTGTCCTAGAGGTCAAGAAGTCAAAAGAGTCATTCTCATATGAATAAGATTCCATCATGCACATTGTAACTTGTAAAAAAGAATTATTTTTGTATTTAAAAGTATCCAAATACCCTCCAAGACCAAGTCGGCCTCATTAGGCACGCGTCCTCTTTGGAAGCTTATATATAGGAGGGAACTTGACCTCCTATGGACACTCACTCATCTTCTCATCATCTAAGCGAAGGAGAAGTAGAAGAAGGCTAGCGAAGAAGGAAGGAGGACGAAGGACGAAAGTTTGGGTTGTTTTTCTACTTGTCTCTCTCTTACACGTACGAAGAAGGAAGGCTAGGGTTTTGATGCTTCAAGATCAAACTTGAGAAAATTGTAGGAAGAAGGTCAAAGGAAGATGTATTAGGTCACCTATAAGCCCTAGAAGAAGCCTTGGGAAGCCTTGAGTGCTCACACGTGTGGAAGCAACAGCGTACAAGGGCTGAAAATTTCGGACTGTAGTGAAGTTTGAAATTCTATAGGTTGGTAGTCGAAGTTTTGCGAATTTGGAAGAGATTTAGCCGGGTTTGCTTTGGACAAAGGAAGCACATCATCGAAAGGTTTGACTTGGTCTTGGAAAGGTATTGGTATTGGTATAGAGTTGTTGGAATTCGTCATTTGAAGAATCTATAAGAAGAAAATAGATTTGCGGGTTTTCCTCTCAAGTGGAGAGGTTTGGCCCTAGCTTGTAACCTACATTCTATGTTCTTGTGTATTGTTGGTCTTCTTGTTTTGGTAGCTCTTTGATGATAAGAACAACATAATGATAAGAGAAAGTTAATAATCAAGAAAAATAAAGCGCATCACAACGGTTATCGGGTTTAAGAGAAATCATCCTAGTTGCGGCCTTATTGATTTCTCAACGAGAGAGGGGGTTTGACGAGAGGTCGGTCTAGAGGTGGAAAGAGAGGAGGGTATGATCTACTAAAGGGATCAAAGTGATAAGGGATTGGTAGATAAACAAAATAATGACTTGGTTGGCTAGGACATGGTTAAGAATAATAACTCCTCGGTTGCGAGAGAAAACAAGTGAAATTCCTAGAATTTGGGCGGGTGATTTAGAACAACGAATCATGGAACTCATCGAGATGCAAAAGGTGTTTGTTTTATGGTGAAGCATGCTCTAAGATGTTATTTGAAATGATGCGAAGATCCAACGAGGCCGTGTCAATATTCAAGGGGTAGAGAACATCTTTAGACCTATACGTGAAGTGGAATTCGGCTGATCCCTAGTATGGACATTGAAATCCCTCGAGGATGACATCTCGGTGGTCAGAAGTATTGGACAATATCCGGATAAGTCGATATAAGTGTCCTTGCATGAATTCCTATGATAGGCAAAGTCTCAAAGTCCGTCTAATGACATGGGGGAAAAAGTAGACGACAATGTAAATATCTTGGGGTATAGGAGCCATACCGGTAATCGGGATCCACATGGGCGAAGCTCAAATCATCTAATGCGATCAAGGCGACTTTTCCCTAGAGAAAATATTGAAATGGCAAGCTAATCGTTTTGAACCTTGGACACTATTGGAAATCTGGGTTTCTTGGCTACACATTTGAAAACATTGATACCTAGGATGTTGATGAAGTGGGTAAATGGGATTTGCATGGGTGTCCATCAAGAGGTAAATATGCGAAGGTTTGGGTCGTGTAAAGATCTGATTAGGACCAAAAGGCCCCCATTGTAGTTCGACAACTTGACAAAAATCCTTGAGGCCTTCCTCTTGACACGCCCAGGGGCATTATTTAGAACAAGGTTGGGACCATTCGAGGAGGGAGGGAGGGCATGTGCATATTCTTGAAACATTGCTCCATGGTCTTTGATAGCCACCCATTTACCTACTTTTCATCTTGCATATACTTGATCTTGGGACTATTTTAGTTTTTCCACTTAGGAACATACGATGTTAGTGTCTAGGCGGATCTTGTTGGGAAATGGAAAAGAGAATACACTTTGCATGGAGAGCCTTCAACTTGTTCACCAATGTACGCAATCCAAAAATAGTGGAATTCTATGCCATATCTCATTTCTCTTTTGAAAAATGTAACTAGGTTCGATCTTCATAAGTATCATTGTACTTGTATCAATATGTATTTCATGTAAAAGTAAAGGAAAGAAAAATATATATTTTATTATGATTATTATTTTCTAGTCAAAGCATGTTCTTCATGCTTAGGAGTTTATTGAGTCAAAAAGACAAAATTGTCATGTGAAAGTCCCATTTGGACTATTTGTAAGAAAAAAGAAAACAATTATTTTGAGTCAAAAAGAAGTCATTTTATCTCACAGATCAAGTCGGCCCAAAGAGGCAATAAATAGAAGCATAGTATTCAAAGCGGAACCGATGGCCAGAATTTGGTCCACCTATCAAACCGAGTTTCAAAGCCGGAACCGATCAAGCCAGAATTTGTTGAGATCTCGATGAGCCGTCTTTAAAAAAATACATGAAATAATTAATTTCTAAAGACAAACTAATTTTAAGATTTAAAACCTTTGATTCCAAACCAATAGAGACAAAATATTAGGTACCTCATCTATATGCCATGTAAAGGTGAATATATCGGATTGGCACCGAGTGCAATACATATTAGCAACAAAGCACATAATCAATGAGGCTCTAAATGGCCTCTAGGTCAAAAACAATGCTACGAGCTATGGGGCCAGCGGCCTACTACAAGTCTACATATAAGTGATCAACATAATCGCTCCTCATCATGAGTCCAAACTCATCGCCACTACTAGACATAGGATCATCAACACGAGCTACATAAATAATGCGGCTCGAGAGTTTGAGGGACTCGTAAGAGTGCGCAATCACGAAGTAGTAGTGGTAGTAGTAGCAACAAAAACTAGACGTCAAAACTTCAAATCAACTGATCAACACAGTTACTCATGAAATTCATCATTGATTCAACGCTACTAGAAATGGGATCATCGACAAAGAGAATATATAAACATCATCTAGCTCAAAGTCTTCGGTCAGACTTGGATTGCTCAACCTTATAATATGATAGAAATTGAAAAGTTTAACATGCCTAATCGATGATTTTGGTTTGAGTGAAGGGTTCATCTCCTCAACCTTGTAATGTAGTAGAAAAAGCTTAGCATGCCTAACCAATTATTTTCTTTGAGTGAAGGGTACAATTTTGTTAAGGCCACGGTAGAGTTCAACAATCAATACCACCAACATCAACAAAGTTCAACAATCAATGACACCAACATCACGATACTTAAAGGGCTTCATGCTCTTGATCAAATGCCAATCTCAAACATTCATGCATGAAAAAATAAAATGGAAAGATTACAAACCCCCGAGCAATGAAATCACGAAAACCATTAAGTTTGCGCTGAATTTTGGAAGGTGAAATCTAATTCTAGTTTCTCCCTATGAAATCCAATGAGGTTGAAACCACTCTCAAACATCTTGCGTCATTTCATGGTAATGTTAAAAATTTAAGTAATAAGATTCATCCTTTTACTTTAAGAATTTAACATTACCATTGATTACCAACATTGCTAGGGTTGAGATGTGTGAGGAAAATGGGAGGGGAGGCATGCTTTTCTTGGAGGGCCTATTTTGGAGGGGAAACAACCCCAAGTTTCCACAAAGCCACTCCAAAAACTCACAAAACCACATTTTGTGGGATCTACAATTGATTTGGAAATAAACTAGTTAGTTTATGGGAAAAGCGCGGGATTTATGCCGGTCGGACAGCGAAGTGCCTTGAATAACTTGGGTTTTCAAGCTGGTTAGGTGGCTGGTCTAATGAACCGACCAATTTGATCGAGTTTACGATTCAAGGCGGGAACGATTTTGAATTCTATGAATAGAAGAGACTTCGACCTCATTTGACCACTCACTCGGCTCATCGATTTACGTGCGAAGAAAGAAGCCGAAGGCCAAGAGAGAATAAGAATCAAGAAAAGAGAAAAAATCAAACTTTTGCTTGTTTTGTTCACACGTGCCAGGTCTTGGGGGGCAAGTCTATGAATTACAAGGCCAAAATTCTTGTTTTTGTTCACATGTGCGAATGTCTTTGGGAGTTGTACGAAGTTGCGGGTCCGAAATTACGTAACGAAGTCGGATTTGACGAGGTTTGAGCGACTTTGACTTACATTGACTTGGATTTGGTTGGAGGAGATTTGAAGGAGGGCGCTTGGTTCTTTGTGGAGGTCTTGGTCTTGGTCTTGGGTCTCGGATATCACTATGATGCGGATTCTGGGTAGAAATTGTTTGGATTTTCCCCCTTGTGGGGGTTTTGCCCGACTTGGAGCCTACATCTTGTGTTCTTTGCCTTTTGTGAACTTCATGTACTTTATGTTTTGGTAATTGCTTGATGAAGAAGGCATAAAAGTAATAAAAGGCAACATACATTCACAAGTAATTATCAAGAAAGAGAATCAACCTAATCTTTACTAGCTTATTGATTTTTCCAACACTCTCAAAGATTAAGATCAAGAAGGCCTAGGTTGTCTTGAACGAAAGAAGTACTTGCTTGTATAGAGTTCACCGGAGTTGAGTTTGGGGGGGGGGGAAAAGGGGAGTTAAAAAGCACTTAAAAATTCAAAGCTTACAACAAAATCCGGCGGTGATGAAGAGATGTGGTGCAAAAAATGTAAAAATTTGTTTCCCACCCGGTTTTCGGTTATCTTTATTTCTCCATATGGTTAAATGCCCATTCCCATAGCCATACATTCAACAAGTTGAAAAAATAAATATTTTTACGAAAACACAAATTAAAATTGCGGAAATAAAACTCGGCAAAATAAATCGGCCATACACAAAAAATAAACACGGCGGGGATTTTTGGTCAATAATGAGCCCTAGAAAAACCCCTACAACTCTTGGGGAAAACCGGTTCGAAAGCTCCTTATTTTTGATAAATGCTTTTTACGGTGAGACAAAATTTATAGCAAAAATTCCCGGCGACTTAATAAATGTACTTATCTCGATTTAGTGCTTCTACCGCGGAAAACGTGCCAAACGAGAAAAACTCAAAATAGAAATTTTACGACGTTAAATGCTAAAATGACTTTCCTGAAATTTATTGCCCGAACTGTGCGCGCACGTGCGCGTACGGAGTATGCGGAATACACAACGATGCCTCCCTCCTCGATTTGTTCCTCTTTACGCCTTGAAATGCGTAACGAAGTTCTTTGTACGAGTGCTTGTATGGATTTCCTCAAAATCTATGCCACCAACCAACGATCTCTCTCCTCGATTTTCGTGCCCGAGAATTTGCCCGAGAAAATAGTGTTGAAGCTTGTTGTATGGATTTCTTGAAAGCGTGTCTCCTCGCTCGAAAAATGTGCCAACCTCCTGGCACAATACGAAATTACGCCTTGGGAACGCGCGTGTCTCTTTGTTGTTGTACGGATTCTTTTTGAAGTCTCTGTCAGTTGCCCTCCTTCTCCTCTTTAACAAAGGAAATTTCTCCTTTGCTTTCTCTTCCTCCTCTCTCAATCTGCTCATGAAAGAATGAATGACCTTTTCCTCCTTTTCCTCCTTTAACCTAACCCTAAGTGACTTTTGGGGAATCCCTAAATCCAATGGCTGAAATAGATTGAGATCTAGGGCTGAGATTAAATGCTCATTTAAATCTCACTTTTCATTTTTTAATTCACCCCACTTTAATAAAGACCCACTTAGTCATTTATTTCCAAAGTCACTTTTCCTTTCTAATTTTACATTGACTTTATTAAAGTCACTTTAAAATTAGACTTTAGTAACTTTATCACTTAAAGTCACTTTTAAATTAGATTTGACTTTATAGCTTTATAAAGTCACTTTAGTAACTTTATCACTTAAAGTCACTTTTAAATTAGATTTGACTTTATAACTTTATAAAGTCACTTTAGGAGAAAAATTAAATTCTTTTGGACACTTTTCCCTAGGCAAAAGATCAAAGCCTTAGGGAACCACCTGTCCTCCGGTAACCAAATTTCAACACTCCCTCTTACCGAGGAAGGTGTTCCTCACCACACCCATCTTGTCTCTGAAGTAGACATGCTTGCCCGTGGTAAGGCTTTGGTAAGAATATCTGCAACCTGCTCATCAGTGGGAATATACTCAAGCTTCACAGCTCCTTTCTGAACATAGTCTCTGATGAAATGATATTTGATCCCGATATGCTTTGACCTGTCATGAAATACTGGATTCTTCGTGAGTTTAATGCAACTCTGATTATCACAGTAAATCACTGAAGGTCTCAACGACTGACCAAATAAGCCAAACAACATCTTGCGAAGCCAAATGGCCTCACAACTAGCTAGACTGGCTGCCATATACTCTGCTTCCGCTGAACTCAATGCTACTGACTGCTGCTTTCGGCTGAACCATGACACTACTGCCGAACCCAACCCAAAACAGCACCCTGAAGTGCTCTTCCTATCAGAAGCACAACCTGCCCAATCAGAATCAGTGTAACCTGCCAATCTCACTCCATCCCCCTGCCTGTAGTCCGGACCATAATCCACTGTCCCCTGCAAGTACCGCAAAATGTGTTTTGCAGCCACCCAGTGAACCTTCCTAGGCTCACACATAAACTGACTCATCGTGTTGACTGCAAAACAAATATCTGGTCTAGTGTTGACCAAATACATCAAGGAACCAATCGGCTGTCTGTACAATGTGGGATCCACCAACTCGGAATCCGAAGCATGAAGCTTCTTCCAGTTGGTGATCATCGGTGTCGACATGGGTCTACAATCCTCCATGTGGAATCTGCCAAGGATGTCCACAATATACTTCCCCTGTCCCAGGAAGAAATGCCCCTCCTCCTGCCACACCTCCAAACCCACAAAGTAATGCATCAAGCCGATGTCCTTCATCTCAAACTCCGCCGCAAGATCTCTCTTGCAGTGCTCTATGAGTCTCTCTGCACCTGTAATGACTAAGTCATCCACATACGGCACCAGAATGAGAGGCTCCTCACCTATCACAATATAGTAAAGGTTCGGATCTGCCTCACTCTTTGTGAAACCCATCTTCTGCAAGTAAGTATCTATCATGGAGTACCAAGCTCTGGGAGCTTGCTTCAGGCCATAAAGGGCCTTCTTCAGTCTGCACACATGGGACTCCTTCCCATGCACCTCAAAGCCCTGTGGCTGCTCAATGTACACCTCCTCCTGTATGAAGCCATTGAGAAATACGGTCTTCACATCCATCTGGTGGATCTTCCAACCCATCTCTGCTGCTATCGATATAATGGAGCGGATCGAAGTATATCGAGCCACGGGAGCGAAGGTCTCCTCATAATCAACTCCCTCTACCTGGGAGAACACTCTAGCCACAAACCTCGCTTTGAATTTCTCAATGCTGCCATCTGCAGCATGCTTTACCTTGTAAAGCCATCTGGAAGTAACCACGGATTTGCCCTCAGGCCTCGGCACCACCTCCGAAACATCATTCTTCATGATAGAAGAATACTCCTCCTGCATGGCCTCTCTCCAGACCTGCTGGCTAGCTGCCTCCTCATAGCTAGAAGGCTCAGAGTCAAGGATGCTGGTAGCCATTGCCATATAGCTACAAACCCTCTCAGGTGGTCTGCTCTCTCTGACCGGCCTCTTAGGCTCAGCAACAGATGTGGCATCTCTCAAGGTGTCCTGAAGCCACTTGGGCTTCCTCTTCCCTGAGCACACTTCTCCCGCTGGAGAATAAAACTCCTCCTCCTCAACATCGGGAGCCTGAACTCCGCGGTATGCATACTGTTGTCCTCTGCCTTTTTTAGTTTTGTAGATGTTGAGGTACGCGTGTGGCCCCATCCATCGTTGGAGCTCCCCGATGTTGCTACGCAGAGCGCTGCGTGCTGCCCATAGCTCCACCCCTCTGACTCTGCGAGCCACTCCCCACTGACGGACCTGACATCGTCATAGATGTGCCTCCGGATCCTCCTGATCCCTGCCCACTGGATCCCTGCGACTGACTCAACTGCTGCTGAGGGTCTGGCTGATCCAGATACTCTAACTCCCGTGACCTCCTAAAGGCCCTGTCCTCCTCGAACTTCACATCCCGCCTGACAACAACTTTCCTCTGCGCAGGAATGTAAATCCGAAAGGGCTTGGAGGTCTCACTGTAGCCCACAAAGATACCCTTCTCTGCGGTGGGCTCTAGTTTGGTCCTCTTCTCCTTGGGTATGTAGGAGTATGTGATACACCCAAAGATACGAAAATGACCAATATCAGGCTTCTTCCCAGAAAAAGCCTCCTCCGGAGTCATGTGCCCCAAGGCACGATGCGGACTCCTGTTCTGCAAATAAACAGCTGTGTTGCAGGCCTCTGCCCACAAAAACAATGGCAACCCCTGATCATGTAACATGGCTTTGGCAGCCCCTCCGATGGATCTGTTCTTCCTCTCCGTAACCCCGTTCTGCTGGGGGTTGTAAGGAACAGTGAACTCCCTCCTAATGCCTGCCTCCGCACAATAGTCAACAAACTCTCCAAGGGTGTACTCTCCTCCATTGTCCAACCTCAGGGACTTGATCTTCCGACCTGTCTGTGTCTCCACAAGAGCTCTGAACTCCTGAAACCACTTGAAGACCTCACTCTTGGTCTTCAAGAAATAAATCCAAGTCCTCCTGGAGTGATCATCAATGAATAAAACATAGTACTCATATCCACTCAAGGAAACATGAGACATCCGACCGCTCACATCGAAATGAATCAAATCAAGTATCCCGGTCGCTATGCTGTCCTTTCTTTGAGAAAAAGGGGTTGTGGGCACCATCGCACATCCTGCGTGTCAAAGTGATCGATCTTTGAACTACGGCACACACGCGTGATCTTGCCACGGTCTGAGGGCTCCATGGTGCTGTGCCACCGTCACTGCGGTGCCTCTATGCACACGCGCTCGGGGCACACTGGCTGTTGTCGGTCTGCTGTCGTGCCAAAAGGGGTCGAAATGCAAACTTGTACACCTTTGTAGGCGACACACCTATCACTCTAGCTGAATCAGCTGGAGTGCCCCTGGGATACATCAACACCTGTCCTCTCCTGAATAGTATCTCATATCCTCTGTCCTCCAAAGCTGAGACGGATATGAGGTTCTTCCTCATCCCTGGCACATAAAGAACATCTGACACCTTCAAGGGAGGTTTGGACTCCCTCTGAAATGTCAATGTTCCCACACCGACTGCTCTAACAACTCTGTCATCACCGAGTACTACCTCTACATCGGTGCCACTCTCTGAAAGCTCTAAGAAGTACTCACGGACTCCTGTCATGTGACGTAGGCGCGGCTCCACATACCCGGATACCGAAGATACTCGCTAATCGAGGAAATACATCTCCCTGCGAACCTGTGTGGCGGTGCTCACCACTGAAGACTCTGCCTTGCTGAGCAAACTCACGGTCAAGCGATGCGAAGTCACCTCAACCTGCTGAAGGCTGTGGCCTGCAATTCTTCCTTCTTCTTCTTCTCGGTTACTAGCGCTGCGTGTCCCATCTTTCAATAATTCCAACACTTCCATTTGGAATAGTCATACCGTAGGTTATCACCATTTACCTTTACCTTTACCTTTTGCCCCCACCCTTGCTTGTAGGCTTTGCTTCACTCTTTTGCCCTTCTTGCGTCACCCTTGCGCAGTGCTACATCTCATCTGCTCAGGCGGCGCCAGCGATCGCCGGCCTTTCTGATCTCTGTCTGCAGATAATCATCCCAAAACCTCCATGTGAGAAGGAGTCTCCACGTGCCTGACTCCATCGACAAAGTTCATCCGCAGGCAGGGGGGGGCCATTCGCGCAATCCGCACCAACTAGAGTGGGTGGAATGGCCTCTCAATCGCGCAACTCATCTCTCACATTATTAATCTTTGTGAGATATCCAGCTGCACTATCATTGCCCATCTTAATGGTCTTCATCTTCTCCTTCAGGACCAATTTCCGGTTCTCATTGGTACTCTGGTAGAGATTGGACAATGCTGTCCACATCTCATGAACATTTCTCTTTCCTCTCACATGAGGAATGCAATGGTCTTTGATTCCGTCTAGAATCAGCGTCTTACCCTTGTTGTTCTTTTTATTATATGCTGCCAACTGAGTAGCATCAGTAGGCACATTCACAGGGTTCTGTGTGGTATGCACCATAATGTCCCAGACTTCTGCCTCCTCAAAGATACTCTGCATTCTCTCCTTCCAGATGCTGTAATTGGAATGCCCATCCAACCTATCCTCCACCCTCAGTCCCAAAGACATCCTGCTGTCCTAAAACTGAAAAATAGCACTGCTGTAGTAAAGGTAAAAATTCTGTTTGTGAAAAAATCAGCTTGCTGGAATTTTCTGAGTGAAAAATCAGCAGGCTGTATTTTTCTCCTTGCTGTCCCAAACTGCTCTTCAGCACTCAAGCTCCGATACCATGTAGAAATTTCCTGTTTTCCCAACCCCGGTTTCAGTGTCACTTATTTCTCCTTTTGGTTAAATGCCCTTTCCCATATCCTTACATTCAACACTCAGAAAAAATAATTTTTATTTGCTGAAACAGCAATCACTTTGCTGAAACAGAAATCACTTTGCTGAAACACAAGTTACTTTGCTGAAACACAAATTACTTTGCTGAAACACAAATTTTGGAAAACTTTTACAGAATGCTGAAACTGCAGAAATAAAACAAAACACACAGCAAGCTGAAACAGTCATTCAACACATTTGAACACTGAGATTTTTGGTCAAGGTGACCCTAGAAAAACCCCCTACAACTCTTGGGGGAAACCAGTCTTGAGAGCTCCTTCTTATTTCTGAAAATACTTTTACAGAGAGGCAGAAATTACAGCAAAAATTCCAGCAACTAAACAACAGTACTTATCTCGATTTCCGTGCATTCACTCCGCCTTGGAAAACGTGCAAAACAGGAAAAACCCAAAACAGAAATTTTACAGCATTTATGACAGCATTGAATGCTGAATGAGCTTCTCGATTTTTGTGCCCAGCTGTACGGCCGTACTGCTGTACGGACTGTATGGAAAACCCAGCAGCTGCTTCTCAAAATCTGCGCTCCTTTGCCTCGAAATCTGTGCCGAAACTGACTGTACGGCTGCTGTACAGATTTCCAGAAACCTGTACCACCAAGCAGCAGTCTCTCTCCTCGATTTCTGTGCCCAGAATCTGCCCAGAATTAAATGCTGAAGCTGCTGTACGGTTCTCCTTGAAAACTGTGCCTCTCTCCCTCGAAAAATGTGCCCAACACTTGCTGTACGGATTTCTGCCTTGGAATCCGTGCCTCCTTGCTGTTGTACGGACTTCGCTGAAGTTTCTATCAGCTGCTCTCTTTCTCCTCTCTGCTCAGAAATCTCCCTTGCTCTCCTTCTCCTCCTCTCTCAATCTGCTCATGAAAGAATGAATGACCTTTTCCTCCTTTTCCTCCTTTAACCTAACCCTAAGTGACTTTTGGGGAATCCCTAAATCCAATGGCTGAGATAGATTGAGATCTAGGGGTGAGATTAAATGCTCATTTAAATCTCACTTTTCATTTTTTAATTCACCCCACTTTAATAAAGACCCACTTAGTCTTTTATTTCCAAAGTCACTTTTTCCTTTCTAATTTTATATTGACTTTATTTAAAATCACTTTAACTTTAGTAACTTTATCACTTAAAGTCACTTTAAAATTAGATTTGACTTTATAACTTTAGAAAGTCACTTTAGTAACTTTATCACTTAAGTCACTTTTAAATTAGATTTAACTTTATAAAAAATTATAAAGTTACTTAAAACTCGCGACGACCCGCAGGTACTCGCGAGTCTTATGCAGGTGGTACTTCACTGGTGGGCATAAGTCGACCTTGTTTGAAATTCAAATATTTTTATGGTTTATCTAACTTCACTAAGGCTATGGTGTGCATTTATTTTCCAAAGTATTATTAGCCATTTATCAAAGAAAATTCCATAAATTTTATTTCTCAAAAATTCCTTGTAAAAACACTATATATTTGTAAATTTTGTAAATAAATTTGTAAAATATATTTAGTAAATTATTTTTCTAATTGGAGTTTTGGGGTTTTCGGATTTTTATTGTATATATTGGGGCTTTCGTATTTTTTTTTTGGTCTCCATTTTGCAAGTGAAATCAAGTGAGAAGAGCTGGAAAAGAGTTAGATCTAGGCCCTTGAGGGTAAGATCTAGTCTATAAAAATTTTGCAGGGCCAGCCATTGAAGAATTTGCAGTGACTTTTAGATCTGAAGCAAATAATTTTTTCTGAAGCAAGGATTTCAAGTTTCAGCCCTCCCAGACCGAGATCTAGCCTCCCCAAGGCTAGTGTCTCCCTCCTGAGGCCCTGTGTCAGCGTCTAAGCCCCCTGCGTCATCTTTTCTAGCCCTTTTAGGGCTAGTCATAGATTTTAGGGGCCTCGAACTTCCCTCTAAGGCCATGTGTCAAGGGTTTAGGGCCTTTATATGCCTGGTCGTGGGCTTAAGAGGCCTCGACCCCCCTCCTTCACCCTTGACAGAAAACTTTTAGGGTTGTCGTGGGCTTTTTTCAAGCCCCATTTCTAACTTGGCCCATCTCTGCCTCAGCCTCCCTCTTTCCTGCCTCAACCTCCTCCTCTGCCCTTCACTCTCCCTTTTGGCCTCTCTTTCCCCCTTTTCAGCCCTCCTTTAGAATTTTTCCTTGGCCGCTAGGCCTTCTACTCCTTTCCTAGCCCAACGCTAGCCCTATTTGGCCTAGCGTTGCCCTCTTTTGGCCCTAATTTGACCTCTACCTATCTATGAGTGATATAAGTGCCCCAAAATCACATCTAAGTGGTCTAAATCATAGTTTTAAAACTCGGTTGTCCAGGCTCGGAACCGGCCGAGTTGACCGAGCCATAGCCTTGGCCGGTTTGTGACCGAGCCGGTCGAGCCGTACATCGACTTAGTCAACTCGATCACAAACCAGCCGGCTCAGCCGAGCCCGAGCTAGCTCGGTTGGACAGTGCCCAATTGGCTGTGGGCCCCAAAAAATGAAAAAAGCGGACTTCAAACTGGTTTTAAATTTGCTGTTAGGGTTTTGTTAATGTATCTAACCCCTCCCCATCCTATTTAACCTACTCAACCCCTCTGAATACCTCGCTTCTATCTCATTGAATTTGCTTGAGCATTTGTGAGGAATTTGTGAACAGTTGTGGAGTTGGTTTTGGACCAGCTTTGAGGAGTCTTTTGGGCAAGCTTTGGAGCAGCAGTGAGGGGCTTATTGGGCAAGCTTTGGAGCAGCATTGAGGAGTTGGTTTGTTGGAGCTGCATTGAGGAGGCTAGAGGCTAGAGGTTTTTTTTTTTTTCTCTTCTAAAATCTGCCTTTGCTTGTTTTAATTTTTTTGCAAATCTGAAAATGGTAAACATAGATTTTGGTGAAAGAAATGAACATAGAATGAATAGTCTTTTTTTGTTTTCATTTTCAGATTTAAACCTTTTCTTTCCAAGTCAAAAGCTCAGTCCAAAATGGCCCCTAGAGTAAAAGATGCTGCTTGGGCATATGCTGAAATGGTTGATGATCAAATGTATTAAAAATTTTGTAAGAGAAAAATTAAGGGGGATGGAGGGGGCATTCATATACTAAAACTACATTTGGCTGGTCTTAGAGGCCAAATTACTCCATGTGAAGCAAAAAACATTGGGGAAATTAGGAAGGAGTTGAAAGAGCAATTTCAAAAGTTTGAGGAAGACAAAATTAGGCAAAAAGAAATACAAGCTGAAATTGGGAGGAAGAGAAATCTATAACAGATGATGGCTGCCAACCCAAGTTTTGATTATGAGGGTTCTTCATCTATCCCTTGCACTGATGCATCGAACCCCTTTCGCTATGTTCCTCCCTCTATGGAGTCTATTTCTCAAAAGGGCAAGGGTGCAATGAGAAATAAGGGTACTATCAAAAGTTTTTTCATGCCCTCTTCTCCCTCTGATAGTGCACATGGTCCTAGTCCTCCAAGTAGAGGTCAAGTGCAACCCACTTTAGATGCTCATTGGAAAAAAGAATTGAGAGATGTTGCTTGTGATTACATTGCTAGATGGTGGTATGATGCTGATATTCCCTTCAATGCTACTCATTCACCATATTATGAACCTATTTTTGATGCCATATATGCTGTTAGAAAGGGCTTCAAAGGCCCTACTATGCATGAGTTAAGAGGATCTCTTTTGCAAAAAGAGATTATGTACATTGATGATTATTTGAAAGAGTTCAAAAACTCATGGGCACATACAGGATGTACCATCATGTCAGATGGATGGACTGATCAGAGGAACCGTACCATCATAAACTTTCTTTTTGTTTGCCCACGAGGAACCATGTTTCTAAAATCAGTTGATGCAACTGATAGGGTGAAAGATGCACATTTGTTGTTTCATCTTTTGGATGAGGTTGTTGAAGAGGTGGGGGTGGAAAATGTTGTTCAAATCATCACAGATAATGCCTCTAACTATGTTCTTGCTGGTAAATTGTTAGAGGAAAAACACCCAACCATCTTTTGAACCCCATGTGCTGCGCATTGCATAGACCTCATGCTTGAGGATATTGGCAAAATAGACTGGATCAAGAACACTATAGAGCATGCCAAAAGCATCACAAAATATGTTTACAATCACTCATGGATTCTGAATCTGATGAGGAAAAACACAGGGGGCAAGGAAATTATTAGGCCTACCATCACTAGATTTGCAACACATTTTTTGACATTGCAATCTATGCTTGCCCAACATAGAAACTTGCAAAAGTTGTTTTCTAGTGATGAATGGAATGAATGTCAGTGGGCTCACAAACAGGATGGAAAAGATGTGAAAAGGAAAGTCAATGAAGAAATCTTTTGGAAAAAGGCAGCAGAGATTGTGAAACTTGTTGAGCCACTGGTTAAGGTGTTGCGCTTGGTGGATGGGGAAAGATTGGCTATGGGTTTCATTTATGAGACTATGGATCAAGCAAGGGAGCAAATAAGGGCAGCATACATGGACAGAGTGGGTAAGTATGTGCCCATTTGGGCAATCATTGATCAGAGATGGAACAATCAATTCCATCGCCCTATACATGTAGTTGGGTATTTTCTGAACCCAAGGTATCATTATAAAGCTCAGGAAGCAGGAGCTTTGAATGGGGAGGTTAGAGATGGATTGATTGACAGCATTGATCGCATGATCCCCATAGAGAGTGAACAGTTGAAGATACACAATCAGATCACTGTGTTCAGCCAAGCCACAGGTACCTTTAGCAAGAACCTTGCAAGGATTGCAAGGGAATCAGATGAGCCTGGTAAACAAAGAATTTCAATTTTCAAATTCATATTTTATTATATTGTATAATTGTTTATAAATTCAATTTCAAAGTTGGATATAAATTGTTGAGCTAACTGAAACTCATTTTTTGCAGCACAATGGTGGGAGGCATTTGGTAGCCATTGTCCTGAATTGCAGAGGTTTGCAATCTGCATTTTGAGTCAAACTTGCAGTGCTTCTAGGTGTGAGTGCAATTGGTCTATCTTTGAGAGGATTCACACAAAGAAAAGAAATCGTTTGGGGCAAAAACGGTTAAATGATCTAGTGTATGTCCAGTACAACCTCCGACTAAGACGCAACCAATTGCTGAACAAAAGACCTGATTCAGATCCCATTGTGTTGGAGGATATTGATCCAACATCAGATTGGGTAGTGGAGACTTGTCCACCAGAGTTTGACTCTGTGAGGATATTGGTGTGGGGATGGACTTCAATATACAGGTAGAGCCAGAGGCTATGCTCAATGCAGATCCACTAGTAGCAGACCCAGTCCCAAGCCCTCCAGTTGCAGGCGCAGGCACTTCCTCTAGTCAGCCACGACGAAGGCGCATAACTCGTCATCTTAGGGTGGTAGGGCTATAGTTCCAGTTGAGGATGTTGATTCAGAGGAGGAGCGAGCGGTTTCCCCCTCTAGTTCAGAGTTTGAAGAAGAGGACATTGGCTTGTCAGATTTCTAGCTGCTAGCAGTAGTGATTAATCATGTTTTGTTGTGGAGGCCATTTAGAGCCTCCTTGTTTATGTTTTTTGTTTTGATCTCTATCTCATCATCATGTATTGAATAGTGCACTGGGTGCAATTTTGATATAATGGATATATTCATGAGCCTACTTTGATCATATGTTGTCTTTTGTCTATATTGTAATGCTTTGTGTTTGGAAACATGAATAAAAATCTTTAAAATTATGTTTTTTTACAAAAAAATTAATATTTAATGTATTTTTTACAAAAACCGAGTCATTGAAACTGAACCGGCTGAGTCGATACCGAGTCGAAGTCGTAGTCGAAGCCGACCCTCGGCCGAATCGGAACCCGAGTCCAATTTTTAAAACACTGGTCTAAATACATCAATAATTTCATAGAAAAATTTTACTATTGTTTTGGCCACTTGAGCATTGAAATTTTAGCCTAGATCTATTTGTTTACTTGTTGGAATATCTCTGCATAACTTAATATATCAAATCTGATATTTTCTAAATCACACATCTTAAGAAGCCCTAAATACTCATAATTGCTCATTGGTAAATTTGTTTAAGCAATTAGCGAGTTTTGGGCATATTTTGGCACTAGAAGTTCACTAAGTGCATAGTTTTCTTGTTGTTGTAATAAGAGTTTTCAGATCAGATATACACTTAATATTGCATCATAAGTGGGCTAAAATTCATAAATTTACATTAGCAAGTCAATAGATTACTCCTTGGTCATCTAATGATTCATATGTTTGGCAATTCCCTTGTTTTGAAGTGATATACTTACTGTTGCCCCAACTTCATCATAGGTAGTTATTTCATGATTAAAACTGGCTCATGGTGATTTATATTGTTAAGTTCTAACAATTGCTTGTCGTGTGTTAAATTTGAGAATTTGTTAACTTGGCACTAAAATCACTAAATTCACTCAAAACATCTATCTTCAAATCTTGTTGAGAAGATAAGTTACTTTGGTATTAAGACCTAATTCACATTGTGGTTGAAGCATTGTTGAATAAGTGATCTAAGTTTGTAATCTTGAGAAGCTTTGGTAATCTTATTGTCTATCTCGAGAAATTGGCACCTTAAGTTTTATTCTAATTGAGCATCTTTTCATTATTGACACTGTCTAAAACCATAATCGTTGCCTAAGATTGTTGATTGAATATCTTGAATAATTGGCATCTTGTGGATTTGACATTGGCACTAAGTTAATTGGCACTTTCTTGGTTGTGAGTTTGCATATGATTTATTGATAACTACTATTGTCATTAAGGATTCATCATAACTTAAAGTACTTAAACATTAAGATAATCTCAAACTAAGAATTTCACACATAATCATTGCATAAAGCATTCTACTATCAATTTGTACTAATAACTTACCTCCTAGTGTAACCTTGGTTGATAGACTCTTAGGACAACCCTTTCTCATTTAGCTTGAGAGATTCAGCCCTTTCTAGTGGTTAAAACAGTGACCTTGTAGCCGTCAAAGCCACAGTTTTTGCAACGTTGGAGGCAATGGGTGGTTGGAACACAGGGGGAGGTATCGTTAATCAAACATCTACTTGTTTCCCGTTGGCTTTCATCCCAGAACCTACTCTAAAGACTGGTCTCAAAATAGTTAAGAGAGAAGTTCCACTTAGACTAGGCATATAATCTAAAATTAACCAAGATCATTGCATCACATTTGGATCTTAGGGCTTGCATCTCATATAGGTTAGTTATTCATGTAAGCAACGGTTGTCCATCCGATTAGTTGGCTACAATTTATAATAAGCAAGAATTTTGACTCCATAAGGCACTGGTCTCATTTATGAATCTAATAAAATCCTTGAATCTTGCTAAAGTTAACCTAGTAGCTAGGCCACTCAACTGTGTCTCCCAGAGAAGTTGGTTCCCAACTTTTCTCTAATCATCTTATTTCTATAAGGACAAACCCCCAATAGCTTGTTGTTGGGAGATAGCTAGAACGGAGTGGGCAGGGATCAGAGTGACATCCCCCGCCCTGCGTCGTTGTCGCGGTGCCTATACAATTTGAGCAACAACATCATGACAACATCATTCTTAGCCAGTCGACCATGTTGCAACCTAACCCTTTCCCGGCGTGCCCACGAATTTCTCTATATCCTCGTCCCACCGTGTTAACCTTGTTGCTAATCCTGACCGCACCATCCAACCCTCACTCTCATTCATTGGTCCCATCCTTCCTTTGTCACTAGTTACCTTATCTTGAACAACCGTCGTTTCAATTAGTCGTGACTCTCGTGGTGTATTTAAGTTGCCCAATCATAAACCACTATATATATTGAATCATATAAGTTGAATTATAAAAATAATAATCAAATAATTATGTATATATACAATTGAATATATATATATATATATATTAATTAACTAATCTAATTTTTTAAAAATATTATTTAATTAAACAAAAAACAAAAAATGGTTCCACCAAAAAAAAGGGGGCAAGATGGTGAACTCAGATGAATTACAAGCAGATGTTAATTGTTATAAGGACAAAGTCAACAGCGTGCGTTATCGCCTCACCAACATAGAAAAGTTGCAAACATAATTTCAAGCACAAAAGAAGTTAACAGAAATGATGGAGGAAATATTGCAGAAAGATTACAAAATCAAAAACTACCCAGAAATTGGATTAGCATAGTCAAAAAATCGCTAAGCTAACAGAAAAAGTGGACAAATTTGTTGTTGTAGTCCACCCCCTATCAGGAAATGGCAAATACTCAACTAGGTACAGATGGACTTAAATTTTCAGATCCACCTGGAATTGTTTTTTCAAAAAGCGAGTACTATACCAAGGGTCCAAAAAAAGACTATCAACGAATTAAAAGAGAATTACCTAAGTACGATGGTAAAGATCATCGAGGCGCTATTGTTTGGGTTAATAAAATGGAGACCATTTTTGGGTAGAACCCGCCAATAGGTGAATGAGAAAAAATCATGACTGCATCCAACAATTTGGAAGTTGAGGCATATGATTGGTTCCTATGGTGTTCCAACAAATGTGAAGCTCGTTTATTCCTTTGGAAAAAAAAATGGATGCCTTACTAAAAAGGTTTCATGACGGAGAAGAAGATGATATCAATGAAAAATTCGTTCATCTCAAGCAAAAAGGGTCTGTAAGCGAATACACCCACGAATGGGAAGTATTAGCTACAAGACAAAGAGGATTTACTGATGAACAACTGCTAAAAATGTATAGATGTGGACATAAGGAGTATATCCAAGCAGAATTGAAATTGTACAAGCCCAAAACCATTGAGGAAGCCATACATGCAGCAAAATTACTGAGCAAAAACATAAGTCCAAAATGTCATCATTCAAGGAAGATGAAGACCAATAACAATACTCAGGAAAAAAAGAAACAAACAAATGCAGGTATTGTGGAGAAAAATGGACATCAATACACAGATGCCTTAACAAGAAGTTATATACTTACGAAGTTGAGAAGGAATCAGACACTTCAAGTAATGAGTCATCCAAAAGGATAAAAAAGAAAAAAAAATTGTCGCAAGTGTAGAGAAAACTGGAAGGCAGGACATAAATGTGAAGACACGTCCTTATGCTACTATAAAATAGTAGATGGGAAGCAAGTTGAAGTACAACAACATGATGAAGAAATCATTGTCACACAATGAAGATTCAGATTCTAAGAAACCATCATTAACCACAATCTCATGTGTCCAACAAAATCAAGGTGGAGGAAGCAATTCTTCAAAAATTCAAAAACAGCAAGTCATTGCAAAATACGCTCCACCGCACCTTCGGAAGTAGAGAAACAAGTCTCCAAGACGAAAGAACATTGAGCTTACTACTCTACCAACAAATATGACATGGAGATTACGCCCTAAAACCCTGAAGCTACAAGGGCTCATAAGTGGAAAAATATCAATATACTTGTAGATTATGGTAGTACTCATAATTGTATAAACATTGATCTTGCTAAACAACTTGACCTTTGTATATGCCCAATCAAGGACCTGACCATGTCTGTCGCTACTGGGAAAAAGTTCAAAGAGATAGGAGAATGCCATAAGGTTTCAATCCATATATAGAACTAGAGCTAAAAACATATTTATTTGCCCTACCACTCAAAGAAATGGATGTAGTACTAGGTGCAGAATGGTTAATAAAACTAGGAAGTTATACTACAAACCTTGAAGAACAATTCATGGGGTTTAACTGGCAAGGACAAAATTATAAATTATATGGTGTTAACACTCCCAGCTTCAAGGAAGGTACAAATACTCATGAGGACTTCACCAGTCAACGTAAAGATGCCCCTCCCTAGCAACGTGTTCAACTAGAGGAAACCCTTCTTGTTATGCTTTGAAGACAAAGCATCTCTAAAGGGGGTGGCAATGTTATGAATAAAATATTCATAAATAACATTCATTAAATAATATTATTAAAACAATAAATTAAATAATTGTTAAATTTAGATAACCATGGTGTGTTATGCTTAATGCAAATTTACTTCAATCTTTCTTAGGCCCGATTCAATTTAGCAATCACATAAACATGAAAGTAAAATGCTGATAGAACACAATAATAGATCAACAGAAGACAAACCAATAATATAGATCAGATTTTACAATTCTTCTTGTCCAGCAAAGATATAGGATAGTGTGCGTTACGACAGTCAATAGGATGCACCAGCCAGCACGTCTTTCTCAACATCAGATTAGCCAACCCTCCAAAATTTCACACACAGCTCTCAAAGACAGCTCATCAAAAGTCAACACTAGTCAACCAAATTCAACGCAGGACAGTCAACGCTGCAGATTTAGGGCTTCGGTCAACCTGCTCTTGTTTCCTCAATTTTTGTGCCCAATTGTAAAGCCTTCAAAAATCGGATTTTTTAGCAAAGTTTGGAGGTCAAACAGTCAAGGGTTAACCACGATCAATGCTAGTCAACGCACAACAAACATCCCTAAAACATATCCACAGATTTCGCCAGCGTCAGCTCCGCACATGTGAAGGAAAGAGGCCTCCAAAGGCTATCGAACCAATCAGATCACAATGAGAGAATGTGTGATAAGATGATTAGCAAATAATCTCCAAGTCTCTCCAATTTATATCTATCAGTGAGGGTGTGTGACACATCTATTAGGCTTGTGAGCCTACATTACAAATATGGCCGACCTAGCACATGTGTGGAAAATAAAATCAAAATATATGCTCTGCTCATCCAAACAAGATGATCTTTAGATCAATCTTGCACCTCTCTGAAAGAGGAATCCAACAAAAATATAATCATCTTCATATCAGCAGTGCAACCTGGAGTTTGGGCCTAGGTGCCTAAAATTAACACTTCCTCTCAACTAGGGAGAACTCCATCTGTCCACCTCTGCCATCCAGAGATCAGTACTATAGTGTATCATCATATAGCATCCTGCGTCATCCTGCCGTAACTTTCTTTGCTGGCTCTCGTCGCAAATAGAACAAGGAGAGTGAGTCACAAAGACATCACACTCTGTTGACCCGAAGTCAGCTTCGACTCAAAAGAGTCACATACTAACCCGAAGTCAGTTTAGAGGTAAGAACCTCATCAGACTTGATCCCAGATCAAGGTGTTGGACATGTGCCATCCTAGACATAGAGAGTACGGCAATCTCCGATGTGTCCGTCGGTCTTGCTATTGATCTCTATCCACCTTTCCCACCTCAATGGCCAAATGAGAGGTACTTCCCATGAGTCTAAAACTCCATGGGTAGGATGCATGCGAGGCATAGATCAAACAGAGGTGAACCAACTCAATATCATAACGGTGGGCCAGAAGCACAATAATGTTCGGCAACCCTAGCCCCGTGTGCGCTTATAGCTCCAAGAAGCTATCCCCAAGCCCCCTCGAGCTCACAGAGCTCATAGTCCAACTCAAGCAGGACCATGAGAATAGGGTCTTTCCACAATTCCAAACTTCTCACGAAAGGTTAGGAACTTGACCTTCCCTAGGGGCTTTGTGAGAATATTCGCGACTTGCTCATCAATTCCTATATGATCGAGCCTTACGGCGCCTCACTGTACCATATCCTGTATAAAGTGGTACCTGAAATCAATATGCTTGGATCGATCGTGGAACACGGGATTCTCAGAAAGATGAATCCCACTCCGGTTATCACAAAGGATAACAGTGGTATCTAGCACATGCCCAAACAGCTCACTGAAGAGCTTTGGAAACCAAACAGCTTCACAGCAAGCCATACTCATTGCTATGTATTCGGCCTCGACAGTGCTCAAAGCCACCAACTTTTGCTTCCTGCTCATCCAAGATATCGAAGCAGAAACCAAGGTGAAGCAACATCCAGATGTGCTCTTGCAATCCATGGAGTCTCAAACTCCCGGCAGTGTATCTCAGCCCATGGTTGATTGTGCCCCGAAGATATCTCAATAGATTCTTGCAATGTCACATGGTTCGGGTTCGAGTTCGGGTTCGACAACGATGAAGTTCGATTTGAATTCGAATTTCTGAATAAGGTTCGTCATTAGGTTCAAGTATATATATATATATAATTTTTTTAAATATTTTTATTTTAATTTAAAAACAAAACAAAAAAATATTAATATTTAATATGAATTTCTTTACTAATATTCTATTATATGTGATATAAAGGATATTAATAATAAAATTGATGAAATAAATAAAATTAGAAAACTATAAACTACCACGTACCATGGTTTGTGATATAAAATATATTAGCAAATAATGAATAATTTATAAGATGAAAAAATAGATAATTATAAACCAATCATCCGATAACTGGTAACTGTGGACTGTTGTTTGAGTGATGACTTAGGTGTCACGACAGAATGATTATGGTGAATATAGTGGGCAACCTGATTCGTAACAATGGAGACGCTAATTATTGTATCCAAAAAATGAAACAATGCCACGGTGCAGATGCTAATCACTCGATGCATTAAATCAAACAGCGCCCCAATGCAGAGGTTTGCAATAGCGTGGCCGGCGGGATGTGGCTTGATAGGATTTAACACAGTGAAACATAGAAGAATCTAATTCAACCTCACAGCACCATGTGAAAGCAGCCGATGACATATAACCTCAACGAACCTTTAGCCGAACCAAAACGAACTAGTAATTTTTTTTGGGGTTCGTCGAATTTCGAACTTCAACCTTGAAGTTCGACGAACCCTGTGACACTGGATTCTTGGCACCAATCCAATGAATGTGATGAGGATCAACCATATGTTGACTCAAAGTGTTCACGGCAAAACATACGTCCGGACGGGAGTTCTCTAGGAACATCAAGGCACCCACGAGTTGTTGATACTAGGTGGGATTTCCCAGCACGGGCCCAGCAGCATTTCCACACAACTTATTAAAGTTGAGTTCCATCGGTGCCAACACAGACTTGCAGTCCACCATACCAAATCTCTCCAGCAGCTTCACGACATATTTTCCTTGAGAAAGGAAAATCTCGCCAGGCCTCTGCCAGACCTCCAAGCCTAGGAAGTAATGCATCAGTTCTAGGTCTTTCATCTCAAACTCGGAAGCTAGCTCCCTCTTACACTAATGAATGAGAGGGTCAGCACCTGTCAAGAAGAGATCGTCCACATAGAGAACTAGAATGAGAGGCTTTTCTCTATCAACCTTAAAATAAAGGTTTGGATCTGCATTACTTCGAGTGAAGCCCAAGCTTCATCAAGTAACTATCTATCCTCTCATACCAAGCCCTGGGGGCTTGCTTCAACCCATAGAGAGCTTTCTTCAAATTGCATACAAAGGTGTCTCTATCTCGGACTTCGAACCCCAGAGGTTGCTCCACATACACCTCTTCCTTTATAGAACCATGCAGAAAAGCGGTCTTCACATCCATCTGATGGAGACTCCATCCTTGCGTTGTAGCAAGAGCAATGATAGATCGGATGGTGGTATAGCAAGCCACAGGTGCAAATATATCATCATAATTTATGCCTTCCTTTTGAGAGAAGCCTCGGGCAACAAATCTTGCCTTGTGCTTTTCAGCACTTCCATCAGATCCATGCTTGATCTTAGAGCCATTTCGAGGTGACAACAGATTTGTCCTTCGATCTCGGGACCACTTCCCAGACATCATTTTCATAATGGACCCATACTTCGTGCATAGCATCCTTCCAAACTTGATGCTTTACGGCTTCTTCAAATGATCCAAGCTCAGATTGTACAATTGTACTCATGGCTGCTAGATACCCTTGGTATCTATTCGTCTTCTTGCTTTCACGGAATGTCCCCCTTGGGGAAATATGTCTCTCGGCATCTTCGAGAGTATCCCTGAGCCATGAGGGTCTTCTCTTATTTAAAGGAGGTCAATCAATAGGATCCATAGGTCCTTCAACATCGGGCATCAGTTCATCCTTCGGCTCTTCCTGCTTCCCTGCTTCTTCATCTTCTTTGTCTTCCTTGGAGCTAGGATGATTTCTCACTTTCTTGAGGGCAGCATCTTCATCAAAGGTGACATCGTGGCATATCTCCACTTCTCTTTGACCAGGCACATAGATTCTATATGCCTTTCGAAGTTTCACTGTAGCCCACAAACATTCCCTTCTTTCCAGAAGCATCCATCTTGCTTCTCTTTTCTTTCGGCACATAAAAGTAAACAAGACAACCAAAAACTCTAAAATGTGAGACGTCAGGTTTCTTACCAGTGAAAACCTCTTCGGGAGTTTTGGAGTCCAAGGCGGAATATGGGCATCTATTTTGAATGTACACAGCAGTGTTCGCAGCTTCTCCCCATAGAAAATTCGAAAGACCTTGGTCACATAGCATGGCGTGGGCAGCTTCCACAATGGTCCTATTCTTTCTTTCAGCAACTCCATTTTGCTCAGGAGTATACGCAGTTGTGGTCTCCCTCTTAATGCCAACTTCTCTGCAAAAGTCATTGAACTCATTTGACTCATACTAGGTCCCATTGTAGGTCCTCAAAACTTTGATTCTCTTCTCGGATTGATTTTACACCAAGGCCTTGAAGGTACGAAACCATTTGAATGCTTTGTCCTTCTTCTTCAAGAAATATATCCAGGGATTGCGGGAGAAGTCATCTGTAAAAGTCATGTAATAGGAACATCCTCCCAAGGATGTCACGGGCAGTATACCAGATAAATCAGAATGTATCAACTGCAAGATATCAACTATCTTTGTGACACTTGAGGGGAATGGTCCCCTTGTATGCTTCCCTTTAGCACAACCCTGACATATACCTTCATGATCATCTTTAAATTCGGGCATATCCTTGTCACCACCTTCCTTGCTTCGGGAAGGGCTTTGTAATGAAGGTGTGCAAACCTCTGGTGCCATAACTTTGTTTGAAGAGTTGTATCACATGACATAGCCCCCAATGGACTTCCTCCAACCTGATAGTGTATCAACTCTAAAACCAATAGTAAGAGCTTCCTTGAAGTTCTTCTTCCAGATACGTACCTTTTTCATCAACAAATGCCACCTTGAACCCTTTGTCTTCCATTGCCAAAATAGACACAAGGTTCTTCTTCAAATCAGGTACATACAACACATCTCGTAAATGGAGGACTGGACCTTGAGATAAAAGAAGGGTCACAGTCCCTATCCCTTTCATAGTGATAGGTGGCATTATCTCCAAGGATAATTTCTAGATTAGTATCCTTCTCAATCAAATTAGAGAGGGCTTCTTTATAAACAGTGAGAGGGCTTCTTTATAAACAGTGAGGTGCCTTGAGGCACCACTATCAATCAACCAGACATCCAGGGTGTCAGGAGGAGATGCAGCAAAGAGGGCAAATACAAGAATAAATTCATTTCTCTCATTATCAACAACATTAGACTCATCGTACCTGGAATTTCTTGACCTCTTGAAAGGTTGCCCATTTCCACTACGATCAGAGGGAGCCTTCCTTTTTCCTTTAAACCTATTGTTCCTTTGATTGCCATTCCCCGTGGAGTTGTTGTTGTCATCATCCCTAGGAGAGTCCCTTTTATTAGGGCACTCTCTTGCATAGTGACCAAACTTGTTACAAGTGTAACATCTTCCCTTCCTTCCTTTGGGCACCGCTCTTCCATGGTTTTGATTTCTCGGACTACCATTGTTCCTCTTCTTTGCATGAGCGGTGAAGGCAGTAGGGTCACCTCCATTTCCATTAGAGGGATGATCTCTCTCCATCATTCTTGTATCCTCTTGAGTGCATCTCATCACTATTTCATCAAAATCAGGAATCAAATTATTATTAAGAATAGTGGTATTGAATACATACCAATCACGGGGGAGACCTCAAGCGCAATGAGAACCATCTCTCAATCAGCTATTTCTTCTCCAATAGCTAGAAGATTGTTTCTGATTTCAGTGAGCCTCATAAAATAGGATTGAATGGATTCATCCTTTCCCTTCTTGATATTCTTCAATTGATCCTTGAAGAAAAGAACTTGATTAGCATTGTTAGCCCTGAACATGCTAACCAGCTTATCATACATCTCTTTATATGTACTCAGCTTAGAAATGTAAGCGACCAAATGCATATGAATAGAATCCCAGATAATCATCTTTGCTTTGATTTCCCCTTTTCTATACTTCGTTGTTGTGGCAACAGGTGCATTTGATGGAGGCTCATGAATCTTCCCCTGCACATAGTCCATGACATCTTGACCTTCTAATGCCAAATCCAAGGACATCTTCCATGTATGATAATCAGACTTATCAATCAATTTATCATTAGACTTGAAACCCTTATAGGTTGAGGAGGCCATTGGTCCTTGATAGGATTTCTTCTTCGGTGATTGCTTTTCACACTAGCTTGGGCTTTGTCTTCACCTCAACTCTAATTCCATGTTAAATTTGGATAGCCATGGTGTGTTCTATGCTTAATGCAAATTTACTTCAATCTTTCTTAGGCCTGATTCAATTTAGCAATCACATAAACATGAAAGTAAAACACTGACAGAACACAATAATAGATCAACAGAAGACAAGCCAATAATATAGATCGTATTTTACAATTCTTCTTGTCCAGCAAAGATATAGGATAGTGTGCGTTACGGCAGTCAACAGGATGCCCCAGCCAGCAAAGTCTTTCTCGACATCAGATTAGCCAACCCTCCAAAATGTCACACACAGCCCTCAAAGAGGGCTCATCAAAAGTCAACTTTATTCAACGCAGGAAAATCAACGAGAAAGTCAACGCTACAGATTTAGGGCTTCGGTCAACCTACCCCTTTTTCCTCGATTTCTGTTCCCAGCTGTACGGCCTTCAAAAATCAGATTTTCAGTAAAGTTTGGAGGTCAAACAGTCAAGGGTTGACCACGGTCAACGCTAGTCAACGCACAACAAACTGCCCTAAAACAGATCCGCAGATTTCCCCAACTTCAGCGCCGCACATATGAAGGAAAGAGACATCCAAAGGCTATTGAACCAATCAGATCACAATGAGAGAATGTGTGATGAGATGACGAGCAAATGATCTCTGAGTCTCTCCAATTTATATCCATTAGTGAGGGTGTGTGACACATCTATTAGGCTTGTGAGCCTACATTACAAATCTGATCGACCTAGCACATGTGTGGAAAATAAAATCAAAATATATGTTTTGCTCATCCAAACAAGATGATCTTTAGATCAATCTTGCACCTCTCTGAAAGAGGAATCCAACAAAAATATAATCATCATCATATGAGCAGTGCAAACTGGAGTTTGGACCGAGTTGCCCAAAATTAACAATGATTTAATTAATTAATGGCCCATTAATTATTTCAGGGCAAAAGGTCAAAAGGTGTGACCACTCACCTTCGTGGCTAGTCAATTTCTATATAGGCACACCTCCATGAAGGATTGTAATCACCATTCAGATTTTATTCAATAATACAACAGATTACTCTTACTTACAGAATCTACACACAATTACTTGCATATTGGCATTTTGTCCTCTAACAGAGGCTATATGTGTGTGTGTGTGTGTGTGTGTGACGGTGGAACTATGTGAATTCTTTCTATGGTAAGGCATTCGAACTCTGTGTTGAATATGAAGGCATCCGAGCTCTCTCTGTGGTAAGGGAAAGAGTTGTAAGATCACCTATGGGCGAGCTTCTTTGTATGGTATGTGAGTTTCCCTATGGCACTACTCTATGTGAGCTTCTTATCTCTGTAAATCAAAGTTCAATGGCTCTATTTGATATGTTACAATTCTCCAAAAATTGTGTACCTCGGGCACTTATCTCCTGCGGAAAATTGCAAGCTCTGAGGCATAAATTTCTGTGAAATAATACGAGGTCTAAATCATAATTCTCTATGAAAATAAGCATGGTTTTGGGGCTCCAATAGCCCTGTAAACAATGCGAAGTCTATATAGCATATTACACTCAGGGATGACCGAAAGTCTAAAGCTCAATCAAGTTCGAGCTCCCTCATGAAATGATTAAACTCGGATAAGCTTTGAAGGTGATGTATTTATGATATTTAAGACAAAAATTTTGAAGCTTCAAGTCCATGACATTCAAACCCTCTGAGGTAAGTGTTGTTGAACTCTCAATGTTAGTATTGTTACTCAAGTGCGAAATGAAGCCCATAAGGTATGGGCCTCCTCCTCCTCCTTGTGGTTGTCTCAAAGGTTCTTAAGGTCTAAAGAATCATGTGTTGTCACTCTGAAAGGATATTGAAGTGTCTATTGAATCTAAAGAAGTCTACTCAATCTAATGTTTCATTTATATATAAAGAAGGATGAAACACACTGAAAAAAAAGGTCGATCTCTGCAAGGAAGTCGCCCTGACTGATTTGATATATATATATATATATATATATATATATATATATATAATCCTTATGAAAAGAACGAAAGTTATAAATCCGAAGTATGTTAAGATGATTGCAATCTAATTATGGAAGGCTCTGGCATATGTCTAATCTCCCTTTAAGGTTTGTTGTTTCAGTGGAGAAATCAACAGTGACAAATGGCAAGTTGCAAGTTTACAAATAATGCCAGGACATTACCTTGGAATCTCAAGCATTGAACAAGGCCTAGAAGCTTCTTTAAAAGGGATATGTTGAATCTAAGATGTCTCTTCAAGCCTGAAAACCCAAAGGACTAAGAACTGACACGAATAGTTATGACCTGTATGATATCGCGTAAGGAAATATTGTTGTTACAGTGATAGACGAGTTTTCTTGATTATTGCAAGTATAATAGAAGTATATGCAAAGTTACTGTGAAAAGAATCTACCTTGTATCTCTGAAGTATGGTAACATGCAAGTCTGAGGTAACCTCTTTGGAGCTGAATTCTCCAATTGATGTTAAGGTTCTATAGATTAAAGAAGAATGAAACCTACATTGCAAAAAGGTTGACCTAATTGATCTGGAAGAAAGAAGCTAACTCTTATAGTTTTCAAATCTAAGACCGTGTCACCTGCAAGGTTATATATTTTTGAATGCCATGCTCCCTTGTAAGTCTTCCAGAATGTTGTTGAAGTTTCACAAATAATCTCCCTTTGAGTTTTGTTCTGACCTATAGAGCAATCAAACAACGATGAGTGGCTTCATATTTCAAGTTACAAGTATGCAAAAACAGTGTCAAGACGTTGCCTTGGAATTTCAAATATTGAGCATAAGGTTTGCTAAATCTGTAGATGTTACTTGTCTCTCTTTAAGCCTTGAAAATCAATGCTTCCATAACTAAAGTGCTGACATGAATATTTGAAAACAAGCCTTGACATAAATTATGAAATTTATGCAAAATCAATGCAGTTAATACATTGTGATTTGAAGCATGTAGCTTTGGACATTGGAAATAAATGCAAGTATGTCAAGATTACTCCACTTGCTAAGCAAGCTTCCCTTCTAAGACTGAAGCCTGATCAAATTATTGTTAAGGATCTAAGACTTGATTGCAACAACTACGAAAGATTCTTGGAATCTTTTGGATTTGCAAAACTCTAGTAAGGGTTTGATCACAAAAGCTCTAGGGCTTGTGAAACCCTAGGATTGTCAATGTTGAAAATGATGAAATTGAAAAAAGAATGCAAGGATGAATGTTACTCAAAACCCTAGGACTGATTGATGACGATAAGCGTTGGGGTTTGTAAGCCCTAGACTAAACCTGAAAGATCATTAAGGTTTGGAATTGCAACTCTATGTGCTGCTCTGACTTTTGTAACATCTACTGCTGTGCTATTGATGCTGCTCACCAACACTGCACAAATGTTGCAACTGTACTACTCCTGACTCTGCATGCTGCTGCCAACTGCTACTGTAATGCAACTCCCTCTTTCAACTGCGTTGAAGATCCATTGAGTACTGAAATGGATTTTCAATCATACCCAATTGTTCTCTGAACTGAGTTAACTTAATCCTCCCCAGAGCTTTAGTGAGTATATCTACTATTTGTTCTCCTGTGGGAATGTACTGGAGTTGTACTGACCCATGCTGAACACAATCTCTGATAAAATGACACCTGATGTCAATATGTTTGGACCGATGGCTTCGCATGTAGCTGTACTAGCTGCCATGTACTCTGCTTCAGCTGTGCTCAATGCTACTGCTTCTGTTTCCTGCAGCACTAGGACACCATTCCTGATCGAACACTGAAACAGTACCTAGAGGTACTTTTCCTGTCCACTAAGCTTCTTGCCCAATCTGCGTCTGTGAATCCACTGAGACTGACATCCTCTCCTCGGCCATACCTTATACCAAATCCAACTGTTCCTCGTACATACCTCAGGATGTGCCTTGTTGTTGCCTAGTGTACTCTTTTGGGTTCCACCATGAACTGACTAAGAGTGTTGACAGCAAAGCAAATGTCTGGTCCAGTGTTAACCAAATACATTAATGACCCGATGAGCTGTCTATATAAGGTGGGGTCTACTTCTGCGTCTTCTAATGCATCTATCTTTTTCCAATTGGTGATCATGGGTGTGGCCATGGACCTGCAATCCTGCATTCTGAACCTCTTCAGAATTTCCCTGGCATACCTCTCCAACCCCATGAAGATATCTCCATTCTTCTTACAGACTTCCAATCCTAGCAAGTAATGCATCAACCCCAAATCCTTCATGTCAAATTCTACTTCTAGATTTAGTTTGCAATCCTTGATGAGCCTAGATGATCCAGTGAGAAACAGATCATCTACATATAGTACTAATACTAATGGCTCATCCTCTACCAGCAAATGGTAAAGATTGGGATCTGCGTCACTCTTGACAAACCCCATTTTTTGCAAATAGCTATTTATGCTCTAAGAGCCTACTTGAGCCCATACAAGGCCTTCTTCAATCTACATACATGAGACTTCCTTTCATGAGTCTCAAAACCCTCTGGTTGTTCGACATAGACCTCTTCCTCAATCTCTGCATTCAGAAACATTGTCTTGACATCCATTTGATGAATCTCCCATCCCATCTGCGCTGCTAAGGATACAACAGTCTGGATGGAGGTATATCTGGCAACTGGTGCGAAGGTCTCTTGATAGTCAATGTCTTCCTTCTTAGCATACCCTTTTGCCACGAACCTTGCCTTATATTTCTCTACACTACCATCTGCAGCATATTTGATCTTGTAGATCCATCATGATCCAACAACTGATCTGCTCTAAGGTCTGGGCACAGCTTCCCAGACATCATTTGTCATGACAAAAGCATACTCCTCTATCATGGCATCTACCCATACCTGGTGCTGAACAGCTTCCTGAAAGCTGGAGGGTTCCTCTACCTTAGTAACCAAAGCCTGGTAACTGTCAGGTGGTCTACGTTGCCTCTTCCCACTCCTGGGAGTCCCAATGAAGTTTTATGCGTCCCTCGGTATCTGCTGAGCTTCCCTGCTAATCCGACCACTAGTGGAAGGCTGCTCTCTCAACTCTTCCTCTTGATATGGCTATTCCTCAGACTGAGTATCCTCCAAATCTTCTTCTATGGAAACGTTAGTACCTGTACTAGGTACTAAGGCCTATCTTTCTGTCTGTTCTTCTTGGTGCCCTTGCTACTCTTGGACCAAGGGAACTTCTGCAGTTTGATCCTCTGTCAACATATCACACAATTTTTTAAAAGCTCTATCCTCCATGAACTTAACATCGCCTCTTATCACAACCTTCCTGTTGCTAGGAATATAGATCCTATATGCCTTGTAGTTTTCACTTTATCCTACAAGATACCCCCTTTCTGCAATTTGATCAAGCTTGCTTCTCTTCTCGCTTGGTACATGACAGTATGCCATGCTACCAAATATCCAAAGGTGCCCTACCTCTGGTTTCTTCCCTGTGAAAACTTCTTCAGAAGTCTTCTTCCTCACTGCTGTAAAGTTTTGTAGATGTTCTATGCTAGTAGCAATTTCACTTTTCTTTCAGCAATCATACAAGTAGTAAAGCAAAATGCAGATAGAACATATAAGTAGATCTTACAGAAGACAAATCAGAAACAGGAAAAGTGTGTATCTGCTTTCTGCGGTCAACAGATGTTTCAACCAAATAAAGTCTCTTTGGTCACCACCTACATGTGTCACAACAACCCCTCAATCAAGAGATGAGTCAAATCATGTCAACTCTCAGAAAGTCAACATAGGGCCCCGAAAAGTCAACGCAAGGGCAGCAAGCTAAACGTCAACGCAGCAGCAAAACGGTCAACCCTTTGACCTCGATTTTTGTGCCAGGTAGTACGGCCTTCATAAATCGAACCTTCCACAAGTTTTCAGCTTGTTTGGACCAAGCATTGACCAAAGTCAACGCTGGTCAAAGTTTCTGCGAAACCCTAGCAGCAGAAAATCCGTACTTCAGCTCAGCCGTACAATTTGTCCTCTTCGTCCTTCACACGTGTGGCTGAAACTTGTCTTTAGGTAGCTCGTACTATTTGATGAGAAGAGAAGATGATGAGTTGTGTTGATGATGAAATGCTCTTCAACTTTTCCCGTATTTATATCAATCATGAGGGTGTGTGACACATCTGTTGGGCATGCGAGCCTACATTACAAAACTGGCCGACCTTGCACATATAATTTATTAAAAATAATAAATTCAAAATATAAGTTCTGCTCATCGGATTAAGACATATTTTATATTGATTTTACACCTCTCAGAAAGAGGAATCCAACAAAAATATTAGCCTCTTAATCTGAGCATCTTAATATGGAGTTTGGACCTAGTTGTCCAAATTTAACACTCCCTATCAACTAGGGAGAACTCCATCTATTAGTGCAATCAACATCGTGTGTCATCCCGCCGAAACTTGCTTTGCTGGCTTCTTTATTTCAGAACAGAAGTGGGTCAGTCACAAAGACATCATCCCCCGACTGACATAATCAGTCCAGAGGTCCCAGACCTCACAAATCTTGATCCCAGATCAAGTGGTTTGACCGTGCCATCCTAGATAGAGAGTACGGCAATCTCTGATGCGTCCATCAGTCTTTGCTAATAGTCTCTAGCTTTTCCACACCTCATTGGCCAAATGAGAGGTACTTCCCATGAGCCCTGAACTCAATGGGTAGGATGCATATGGGGCACAGATAAATGAGTGGTGAACCAGCTCAACAATCACAAGGGTGGGGCAGAAGCATTATGAGTGCTTATAGCTCTTGAGAAGCTATCCCCAAAGCCCCCCAGAGCTCCCAGAGCTCATCGTCCAACAGGACCCACATCATAGGGTCGTTCCATGATTCCAAGATTCTCACGGAAGGTTAGGAACATGACCTTCCCCAAGGGCATTGTGAGAATATCCGTGACCTGCTCATCAGTTCCTATATGATCGAGCCTTACGGCGCCTCGCTGTACCATATCCCAGATAAAGTGGTACCAGCCATCAACATGCTTGGATCAATCGTGGAACCCGGGATTCTATGACAAATGAATCCCCCTCTGGTTATCACAAAGGATAACGATGGCATCTAGCACATGCTCGAATGTACTTCACAAAGAGCGCAACCAAGGATCTTCACACGTATTGCCACATGTTAAATGTCATCCATACCTCATTGTGCTCAAGATCACACTTGGACTTTGGCCTCGGCTGCATCTGCTGGTCCAAGCAGCATCCAGATGTGCCCTTGCGATCCACCACACTCAAATCTCCATTCCAATTCCAGACGCATATCTAGCTACATAGCTGTCATAATTCCTGGCAGTTGCATTCAAATTTGTTAACTGTCAAAATTTCTGTAGATATCTCAAGAGTTTCTGGGCACCAACCCAGTGAATGTTATGATCAACCATGTGTTGACTCAAAGTGTTCACTGCACAGCATATGTTCGAACAAGTGTTCATAGGGTCCTTATGAGTTCGCGATACTCAGTAGGACGGGCCCAGCAACGTTGCTCCTCAACTTCTTAAAGTTGAGTTCCATGGACTTACAGTCCATCATACCAGAACTTTCCAGAAGCTTCACAATATATTTTTCCTTGAGAAAGGAAAATCTCTCCAGGTCTCTGCCAGACCTCCAGACCTAGGAAATAGTGCATCAGTCCTAGGTCTTTCATCTCGAACTCACCAGCAAGCTCCCTCTTACATTGATGAATGAGAGGGTCATCACCAGTCAGGAAGAGGTCATCCACATATAATACTAGAATGAGAGGCTTCTCTTTCTCAACCTTGAAGTATAAGTTCGGATCAGCATTACTTCTAGTGAAGCCCGGCTTCATCAAGTAACTATCCATCCTTTCGTACCAAGCTCTGGGTGCTTGCTTTAACCCATAGAGGGCTTTCTTCAACCTGCAGACATAAGTGTCTCGATCTTGAACTTCAAATCCCAGAGGTTGTTCTACATACACCTCTTCCTTTATTGCACCATGCAGAAAAGCGGTCTTGACATCCATCTGATGAAGACTCCATCCTTGCATAGCAGCAAGGGCTATGATTGATCGGATGGTGGTATATCGTGCCACAGGTGCAAATATATCGTCATAGTCAATTCCTTCCTTTTGAGAGAAGCCACGGGCAACAAACCTTGCCTTAAACTTTTCAGCACTCCCATCAGATCCATGTTTGATCTTGTAGAGCCATTTAGCGGTGACAACGGATTTGTCCTTCGGTCTCGAGACCACATCCCAGACATCATTCTTCATAATAGACTCATATTCTTCATGCATAGCATCCTTCCAGACTTGATGCTTGATGGCTTCCTCAAAAGATCCAGGTTCAGATTGTACAATAGTACTCATGGCGGCTAGATACCCTTGGTATCTACACGGCTTCTTGCTTTCTCGGAATGTCCCCCTTGGGGCAGCATGACCCTCAGCATCTTCGAGGGTGTCCCTGAGCCATGATGGTCTCTTTCCTAGAGAAGGGGAAGGATCAATAGGGTCCATTGGCCCTTCAACATCAGGCATAGTCTCATCCTGGGGTTCTTCCAGATTTCCAGGTCTTTCTTCATGATTTGCTTCAGATCTAGGAAGATCTACTACTTTCTTTAGGGAAGCATCTTCGTCAAAAGTGACATCATGGCTTATCTCTACTTCCCTTTGACCTAGGTACATAGACTCTATATGCCTTAGAAGTCTCACTGTAGCCCACAAACATTCCTTTCTTCCCAGTAGCATCTAGCTTACTTCTCTTTTCTTTCGGCACATGAAAATAGACGGGACATCCAAAAATTCTAAAATGTGAGACATCAGGTTTCTTACCAGAGAAAACCTCTTCGGGATTTTTGGAGTCCAAAGTGGAATGAGGGCATCGGTTTTGAATGTACACAGCAGTGTTTGCAGCTTCTCCCCACAGAAACTTAGGTAGACCCTGGTCACATAGCATGGCACGAGCAGCTTCCACAATAGTCCTATTCTTGCGTTCGGCAACACCATTCTGCTCAGGAGTATATGCAGTGGTAGTCTCCCTCTTAATGCCAGCTTCTCTGCAAAAGTCTTTGAACTCATTTGACTCATATTCGGTGCCATTGTCAGTCCTCAAAATCTTGATCTTCTTTCCGGTCATATTTTCCACCAAGGCTTTGAAGGTACGGAACCACATGAAAGCCTCATCCTTCTTCTTCAAGAAGTATATCCAAGTTTTGCGAGAGAAGTCATCAGTAAATGTCATATAGTAAGAACATCCCCCCAGGGATGTTACAGGCAACATACCGGAAAGATCAGAATGGACCAGTTGCAATATCTTAGATGTCTTTGTGACACTTGAGGGGAAAGGTCCCCTTGTATGTTTTCCTTCAGCACAGCCCTTACATACACCTTCATGATTATTTCCAAAATCAGGCATCCCTGTCACCACCTTCCTTGCTTCGAGAAGGGCTTTGTAATGAAGGTGTCCAAATCTTCGGTGCCATAGTTCGGTTTGACGGATTGTATCACAAGTCATAGCTCCCAACGGACTCCCTCCAACCTGGTAGAGTGTACCAACCCTAAAACCAATTGATATAGCTTCCTTGAAGCTCTTCTTCCACAAGAGTACCTTTCCATCAGAGAAAGTTACATTGAATCCTTTGTCTTCCATTGCAGATACAGACACAAGGTTCTTCTTCAATTTGGGTACATAGAGTACATCTTGTAGACGGAGGACTTGTCCTTGAGACAAGTGGAGGGTCACAGTCCCGGTCCCTTTCACAGGATAAGTGGCATTATCCCCAAGGATAATTTCTAGATTAGTATCCCTTTTAACCATGTCAGAAAGTGCTTCCTTGAATCTAGTGATGTGTCTTGAGGCACCACTATCAATTAGCCAGACATCCATAGTGTCGGGCGGAGATGCAGCTGAGAGAGCAGATACCAGAATATACTCATTTCTTTTATCAACAACATTAGACTCCTCATACCTGGTATTTCGGGACCTCTTAGAAGATTGATTGTTTCCTCCAAAGTGTGCCTTCCTCTTTCCTTTGGATTTGTCATTTCTTCGATTCCCATTTCTTCGGTTGTTGTTGTTATCGTCACTATCGGGAGAATCCTTCTTGAAGGGGCATTCTCTAGCATAGTGTCCGGTCCTATGGCAGGTGAAACATTTACCCTTCTTCTCTTGAGTCTTTGTCCTTCTTTTGTCCTTAGAACCACCAAAGTTCTTCTTTCGGGAATGAGCACCATAGGCAGCATTTCTTTCATTATCAAATTCCTTCATCCTTGTTTCTTCTTGCATACATCTAGACAGAAGCTCATCAAAGTTAGGAATGCTATTATTGTTGAGAATGGTAGTTGTGAATACTTGCCATTCATATGGAAGTCCTCCAAGTGCGGTGAGAACCATCTCACGATCAGCTATTGTCTCCCCAGTAGCTAGCAGATTGTTCCTGGTTTCGGTCAACTTCATAAAGAAAGTTTGAATAGACTCATCTCGGCCCTTCTTCATATTCTTCAACTTGTTCTTGAGGAATAGCACTTGGTTCACATTGTTTACTTGGAACATAAGTATCAATTTGTCATACATCTCCTTGGATGTGCCTAGTTCAGATATGTAGGGTACCAGAGTCTTATTTATGGATTCCCTGATCAACAGCTTTGCTCTGATTTCTCCCTTCTTATACTTGTTTCTAACAGCAGCAGATGCATTGGATGGAGGTTCTTGAATCCTCCCTGTCACATGATCCAGGAGATCATGATCTTCTAATTTGAGATCTAATATCATCTTCCAGGCATGGAAGTCATCACTTCCAGTTAGCTTGTCATTCTCCCTGAATTCAAGACTAGTGGAACCCATTTCCTTCGATGATGATTGCTATAGATAGAGTTTGTCTTCACCTCAGCTCCGATACCATGTAAAGTTTTGTAGATGTTCTATGCTAGTAGCAATTTCACTTTTCTTTCAGCAATCATACAAGTAGTTAAGCAAAACGCAGATAGAACATATAAGTAGATCTTACAGAAGACAAATCAGAAACAGAAAAAATGTGTGTATTCGTTTCGGCGGTCAACAGGATGCTTCAACCAGCAAAGTCTCCTTTGGTCAGCCAGCCCAGCATGTGTCACAACAACCCTTCAATCGGTAGATGAGTCAACCCAAGTCAACTCTGCAAAAGTCAACGCGTCTACCGAAGAAGAGATCAACAAAAAGATAACGAAGCTAAGAACAATGCCGGCCTGACAAAACGGTCAACCCTTTGACCTCGATTTTTGTGCCGGGTAGTACGGCCTTCATAAAAAATCGAACCTTCCTGAGAGTTTTCGGCTTGCTTTGGACCAAACGTGACCAAGTCAACGGCGGTCAAAGTTACTACGAAACCCTAGGCGAGAAAATCCGTACTTGACTCAGTAGTACAATTTGTCCTCTTCGTCCTTCTGCCGTGTGGGCTGACTTGTCTTTAGGTAGCTCGTACTATTTGATGAGAAGAAGATGATGAGGTTGTGTTGATGATGAAATGCTCTTCAACTTTTCCTGTATTTATATCAATCATGAGGGTGTGTGACACATCTGTTGGGCATGCGAGCCTACATTACAAAACTAGCCGACCTTGCACATATAATTTATTAAAAATAATAAATTCAAAATATAAGTTCTGCTCATCGGATTAAGACATATTTTATATGGATTTTACATCTCTCAGAAAGAGGAATCCAACAAAAATATTAGCTTCTTAATCTGAGCATCAGAACATGGAGTTTGGACCTAGTTGTCCAAATTTAACAACTGCTCTATGAGGAGTCTTGTTCTAGATGTACATTGTCGTGTTGCAGGCTTCTACCCATAAATATATGGGCAATCCAAGGTCGAATAACATGGCCTTGGCTGCGCCTACAATTGTCCTCTTTTCCCATTCTGCCACACCATTCTGTTCGGGGGATTGTATGGCGCAGTCCACTCCCTCCTGATGCCCTCGTTTGCGCAGAAATTTGTGAAGTCTCCATCTATGTATTCTCCACCATTATCTGAACGCAATATCTTGATTTTCTTCCCCATCATATTTTCAACAAGAGCCTTGAATTCTTTGAACTTTTCAAAGACTTCATCTTTTGTCTTCAGGAAGTAGATCCAGGTCTTCCTGGAGTGATCATCAATTGACTGGGACAAAATATTTGCCACCCTTGAGAGTGTTAGTGGACATTGGTCCACAGATATCTAAGTGTATCAGTCCTAATATGCTTGTTGCCTGGTTCTCACTTCTGGGAAAGGCTTCCTTAGCGTACTTCCCAAGTACACATCCTCGGCATACATCATCATGCTTCGTGCTGAGAACAGGTACCCCAACAATTGTCTCTCTGAGCATCTTCAATGCACCATGGTGCAAGTGCCCCATTCTTCTATGCCAAAGTTCGTTCAACCCTTTCTTGTCTTCAAGATTACTACTGATTAGTGCCATCGGAGATTCAAGCTGCAACATGTATAGTCTGTTGCTCCTAACTCCGATCTGCTTTGTTTGCTTCCAACTTGGGTGCTTGACATATACCTTCTTCCCGATAAAGTGTATGTCATACCCTTTGTCCTACAACTGGGATACTGAGATTAAATTCATCCCAAGCCCTGGCACATGTAGTACATCTGTGACCTTGACACTGGTTCCAGCTTCCGTCTGAAACATTATGGTTCCTCTCCCAACTGGAGTACATTTCGTGCTCTTCCCAGAGTGATTTGGAAGTTCATCTGCTCCTCCCTATAACTCGAGAAATATTCTCGTACTCCAGTAATATGAGCTGAAGCCCCGCTATCAATATACCAGATTCTTGCAGATGCTGAACTTGACAAGCATGCACAATCCACTTCTAACCTAGAGAATAAAACATCTAAATCTGCCATACTTATCTGTGCTTTCTTTTCCATGTGTTGCGTCCCTTCTGAAACTTCTGGTTTGCGCAGTCTACTCCTTGACCCTACTTCCTTTGGATCTGATAGCTCTGATACCATGTGTAAATTCTATAATATAGAATCTTACTGCAACTACTGATTATATTTCTTCTCTTGCATTCATTCACAATTATTTAACATTTCACCGTGTTAAATATCAAAATAAAATACGTTGCAAACTTCACAATACATAATCAATATGAAAGAAATAGCACAAGTATTCACACATAAACACCATTATTTTTGGACAATTGTCCCCGGAAAAACCCAATGTGGGAAAATCGGTGCAGCAAATCTGAGGGTTTCTTTATTATGCAGAAACTCTGAGTACAAATGTGTGATTGTAATCATCAATCAATCACCTGAAGAAATCTGATAAGAATAGACTACTAAGGCAATTCTCACTTTACCACGAAGTTCCGGCACTAACCTGCACCCACACTGAGTAGCTCTGCGTGATCTCTACGCAGTGACTGCGTCCTCCACACTGTCACTATGTCACTGTTGCTGCTGTTTGTTGTGATTTCTTCAGTGCTCACTGCTGGGTGAGACTAGAGTTTTCTCCCCTTCCAGAAATGTCCTCTAGATACTTGATGAACACTCAGCTGCCTCTCCAACTGAAATCGAAACTCCCTCTGCTGCTCTGCGTTGGCCCAGTGTAACTGCTGCGTGGCCATCTCTGCGCTACAACTTGTGGCTCCCTTCTCTCTTCTTTCCCTGTACTCCCTATGCCTCAGAAACTCTTCCTCCTGAAGATTTCACCTTCCCCTCTCTGCAATCGAGAATCACTTTGATTCTTCCTTCGACTGAAGAAATTGATCTCTAGACTCTTTCTCCGTCGGATGTGTTTTCCAAATGCCCATCAAGCTCTCCTTTATAATCTTTCACTGACTCATCAATGGCCAAGATTAAATCATAATCAAGGGCTAAGATTAATTGATAGTTGATTCATGACTTTATCTAGAAGATTCACACTTAGTTTAATTAATACCCTTTAATTAATCAGTTTCCCTAAGTTTACACTTAGGAAAACATTAAAAACGATTAATTAATTTAATCAAACCATCTCTAAGTGGAATTTTCCAAAATCCTTTCTGGATATTATGGAATGCATGTCTCTTAGTTTATATAAAAAATCACAAGGCTAGAGCACATCCGATGCAACCGTAAATCAACACTTCTTCAGCAATGTTAACTTGATCCCTTTCTCTCTTCTTGTTTCTTGGATTATCGGGATAGTCACTCCTATAGTGACCCTTCTTATGGCATTGATTGCATTCTAACTTCGACATGTCAACTTTCTTCCTTGGTCCTTTCGATTTCTTTTTATGTTGAGCAATGTAGGCATTTGATACTCCTTCAGGATTGGAAGTTAATGAGATCCTTAGTTCTTCCTGACTGTAGGCAGTCCATAGTTCTTCAAAAGTGGGAGCTATCTTCCCACTGTTCATTCTTGCAGAGAATGCACTCCAAGTAGGTGGCAATCCTAATAGGGCAGTGATCACAAGTTCTTTTTCTGGAACAATTTCATCAATGGCCAAAAGTTCATCCGTGATTCTTGCTATCTTCACAAAGAAGGAGGCCACTATGTCTTCATTAGTCATCTTTGTAGTTCTTAGCTCATTCTTCAAACTTGCTACTTGACCATTGTTCTTAATAGAGAATAACTTTGACAAGGCTTCATACTTTTTTTGGTCGATGTTGGCTATGAATGGGACAAGGTGGTCCTTTATCCCTTCTACCATTAGAGTCAAGGCCACCAATTCCTGTTCCCTGAATTTTTCTTTTTCATCATCACTGGAATTCTCTATAGGCTTCTTTACATTTCCTTTAACCAAGTCCAGTACCTTATTCTTTTCAAGGATGATGTCAATTCTTTTTTTCCAGGACTTGTATTTTGAGGCTCCTTCAAGTTTGTTTTCTCCCTTGATCGTGTTAGACATCTTCTAGAGTGTAGTAGATTCCTTCCCTAAGATGATCCTTTGAATGGTTCCTTGATTAAGTTCTAAAGACTGTGTTTTTCTTCCTACTTCACCAAAGCTCTGATACCATGTTAGAAAATCAGAAAGGCAGAAAGATTTTCTTATTTTTCATAATTACTTGTGATGTTTCTTGATATTACTATTCTTTATATCTTCTTTCTTTTAGATCATCAAGCACTTACCAAAGCAGTAGCACATAAACAATAAACACCACATGTGGCACATGCCAGAAAAAAACCCCCCTCGAGGGGAAAACCCAGTCAAGAAATTCTTCCTTTCAATAATATTCTTTGAGATGTTGAGATTTTGGGTAGCATCGAATGTGCTCTAGCTCTGAAACTTTGTGAAGGGGCTAGAACACATGAGATCTCCAAGACCTAGAAATCGTTTGAAGAAATTCCACCCGGTGTGAAAGTTATTCAAAAAATTAAATTTTTCAATGGGGCCCCTATGTCTAGCTTAGAGAAATTAAAAAATTAAAGTGAATTAATTTAAACACGTGGGTGAGAATGTTCTAAGTAACATGGATCAAGCCTTTTCTAATATTAGTCGTTGATTAGAGATTAGATCACGGTCGTTAAATGTTCAACGAGAAAAAGTATTAAAGGAAGGCTTGGGGTCAATTGGAGAAGACACAGAGAATCTAAGAGATCGAATTCTTCTGACGGAGCAGTGCTCGGACAAAGATCATATCCGAGTGATTCAGAGAAGCAATGAGGGGCAGATGCAGTGATTGGGCGGAGGACCAAGAGTACAAAGCAGAGCAAGGGCAATAGAGACGCACTGGAGACAATGCAACCATCAGAGAGTGTGACGCAGACCCCAAAGAGGGTGACGCAGGCCCACGCAAGGGCAGCGCAAAGGCTCCGAGGGACAGTCCAAAATTAGCTGGAGATAAAGGTTTCTAAGTCGACATGGCTAAAACTCGATTCCAGGAGAAGTTGATCAACGCAGAGGAAGGGTGACGCAGTCCTTCAGCCAGGCCCACGCAGGCTTACGCAGTGTTAGCGTAGAGACTGCGCAAAGCTAGCTGGGGTTTCACCAATGACTGATCTGGATCAGCTGGGACTTGCAGAGTGAGCTAAAACTCACGTTTATCTCTGATTGCCAAGGTTTTCTATGTTGGGTAAGCCGGATTATGGCACCCTAGATGTACTCAGAACTGCCGCTTAATAATAAAAACCCTCGGAACTACTGCACCAGTTTTCCCACATTCAGTTTTTTCGGGGACATTTATCCGAAAAATCTTTTGTGTCCTTTGTCATGTGTGCTTAATTCTTCAGTACTTGATCTGTACGTATGTGTAGATCTGCAGTGTGTTTACTTCGTTGTTTTCTGAATATTTCTAAAAATAACTTGTAAATGTAAAAGCACAAGTAAGAGAAGTAAACCAGATTTCTACAGTAGAAATTTCTGTAAAGTAGATTCAAGAATTTTCACATGGTATTAGAGCGATTGCAGATCAAGATGGAGCCATCAGTATAGGGCTGAAGACTTTTTTGTTGCAAGAGGGCAGCTGAAGCTGCATAGATTCAGAAAGAGGCAGCGTAGCACCAGAGGGACAGCACAAAGGCCCTGTAGGGGTGACAAGGAGCTAGTGTGCTCATGCAGAGTTGACACAGACGCTAATGCAGGCCCAGAAGGGTGACGCAGAGCTTCTCAAGCTCACGCTGAGCTGGCGTAGGCCCCAGAGGGTGACGTAGTCCAAGAGGGAGTGACGTTGTGCCGGTTGTCGTGGCTGGAACTGCAGTTTTCAGATCTTCGAAGTTGCTAGTGGGGCATTGTTTCTACCGGTGCAAAACAGTGCCTAGCAGGGTTGACAAAGGGGAAACAGTTCCTCAGCAGATTTTCTAAACAAGAAATCTGAGATTTGATCAAGTGGAGTGACTGTATAGGGTTGATTCCACAAAATTGGTACAGGAATTCCGGGAGGGAAATCATTTGTCAGAGGGAGCATATTCTCTAGAGGGTTTCTATCGACAAGAAACCCAGATCCGGTCTTTTGCTAAGTGTAGTAGCAGTAGAAGGGAAAAGTGCACTTGCTCCAACAGTTTGAGTGGAGATGGCCCCGTATGGACTGAGGGATCAGGATAGGTTAGACGGTGTGTCTAACTTTGCCATCTAGAAAGCCAGAGTCCTAACAATCCTTGATGAATATGGCATCAAAGACCATAACGAGAACATCCTGGATGTGCCAACCGATGCTGATGCTCTTAAGAAGTTTAATGAAAATTAGGCACGCTTGATCATGGATGGAGTGAAAGATCACGTGGTTTTGCATATTACTGAGAAGAAGATGGCAAATGAGATGTGGACAACCACCACGTTGTATCAAGGTAGCTCCGCCCAAAGGAAGATGCTTCTGGAGAATCAAATGCGGATGTTCCAGATGCACTAGGGAGAGGAGATCAATCCTTTCCTCTTTAGATTGCAGACTATCCGAGACCAGCTGATTTCCATGGGGGCAACTCCTGATGATGGACTCATGGTGAGGACTACCCTGAATGCAGTTACCGATGAGTGGGAGACCTTTGTCCAAAGTATCTTGGGCAGAGCACAACTTCCAAATTGGGGGGACATGTGGGCAATCCTTCGATAGGAGTAGATCAAGAGAATAACCAAGAGGGAATTCAGCAGCAGAGGAGTCAAGATTAAAAAAGAGGAGGAAGATGCATCCCTAGCATCTAAGGGACAGAGGCAGCAAGGGAAGAAGGAGAAGGACCTATCCAAGGTTCAATGCTTCAGATGTGGCGAATTGGGACACTTCGCCAATACTTGTCCTAAGAAGAAGGGAAAGGAAGATTCGGATTCCAAGGCAGCAGCAGCGAAAGGGGATGATGGCAGCGATGATGATGTGGCCATGAGTGCTCATGTACCTCGAGAGAAGAAGTGGGGCGACAGATTTGTAGAGTGAGCTACAAATGGTGGGCGGCAGGATCCTTGAGGTGCCCAAACTCTTGGATCACATACGAGCTACGGGAGCCGTTAAAGACTGTAGCAGGATGACTGGAGTCAGTGGATGCAGAGGATCATGGAGGCACTTTGGCAATGCTAGGACGCTGAAGACTGGAGCAGCAGCATGGAAGCAACAACGCAGAGGCTAATGGGATGTTAGCAGTGCAGAGGCAGTGCAGAGCAGCAGACAGGGCAGAGCTTCAGAAGGTCAGCGCAGAGCAGCAGCAGAGGCTGCTTCAGATCGAGATGTAGCCAGACTGTCTTGATCGTCAATACTTTGGGTGATGTCCTTCAATTTCTTACTTCTCAGCAACTGAGTTGCAGTGCAGCAGTTAGCAGTGGCAGTGATATGGGCAACATGACGCAGCAATTTGAGAGGGAGTTGCAGTACAGATGTGGCAGTGATTGTGGCAAAGTCATGGGCAGCAGTACAAAAAGCAACAACGCAGTGGATGGAGGGTAGCAGGCCAAGCATCAACAGTGCAGGGGACCGATGCCAGAGATCAGAGTAACGCTTCGGGAGTGAAGTGTTGCTAGAGCACATTCCTCGCTAAGAGGGAGTGTTGAGATTTTGGGTAGCATCGTATGTGCTCTAGCTCTGATAGTTTGTGGAGGGGCTAGAACACATGAGATCTCCAAGACCCACAAATCATTTGGAGAAATTCCACCCGGTGTGAAAGTTATTCAAAAAATTAAATTTTTTAATGGAGACCCTAAGTCTAACTTAGGGAAATTAAAAAGTTAAAGTGAATTAATTTAAACATGTGGGTGAGAATGTTCTAAGTAACATGGATCAAGTATTTTCTAATCTTAGCCGTTGATTAGAGATTAGATCACAGTCGTTGAATGTTCAACAAGAAAAGTATTAAGGGAAGGCCTGTGGTCAGTTGGAGAAGGCACAGAGAGTCTAAGAGATCAAATTCTTCTGACAGAGCAATGCTCAGACGAAGATCAGATCTGAGTGATTGAGAGAAGCAGTGAGGGGCAGATGCAGTGATTGGTCGGAGGACCAAGAGTACAAAGCAAAGCGAGGGAAGCAGAGATGTAGAGGAGGCAGCGCAGCCACTAGAGAGTGTGACGCAGACCATAGAGAAGGTGACACAGGCCCACGCAGGGGCAACGCAGAGCCTCCGAGGGGCAGTCCAAAATTAGCTGGAGATCAGGGTTTCTAAGCTGGCAAGGCTGAAACTCGATTCCAGGAGAAGCTGATCAGCACAGAGGAGGTATTCATCATATACATATACAATGGAAGATCTCATACTATATCAACAATGAAGAACTTTAGGCATTGCAATGCCATGGACTAGATTCCTGACCAGGGAAATCTATATATTGGTCACTCAACAATTTAGGCACCACAATACCACGAACTAGATTCCTGATCAGGGCAATCTATACATTGGGAATAAGGTGGACTAAAGCTTTCAACCCCTCCAGGTACCATCAGGCTTACCTGCTAACCACCAACCCAGGGAACTAGGTGTGTAGTATTTGACGTCAAAACTCCATGACCAACACTACCCTCCCAACTTTGGAACCTAGACATCAACACAAAGTGTCAGCCAAATGTCCTCCAAGCAATGCTTCACTTGCAAAGCCTCAACACTCCTTGATCCAACAAATCAAGTACAACAGATCGCTCTCGATCAAACTGATTGGTAACCAACATGCCATCAAAACCTTCGAGAGATTCATCTGTACAAACACAACCCCAATCAATAATATACTTTCACATGTACTTAAATAAAGATAAACCTCTGGGGTCGTTCTAGATGTTGCTACTTAAATGTTTGCAATAGGCCTATCAACCGAATCTTTGATAGAAGATTCCTTCATCTTACACTTTCTTGTTCCTACTTCTCATGCAGCGACATATCCTCTGAAATTCATTCTTCAATCAAAACCAAGCTATGCCCTCGCTCTTAACCAGGGAGTATCTCTTTATCCAAACTCCCTCTTAATCTTAGGGGGATCTCTTTGTTAATTTGAGAACATGTTCTATGCCATTTCAAATTAGGACACACAACACTAAAGCAGATAGAACATACCAATAAATCGATAGAAGACAAGCCAAAAACAGAGATAATAAATGGTGGCGTTACGGCGATCAGCAGGATGCTTCTACCAGCAAAGTCTCCAATAGGTCATTCAGCCAAGCGTGTCACACATAACCCAGAACAACCCAAACAAAGAACAGTCCATATAGCTCCAACGCTATCCACAGAGAGAGAATTCCTCCACAAGTGTGTCAAATGAACTCTAAGTCTCTCCAATATATAGGAATCTTTGGGGGTGTGTGACACGTCCTTTAAGACATTTAAGTCTATATTTTATTCTAGACCGACCTACAACATAAGTGGAATAAATTCAAAGTACATGTTCTACTCATCCGATCGAAATGATGTGATCGTCATCTGAGCAGCACAACCCGGAGTTTGGACCTAGTTGTCCAATTTTAACACTCTTCTATTTAGGCTTACTCAGGGAGATAAGATTAAGAATCTTTCGCAACTTCCAACCATTTCATCAGAGTTATCATCATCTTCATCATGCTCATCACATCAACGAGCATCTTCACCATATTGAGGATTGTGTAGTACAACCAAATCTATAAAAACATGAAGTTAGCCATATCAGAGTCACGGAAGCATTTTCAACTTTATACATATTAGATACCCAAACAAGAGACATATACTCTTCAACATTTTGCTAGGGACTTTGTTATAAACCCTAGACTACTTCATAACATATTTTAATCCATCTAGAGTTTCAATGTTTCTTCCAAAGGTATGACATACCTTATTGCAACATATAGCAAACTCTCCAAACAATTTTCAGAATTCAAGATGACAAAAGATTAGTTCAGTCAAATCGTGATCCCTAAAAATAAGTCAAAAGAAAGATATCTAATAACTTTCAAAAGTCATATACCTTAGACTTCCCACTACGATTTTATACAACTCCTAGATTTCATACAAGAGAATCAATCAAAGTCAATCATAGCTTAGTCATTGATATGACCAGCTTCTACTAGAGTTAGTTGCAAACCCTAGATTTTAAATCAACCATCAAATCCAATCAAAACTCAGATTTCATAAATCTCAAATCATCATATCAGATATTTTCACTTCTACTAAGGTTCAACTTCAAAACCTTAGAATCTCATTCTCACAACTTCAACAAACATTACATAAATAGATCTCAGATTGTTATATCACATATGTTAGGGAATTTAACTACTACCCTAGATTTCCAAATATCATCATCCTAGAATCTCAGACAAGGACTTCCATTAAATCCTAAAACTTATGACCATCAATAACCAGGTCAACACACATATCTAGGAATTCATAATATTTCATATCATGTGTTAGTCAAACCCAACTTCACTAAGATCAATAAGAGTTAGACAACAAATTGTTGATTTTGTAGCATTGGAGAGTGTTCCAAGTCTCATATTTTGAGAAGAGGCTTTGACATCAATATTCCAGAGAACCCAGAAATTGTTTGTGGAAATTCCACTTGGATCATGCTTTATTAAAATAATTAATTATTTTAAAGTGATCCCTAAGTCCAAACTTGGGGAAATTACATAATTAAAGGGTATTAATAAAGCAGAGTGTGAATCTTCTAGAAAATGAAGATCAAGTCATCTTTTAATCTGAGCCATTGATTAAGGATATAATCTGGGTCGTTGATTCATCAACAAGAAGACTATAAGAGAAGGCTTGAGGGTCATTTGGAAAGTAAGTTGGGCACATTCTCAGTACCTGAGGGAAATCGATTCTGAAGTAAGAAAATACGATTTCAGAGGGTGAGGTTGTAGAGGTTGGGTTGCAGAGACAGAAGGAGCAAGAAGAAGTCAGCAGAGACGAAGAGAAGGCACGCAGAAGACGAAGAGGGGGCAGCGCAGAGCAGTAGCACTCGCCTTCCACACAGAGTGACGCAGTCCAGTGCAATGACTATGCAAAGGGCCACGCAGAGTGACGCAAAGGGAGGAGAAGTGCCTACCGTATGTCGGAAATTCTTCCGAGGTGTTCGAAAAATTCATCTCAGGTGTATGCTAAATATCTGCTCGTCATATATTCTGTAAACGATCTTTTCACTGTTGAAGATTAAGATAAACCCTCATCTACTGCACCGGTTTTCCCACATTGGGTTGTTCTGGGGACAATTGTCCAAAAATAACTGTGTTCATGTGGTTGTTTCTATTGTGTTATACATTAAAGTGAATATTGCAGTTGTATTTATTCAAAATTTACTGAAGCATTTGTAAATAACTTACTATAAATAAGTAGGCAGAATAAATCAATCATTGCAATAGCATTTTCAGATTGAAAATTTCACATGGTATCATACCTACAGGTAAAACACAGAAGAGGAGGTTCTGCAATAGAACTAAGATCCGACATAGATGCAGCAGCAGCTCGGAAGGGTTCATGCAATCCTCCAGAACACATGAGAAACAGAGGGATCATGACATATCAATTATGGCATCCAGACTAGAAGAGGATTTTGCTTGTGTGTCAGGCACAACCTCTCCAGGAGTTTGGTATATTGACAGTGGAGCATCTACTCACATGATGGAAGTTCGAGAATGTTTTTCGAGCTACCAGGAAGAGCAAATGAACTTTCAGATCACGATGGGAAACAAGGCCAAGTGTACCCTCGTTGGTAGAGGAACCATAATATTTCAAACAGAATCTGGTAACAAGCTTCGAGCCACAAACGTGTTGCATGTACCGGATTGGGGATGAACTTACTCTCAGTGTCTCAACTCCAGAACAAGGGTTACGATGTATACTTTATTGGAAATAAATTTTATGTCAAACATCCTAGCTGGAAAAGGAAGGCACAAATTGGAGTAAGGAGCCATAAACTATGTAAGCTACAGCTCGAGTCTCCAATTGCACTAATCGACAGTACAGATGAAAGAGACCTGAACGAATTATTGCACAGAAGAATGGGGCGTTTACATCACAGAGCCTTGAAGATACTCAAGAAGACTGTCATGGGAACTCCAAAACTCAACACAAGGAAAGATGATGTCTGCAGGGGGTGCGTACTAGGGAAGTATGCCAAGGCAGCATTTCGAAGAAGTAGCAGTAAGGCAGAGGATGTATTGGAGTTGATACACTCACACATTTACGGACCAATGTCCACGACTGCTCTCAGTGGTGCAAAGTATTTTGCTTATTGATGACAATTCCTGGAAAACATGGATCTACTTTCTCAAAACCAAAGATGAAGTCTTTGAGCGATTCAAAGAATCCAAGGCTTTGGTAAAAAATTTACCCGGAAAGAAGATCAAGAAGTTGCGATCAGATAATGGTGGAGAGTATATTGATAAAGACTTCACAAGTTTATGCGCAAAGGAAGGCATCAAGAGAGAATAGAAAGCTCCATACAATTCAGAGCAGAATGGAGTTGCAGAAAAGAAGAATAGGACCATTATGGAAGTTGCAAGGGTGATGCTATATGACCAAGACATGCCTAAATTTCCGTGGGCAGAAGCCTGCAACACAGCAATGTATGTGCAGAACAGGGTGCCTCATAGAGCATTGCGAAAAGTGACTCCCGAGAGAGTGTTCACTGGCAGCAAGCCTGAGGTGAGCCACATCAAGATATTTGGCAGTCTAGCATATTGCCACGTACCCGATGAGAAGAGGAAGAAATTGGATCAGACTGTGGAGAAGCGTTATCTTGTGGGATATAGCGAAAACGCGAAGGCATATCGCATCTCTATTCCAGAAAACAAGAAGATCGTAGTAAGCCAGGACGTGAAATTCATGGAGAGAGCCTTCAGAAGATCTCGAAAAATGGCTACAGATACGCAGGTTGAGGAGGATCTGATAGTACAGCCACAGCAGCCTACAAAGGATGGATCGATTGCCTCTCCACGGCACAAGGAATCTGAGGAAAGTTCTTCCGAAGAAGAGAAAGCAAGAGAGCAAGTAAATCCACCCACCACCAGTGGAAGAACGAGCAGAGAGCTCCAACAAAATCTGAGGGATGCATAGTAATTTGTTGGAGCCCCTAGAGATGGCAAGAGGGTACGCAAGCAACCTGACAGGTACCAAGTACTGGTAGCACAGGTCGGAGAATCCTCTTGTTTTTGGGAGGCATCTCAACATCAGGTGTGGGTAGATGCCATGGTGGAGTACAGCTACATCATGATAAACGATGTGTGGGAAGTAGTCCCTAGACATCAAAACAGATCGGTTGTACGATCAAGGTGGATCTACAAGATCAAGTATGTTGCAGATGGCAGCATAGAGAAGTTCAAAGCCAGGTTTGTGGCTAAGGGGTATGCACAAAAAGAAGGGATCAACTATGAAGAAACTTTCGCCCCTGTAGCTCGGTACACTTCAATCAGATTCGTCATCTCTCTTGCAGCGCAAATGGGATGGAAGATTCACCAGATAGATGTCAAGACAGCATTCTTGAATGGGGTAATAGAAGAGTAAGTGTACATAGAACAGTTGGTGGGCTTTGAGACGCATGAGCAGAAGACTCATGTATGCAGGCTTAAGAAAGCCTTGTACGGCTGAAGCAAGCCCCCAGAGCATGGTATGGGTGAATTGATAGCTACCTGCAAAAGACGGGAGTTGTTAAGAGTGACACAGATCCCAACCTCTACTATCTGACAGTAGGGGATGAGCCGCTAATTCTGGTATTATATGTAGATGATCTTTTCTTGACTAGATCATCTAAGCTCATCAAAGACTGCAAGGAGAATCTAGCTATGAATTCGACATGAAGGATCTAGGGCAGATGCACTATTTTCTTGGTTTGGAGGTCTGGAAGCAGAAGGGAGAAATCTTCCTTGGGCAAGGAATGTATACTACAAAGATCCTGAAGAGGTTTCAGATGGAGGGCTGTAGACCCATGGCTACGCCAATGATTACAAACTGGAAGAAGATAGACACGTCCGAGGATGATGAGGCTGACCCTACCTTGTATAGGCAGCTCATCAGATCATTGATGTACCTGGTCAACACTAGGCCAGACATTTGTTATGCAGTGAATACCCTCAGCCAGTTCATGGTAGAACCAAGGAGGGCTCACTGGGCAGTAGCCAAACATGTTCTCGGATATTTGAAGGGGACAGTCGAGTATGCGTTGAAGTACACCAGAGGCAAAGAAATCCAGTTGAGTGGGTTCACTAACGCAGATTATGCTGGAAGCCTAGTCGATTGGAAAAGTATCTGTGGGTACTGTTTCAGTCTCGGACCAAGAATGACTTCCTGGTGCAGTAAGAAACAGAAATTCGTGGCACTGAGCTCAATCGAGGTTGAATATATGGCAGCAACCACAGCCTCGTGCGAGGCCATATGCCTTCGAAAACTGCTTTTGAACTTGCTCAAGAAGATGGAACCAACCAGAATTTTGTGTGATAATCAGAGTTGCATCAAGCTCTCTGAGAATCCTGTGTTTCATGATCGGTCAAAGCACATTGATGTTAGGTGGCACTTCATCAGAGACTATGTCCAACGAGGAGTTGTATAGTTGAAGTACATTCCTATAGGAGAACAGGTGGCAGATATCCTCACAAAGGCTCTCGGTAAGATTAAGTTTACTTACTTCAGGGAAAAGATGGGGATGGTCGAGAACCCTTTCCAATAGAGGAATGGTTGGTCTTCAGATTCAGAGGGAGCTGCAGTATGGATGAGGCAGTGGCAGAGGTGGTGTCACAGGCAACAGTACAGAGGGCAGCAGCGCAGAGATGAGGAGCAGTAGCCAAGACATCAGCAGCACAGTGAATGCTTCAGGTCAAAGTAGATACAGTTGGTACCTTGTCGAAACACTTTCCTCGCTAAGAGGGAGTGTTGATTTTGTAGCATTGGAAAGTGTTCCAAGTCTCATATTTTGGGAAGAGGCTTGGACATCAGTATTCTAAAGAACCCAGAAATTGTTTGTGGAAATTCCACTCAGATCATGCTTTATTAAAATAATTAATTATTTTAAAGTGATCCCTCAGTCTAAACTTAGGGAAATTAAATAATTAAAGGGTATTAATAAAGCGGAGTATGAATCTTCTAGAAAATGAAGATCAAGTCATCTTTTAATCTAAGCCATTGATTAAAGATATAATCTGAGTCGTTGATTCATCAATGAGAAGACTATAAGAGAAGGCTTGAGGGCCATTTGGAAAGTAAGTGGGGCACATTCACAGTACCCGAAGGAAATCGATTCTGAAGTAAGAGAATTCGATTTCAAAGGGTGAGGTTGTAGAGGCTGGGTTGCAGAGACAGAAGGAGGAGGGAGAAGTCAGCAGAGATGAAGAGAAGGCAGGTAGAAGACGAAGAGGAGGCAGCGCTGAGCAGCAGCACTGGCCCTCCACGCAGAGCGACACAGTCTAGTGCAGTGACTGCGCAGAGGGGCCACGCAGAGTGACGCAAAGGGAGGAGAAGTGACTATTGTGTGTCGGAAATTCTTCTGAGGTGTTCGGAAAATTCATCTCAGGTGTATGCTAAATATATGCTCGTCATATATTCTGTAAATGATATTTTCACTGCTGAAGATTAATATAAACCCTCATTTGCTGCACCGGTTCTCCCACATTGGGTTTTTCCAGGGACAATTGTCCAAAAATAATTGTGTTCATGTGGTTGTTTCTATTGTGTTATACATGTTCTACTTGTTCTTCTGCTTTAGATTAAAGTGAATACTGCAACTGTATTTATTTCAAAATTTACTGAAGCATCTGTAAATAACTTATTAGAAATAAGTAGGCGAAATAAATCAATTACTGCAGTAGCATTTTCAGATTGAAAATTTCACACAGATTAGACTAGGGTTTGATTAGACAAACACACACATACCAAGGAAAATATTTCTAAGACATTATAAGGGTCTTGCTTATACTTTCCACCAAACCCTAATGAGTTAGGGTTTCAATGTAGAAATATCGCAAACCTAACATTAACAGAACTTCAAAGGTTAGGGATTTTAGGCCTTATCATTCAACCCAAACAAGTTGGGTTTTCTTGATCATACCAAAACACCAAATATGACATCATCAATAAAACTTCAAATAGCATTTCACAATATGCATAAGCAGTTTAGGGTTTCAGACATTCACATTAACATACCCTTCGGTTAGGGTTTTCCAGAACTTGTCTACAAAATCAGATAAGAATATGAGTGGGGTGGGTAGATTTATCAAGTAATGAATCATCCAGAACAAGAATCATTATGATTCAATCTAGACATAACAATGTTAGTAATAGACTGTCAAATGAATAAACCTTTAATATAAAGAAATCAATGTATTATAGTTTAAGACATACCTTTGTTCCTTGACAAACCTTTTCATGAGAGATCCTCCTTGATATACCTTGAGAATATAGCCGATAATTTCTTAATCAAGACAATAGAGGGAGAAAGGTGATTAGTATTGATATAATCAAAACTTAAATAAGTACATGAAACCAATAACTGAAAGGAGATGAGATACTTATCTTTGGGAGTTGTTGATGGCTCCCTCCAAAGCTTTAAGGATAACTATAAACTTATAAAAAAAATAAAATGACTTTTCCAAAAATATGTTAGAAACCTATAAATTCTAAAACATCAAAAATATGAAATGAGATATTACAAGCAAAGGACTAAGTAGTGTAAGTCCCTAATGTCAAATTCTTCGGGCTTGACTTTCTTTGAGTCTCCTTCAACAATGTTGACTTGATCCCTTTCCCTCTTCTTGTTTCTTGGATTATCGGGACAGTCACTCCTATAGTGACCCTTCTTATGGCATTGATAGCATTCTACCTTCAACATGTCAACTTTCTTCCTTGGTCCTTTCGATTTCTTTTTATGTTGAGCAATCTAGGCATTTGATACTCTTCAAGATTGGCAGTTAATGAGATCCTTAGTTCTTCCTGACTGCAGGGAGTCCATAGTTCGTCAAAAGTGGGACCTATCTTCCAACTGTTCAGTCCTGCAGCAAATGCACTCCAAGTAGGTGGTAATCCTAATAGGGCAGTGATCACAAGTTCTTTGTCTAGAACAATTTCATCAATGGCCAAAAGCGCATTCCTGATTCTTGCTATCTTTACAAAGAAGGAGGCCACTATGTCTTCATTAGTCATCTTTGTAGTTCTTAGCGCATTCGTCAAACTTGCTACTTGACCAGTGTTCTTAATAGAGAATAACTTTGACAAGCCTTCAATGATTTCTTGGTCGATGTTGGCTATGAATGGGACAAGGTGGTCCTTTATTCCTTTTACCATTAGAGTCAAGGCCGCCAATTACTGTTCCCTGAATTTTTCTTTTTCATCATCACTGGAATTCTCTGTAGGCTTCTTTACATTTCCTTTGACCAAGTCCAGTACCTTATTCTTTTCAAAGATGAGGTCAATTCTCTTCTTCCAGAACCTGTAGTTTGAGGCTCCTTCAAGTTTGTTTTCTCCCTTGATCATGTTAGACATCTTCCTAGAGTGTAGTAGATTCCTTTTTGAGATGATCCTTTGAATGGTTCCTTGATTAAGTGCTAAAGACTGCCTTTTTCTTCTTTCACAAAAGCTCTGATACCATGTTAGAAAATCAGAAAGGCAGAAAGATTTTCTTATTCTTGATAATTACTTGTGATGTTTCTTGATATTACGATTCTTTATTTCTTCTTTCTTTTAGATCATCAAGCAATTACATAAAACAATAAACACCAGATGTAGGCACATGCCAGGGAAAAACCCCCCTCGAGGGGAAAACTCAGTCAAGAAATTCTTTCTTTCAATAGAATTTTATAGACTCTTCACCCTAGACAAATACCAGACCTTCCCTCCACACCAAGTCAGCCTCCAGAATTTCAACCCTTTTCCAGCAACTTCGACTAGGCAGCAGCTTTCGGCAACATACGGCTTCTGACAACAATGAAAATTGGAAGACTTTGATCTCCCAAACTAGGGCACGAAACAAAGAGACAAAGGCACCAAATTTTCGTTTTTGTTCTTCCCCTTAGACTTCCCAAAACTCGCACTTCTTTCGACTTCCCGACATCATACTTTGAACTTCTTCACGGCTACAAGAGATATCGAACAGCTTGTGAGAGAGTGTGCTCCAAATGAATTCGATTTGCTTCCTTTTAAGGCTCCAGGTGAGGTTGAATAGGTGTCTCTTGGGCCTACATGAGCCGACTTGATCCCTTCTAGGCCGACTTGGTGTGGCGGTCACATAATTCATATTTCACTCAATATTAAGCCTTTTTACATGATTCGAAAGCCCAAGAAGGGTCTCTTTAAATGTACAATCACTCTATTAACTCAGAATAAATCCTAGAAGTCTTCAATGGGGACTTTGACCTAAAACATGGTGACCCAAGCATGAAATCCATGCTTTAATAAGTCACAATAATAATAATAATAATTCTTTTTTTTATTCTTTTGACAAGTACATTACATGATGTCCCAAATACATCAAATGATGACCGAACCTAGTTACAACTTCCAACAGTTTCCAGGGATAAATAAATTAATTATTTAAGCAAGATAGATCTAATCTCCATCATTGATCTAAGTGGTTTAGGATTTAATCCTAGCCCTCTATCACTTTGGAGATTAGGGATTTGGCTGAATGACAAACTATAAAAGAACTTAAGGGAGAGGATGAAGACATGACGTTGTGATTGAGAGATATTTTCTCAAGGAGTGAAAAGCTAGAGTGACTGAAAAGAAAGAGAAGGTGTGCAGCAAGGGTTTTTCGGAAGGGAAATAAGAGGAGGTGAAGTTCTTTTATAGAGAGCTTGAGACTTGGAGGACAGAGGCCAAAATTTTGAGCAGGCCGAGACTGTGAGGGGAAGGTTGAGATTTCCCGCCTAGGCTATGTGGAGTAAGGGAAGAGACCAACCTTCAGCTAGAAAGCCGAAATTTTTCCAGGACACAGCCATACAGGTGAAAGCCGAATTATTGCAGGTAGAAGCCAAGATTTGCCAGGGCCGATTTATCTTCCAGTGCAGCCAAATTTCCCTTGGACCAAGAATCTGGAGGGTCATTTTCAGGTTCAAATATTGCTGTAATTTAAGTGTATATCTCTGTGGTAAAGGTCCTAAATTTTCCAGATAAATTAATGTGAAGAGAAGATTGGGCAGATTTATTGGTTGTGTGTGACCTATTTCTCTGAGAATTTTCCACTGCATAATTTTAATTATGAAGTTCAAAATACCAGCGTGTTTATTTTCAATAGAGTTTACTAGTTAAATAAATTTCTGGGTATAAATTTATAAAATCATTGCTGTGTGAAATATATCAGACCTGGTATTTAGAAATTAACAATGAGTGGCCTCTCATATGAGCTTTGTGCTTGCTATCTCAGAGGAGAAAGGTGAAGCTTTTATTTTGGGATTACCATTTGGCATTTGGCCAGATCATACTGGGAGAATGTTCAGACAAACCTTACCACAATGCTTCAAGGGAAATTGCTTTTGCATGTAATGTTGTTGGGTCTCTGGATCTGTGGTCTATTCTTCTCTTACTGGTATTTGGCACTATTTGAGAATTTCCGCCTTGTTTGTTTGCTGGAAGCTTCAATACAAATATGCTTTTGATAATGAGGTTAGCTCTTTTTCTGCCTTTTGTCTTTTGTGAAGAGAAGAGGTCCATATGCAGCTACCAGCAAAGGTTTTTATTAATCAAGGACACCAGATTGTTAGACTCTAGTACCTATTCAGATTTTATTGCTGTTCATGTTGCTTTAAGCAGAAGATGTAAATACCACTGTATATACCCTTCCACTTTCTCTTTTCTCTTGATGTAATTTGTTTTTAAATATAAGAAATAATTTTCAAAAAAAAGCTATCTGTGTTGGCCTACCACATGAGCAGCTGCTTCCAAGAATGCCTGGACCACCTGAAGATTTGCACGAGAAAGCAAAGAGGAATAGCCAGGTGGTATCCACAGAGCACTCACTTTGATAGTATAATTTAATTTTAAATTTTTATGATATTTTTCGTAAGCTTTTATGGTTAGTTGGTCAGCTCATAAAACGGTTCACCTGCATGTTTTCAAGCAGGAAGACAAAATCATTTTTTCTTTTTTAAGGCTCTAGACAATCCCTAACATATATTTTTTGGACTATAACAACGTTGTACAAGTAAGGCTGTGACTCAATAATTCAAGAATATAAATAGCTATTATCTTTAAAAAAATTATCAAAGCTTCCTCATCAGAATCATAAATGTCTTTACACTGAAAACAAATTTAGCAAATTAATCAGATCTAGTGCATGAAATCTTGATAAAATAAAACGTACACAAAATCTGCACGACTTGCAATTAATTTGGATAAACTTCTGCTAACAAGAAGCACAAAAATAGTGTATTTAATGCCTTCTTTTAGCACATGAAACAATCTTTACTGCATTGGTTTTTTAATGCTGTCTTCATGAAAGGATGATGATTAATTCTTGTCCGAAGTCTCCAATTTTGATACAAATTTGTACTATATATAAATATGATATTGCAAAGGAAGGAGACGGTTCAATATGGAAACCATTCATAGTATGTGACATTTCTTTCATCTATTGTTGCTTTGAAATTAAACAATGGGTTCAATGCCAACATTAGAAATTGCATATCTTCGATATTTTAGGAAACACATCATGTCAAAACCTACACAAAAATATCCCTTAATGACAAGAGAAACTTACCTGAATAATAGCTTTTGCGATAACCCGCACAACAGGAGAGAGATTGACGACAAGCAATGAAGCAAGACGGGTTGGGTAATGCAGTTGTACAAGGATAGAGCAAGATTTCATCATTTGCACTGGGAATCCAAAGGCAGGTATTCCCTCACAGTCCATTAGAACTGTGATCCTTTGATCTTCCAAATTTAACAAATGCAGCACTCCATACTCTACCTGAGAAACTGACAGAGAGCAAGGAATTAAGGAAGACTTCATTAATAACATGAATTTGCAAATTTCAAAATATATTATCAAAATAACTGACAGTGACATGGAAACAAAGTTTATGCTCACAAGATCTTCATATATAATTGCTTTCTTGGTAAAATGCAGGAAACAGCTGTTCAATATTGTTCATACTAGAACAACGAAGGATTCAAGAAACACTTTAGTTGTATAGGGACATAAAGGTAAATATCAAATTTTACATCTGAATTAAAATACAAAAGCACGAGTGCCAACCAAAACTAGCTCTATAACATAAAAGCCCTGCAATAATTTTGGGGTATTCATTTAAAATCAATTACGGACTTTTTTCTTACATTTAATATAATTGTATACTTTACTAAGGTATGATGAGAATAGTCATGTCTACTTTGTAACTTCTGATATTATCATATTTCATTCAATTGGGTGTAGCTTGAGTGGTTATGAGGAAAAGTTGTTACCTTCCTCACCCAGGCTCAAATCCCACTTTGTAACATGTTTGCTCTTAATAAGCCAATAGTTAATGAGCTATAGATGATCTTGTTACCTTCCTCACCCATGTTCAAATCCCACTTTGTAACATGTTTTCTCTTAATAAGCCAATAGTTAATGAGCTACAAATGATCTACTCATATGTTTTTGACCTGGCCTTGTGCCCTAAATAATCTAGGGATTACTCTGGGTACCATCTGCAAAATGAGGGGAAATGCACGTGAGGTTTGTTACCTTCCTCACCCATGTTCAAATCCCACTTTGTAACATGTTTTCTCTTAATAAGCCAATAGTTAATGAGCTACAAATGATCTACTCATATGTTTTTGACCTGGCCTTGTGCCCTAAATAATCTAGGGATTACTCTGGGTACCATCTGCAAAATGAGGGGAAATGCACGTGAGGTTTCCCCGGGATAGATTATATATATATATATATATATATATATATATATTTCTTTTGGAACTTTCATGTGTTCATAACAGATAATGTTATAGAAATCATGGTTCCACATTGCTGCAACAAAAAACAATCTTTGGGCGGAGATAAAGCAGTGAAAATCACTACTCTTGAGTCTTGACTTTCTCAATCAAATAAGTTCTTTGAACGTATTAATCCAATTAATGATCAGCTTCCTATAGGGAATAACAGAAACTAATTTTCATTTATTTACAATTTTTAAGATGAGAAATTAGATTTAATAGGTCATCAATACATTATTACTGCATGATATTCTACATTTTATGGTAAACCTTCAATAACAAAATTGTCAAAATGCTGAAATACCTGGTAAGTTGATAGATATCATCGACATTTGCACATTGAATCATAGATCAAACTTACCTTGCTACAATCCCGAATCTGCCAGTTAAAGTTTTTGACCAGCAAGTCAAGCGACAGTATCAAAGACTTCCAGAATATGGATCATTGATTATGTTTCTCAACTCTCAAACCAATCCAATCCTCCATGCTCAGTGGAAAGATATATTTTTTTATAAAGGACCTGCTGCCATAACGCTTCTTCTGAAATGAGCCTCCATATACTCTTGGCAGTCAAAGCTTTTGAAGAAAAGGAGCAGAACTTTAAGTCCCCAGCTGCCCAAGAATTTTGGTTTGAAGAGCCTTTCCCAGTTACCCGATGAAATCCAAGTCGCTTTATGTTACCCTACCACAGAAATTGAAACATAACTTTCTTATCTTTTGGAATGCCACTTTTCCGATGAAGGCAAGTGGCCGCCAATAAACTCAGATGAAAAAATTATAGTACTAAGTGCGCACAATTAGACATGCATCTCTGACTCCAACGAGAAATTATTTTGGATATCTTGACTACCAAATGTTACCCACCAAAATGGGTAACCCCCTACAACAAAACTTTTTATCCTATTTTGGACAACCAGCCAGCCAGCAGCCCTACACATTGCTTGATGATGATGATATGCCAATTCCCCCACCATATGCACCAGTCATACACCTCTCAACATCTGGCACTCCTATTGGGTAAAGGTGGACTACCACTCAACAAGTACTTTTATTATTTTGCAATTGGGTGTTTTACTTAATGTTTTGAGCATTTAGTATGGATAAAGTGGTGATCTGGAGGATTGACCGATCTCGACTATAAACGTGTTCCCTCACCTTACCTAGGGGTTAATATTTAACCCTAATCCTGGGGAAACCTCCCCTAAGGCCTTAGGGTTATACGAGGGGCACTACTTGGAAGACCTAGATTGAAATAGCATGTCCATTCTCCCTTACCATACTTAACATTTTCCATATCACATCATTATCCCTAGATACCATCTCCATTCTTCAGGTTTAAATGTCATTGCTTCATTGGATTTGGTACCCTCTTATCCGCATCATTGAGTAGGGTCGGAAAACATTGCCCTAGAGGTACAAGCAGCTACAAGAATGGAAAAACAAAATATAGTGACAATGAAAGAAAAGGAAAAGTCAAAATGCAAAAGATCATCAGGTCATAAGTTAGCGTGTGGGAAAAAGCCTAGCATGAGCTCTACCCTCCTCATTAGCCATCACTTGGTTCTTAAGCACTTGATGCTCCATCTCATCAAAAGGAACACCTGCATGTCCCAACCTTAATGAGCGATACACTGCCTCATCTTAAAGGGTAAATGAAATGTTATATCATAAAGAGCAAGCTTTGATCCTTGAACTATGCACCAAAATACAAAGTATTATCAAAAAGAAGTAACGAGTGCACCAAAGGGGTGGAAAAAGCACAGCAAGCAGGGTAACTCATGCATCCATGATTTCTCCCTCCATTACATCTATACACATAGGATGTGGACTTCCACTAGTTGGTCCCCTAACCATGTCACATGGCCATGAAGTCCTTCCCCTCCATTGCCACTTACTTACACCAACACCTATTGATTGAAGGGTTAACCTTGGAAATGTCACCTCCCTTTCGAGGATGGAATCACCTAATAGGGTTAACTACTTAGCCACCCAAAAAAGGGTAGGGAACACCTTTGCGAAACTTGGTCTAGTTAGAAATTTGAAGGTGCTCCTAGTTTGAAGTATTGATATGCCCTTAACACTTAAGTATGGTCCACATAGATAACACTTAAGTATGGTCCACATAGATGCACTTATGATCTTTGTCTCTAATGAAAGTTTGCTTACACTTGAGCTTGAGTTCGCTTTTCCATTTGATCCAAAGTAGTAGAGTCCTTGAGGGCACCCTATTCCACATTATTCTCAGGCCATAAATTGCATTCCAAAGAGCATGATGACTTAGCAGATGCATCATTGCCCACCTTTAGCAAAGCATTGGACCATTTGATTACTGGAGCAGCTAATATACATCCCAGAGCACCCCCAGAAGCTAGAATGATTGGCTTCTCTTGCCTAGTATGGAGGATTATTGATGATGTACCAGTGGAGCCAGTATGCCCCCCAGTTGGCCTTGACTCTACTGTATGGGCATGCCATGATACAGTGTATAGACGAATCATCCTTAAGGTGACTCAAAAGGGCTTGTTGCACCTGATGGAGCCCTATCGTTGGAGATGACATGTGGCACCCGCAACTAGATTTTGGACCCTTAGAGCAACTTTGATGCTTGATTTTGCAATTTTCCTCAAATAGAAGATGGTCATGATGCTTGGACACATTTTCAGCCTTGTCTTTGCCTTGATTGATCATTTGGAGCCCTAAAAGGTCATGACATCATCACCTTTTTAGGCCTATGGCTCACACGTGTTGGCTTATTTGGGCATATCTTGTTGTAAAGCTAATGTTTGGCTTCTAACGAAATTTTACTTTTTGTCCACTTAAAGATCAAACTTTTGTAAGGGCTTTTAGTTAGAAATTATGACAGGCAGAAAACATATAAATACAGGATCATCTCTCTCATTTATTCATCATCACTTGTGTGGAATTCAACCTCTGAGAGAACTCATCCTAGCTATTTGTACTTTGGTACTTTGTGGAGATGTGATCTTATGTGGTTACTATTGGAGACTATTGCTTGTTTTGGAGAAATCATTTTGGGATGAAAGAAGGCATGTTCTTAGATACATTGTGAGTACTTTTTGTTGAATATCATTTATGATTATTGCATGTAATGAATAGTGTATGGTTTCTATGTTCCACGTCTACATGCTTATATTTATATGAAATGCTTGATAATTTTGCATGCTTTAATTTTGAATCCTAAAACTCCCTAGAAAAACTTATAGTTAGGTTTTCTCTAGTGAATTTCTCCCCTCATAAAATGATATCTAGGGTTAGCAAGTGAAAACCTAGGGTTCCCCCCCTTACTCGCTCCAAGGATTTGATATTTCTATAGTCCAAATCCTTAAGACTCCACAACCCAATTAGATAAAAGCCATTAGTATCCATCTTGGTGATAAAAACTTATAAAACTTTATCATATTCCTTCCTTCCTAGAATTTTGACCATTCAAGGAAAATTGTTAGGGTTAGGGTTTCAAGAAAAATTCAACTAGGGCTTGGATGTTGAGCTAATTTGAAGTTGTTGTTGGGAATACTGAGAGGGGGGCGAATCAGTATTTCTTTTCAATTGTTATGTTTACCAGGTAAGATTCTTCACAATTATAATCAGAAAATAAATAATAAGAATTTATTAGGAATAAGTGAGGACACCAATCCTCTTTTTACAAAAGTTTGAGTACAATGATGTTGAGGGCTCCAACCCTTCAATCTACCAAGCTCCAACTTTGGCTTTTATGAGGCTCCAACCCTATCCTTCTCAAGACTCCAACCTTGTTTTAGTGGCTCCAACCCCTAGGGCACCAACCCTTCAACCTTTTTAAAAAAATGAATAAGTGACTTTCTTTAATTGCTCCACAAGTTTGTCCCAGACTTTTGATTTGTTCACTGAATACTCTTCACTGTCCAATGCTTCACTTGTCCAAAAAATGCTCCAAGTCTCCTAATGCTTCATTGTCCAAGACTTTTTCACTTCACTATTCAAAATCATAAATCATTTAATATTTCATGACTCCAAACTCATCATTGTACAAGCCTTCAATTCTTCAGGAGTTCTTCACTGTCCAGAGGTTTTAAGTCACCACAGGTCAGAGAACTATAATTGGACTAGACTTCCACCGATCAAGTCACAATTCTGGGCTTATGTGTGTGTCAAGATTCCACAGGTGTGTAGACTGAGCTTTATAAACATTGTCACAGGTTCGAAGCCAAGTCACAGATCTGAACCATAACAAGTGACTGTTCTTCTAAAGTTTTCATTGGTTCGAGCTTCAAAGAGACACCCAACAGATTTGCTTAACACCACATGTCTAAGTCAATAAGTCCGAGATTGTTCTATATATAGGAAGCTATCACAGGATGTCTGAGTTTTATTATTGTCCGGCATCGAGCTCACAAGTGAAAGGTATGTCAGAAATTAGAGAAGAAATATATCCTAGCTCCAGTTTTGAAAGGTAAAATAGGTTTGAGGCACTACTCCACGGGTATGAGCTCCAACCTAGGCTGCAATAGGTCCGAATGTTGATCCGAGCCTCAATCCACAGGTCCAAGTCAAGTGATTTGAGCTAACTGTCCTCAACAAGTGATCCGAACTAATTGTCCTCCAATTCAAGCTAACTGTCCTATAATCTGAGCCTCTCTTTGTCATTGTTTGCCCAAACAGTTTTAACCTTAGACTTTTTCCTCCTCAACCTCCTTTAGTTCACGAGTTGTGAACTTCACCTTCTGTGTTATGCTCTGAATTAGTCTTCAATGAGTGGATGGATGTCAAATGAAGGAGTACAAACTCTTATATATACAGATTTTTTATTTTAAGTGAAAGGACATGACTCTTTGGAGGGAGGCCGACTTAGTTTAACTGAGCTTAGGTCAGCTAGGATAGAGAATGGGATATATTATCTTAAAAAATCGTTTTCTTTTATACTACTGTTGAAATTTAGTTACCAGAGGACAGGTGGTTCCCTAAGGCTTTGTCTTTGGCCTAGGGAAAAGTGTCCAAAAGAATTTAATTTTTCTCCTAAAGTGACTTTATAAAGTTATAAAGTCAAATCTAATTTAAAAGTGACTTTAAGTGATAAAGTTACTAAGTCTAATTATAAAGTGACTTTAATAAAGTCAATGTGAAATTAGAAAGTGAAAAGTGACTTTGGAAATAAATGACTAAGTGGGTCTTTATTAAAGTGGGGTGAATTAAAAAATAGAAAGTGAGATTTAAATGAGCATTTAATCTCGGCCCTAGATCTAAAGTTATCTCAGCCATTGGATTTAGGGATTCCCCAAAAGTCACTTAGGGTTAGGTTAAAGGAGGAAAAGGAGAGAAAAGATCATTCATTCTTTTATAAGAAGATTGAGAAAAGAGGAGAGAAAGCTAAAGAGAATTTTCTGAGCAGTGAGAGGAAGAGGACAACAGCAAGGAGATTCAGCAAATCCGTACAGCAAGGACAGAGCATGATTTTCAAGGCAAGAGGGCACGAAAATCGAGGAGAGGAGAGGAGAACAACATTTATTGTTGCTTTATTGGCACGATTACCAAGGAGGTTGTACAACAGTTTGAGGCACTGTTTTCCAGATTTCTGTACAGCAGAGAAATAGCACAAAAATCGAGGTCGTACAGTAGTTTCAAGGCAGTCGTACAGCACTTTTCAGCAAGCCGTATAGCGTTGTTTTCGAGGAGGCCGTACATCGCGTTTTTCTATGTTGTCTGTACAGCATTTAACGCTGCACATTTTTATGTAATTTATGTTTTGTGTTAGCACGAAAATTGAGGTGGAGTTGTGCACGATTTTCGAGATAAGTACATTTGTAAGGTTGCTGTAATTTTTACTGTGTTTTTCTGTTCACTGTAAAATCATATTCAGAAATAAAGAGAAGCTTTCGAACTGGTTTTCCCCAAGAGTTGTAGGGGGTTTTTCCACGGTCATCTTGACCAAAAATCACCGTGTCAAAATTTTGTGTGTGCTTGATTTATTTTTCTGAGTTTTATTTCTGCATTTTCAGCACTGTGAAATTTCCAAAATTTGTGTTTTCAGACAATATTTATTTTTCCAGCTTGTTGAATGTATGGTTATGGGAATGGGCATTTAACTTTATGGCAAAAATAAGGAGAAACTGAAAACCAGGGTTGGGTCACAAAATTTCTACAACTACTAGGAGTTAGAGGGAAAGAGGAAAGAGTCCTCTACAAGCTAGTGAAGGAGTCATTGTAATATGATGTCTTCAAGATCTTAAAAAAAAAATCTTTATGGTTGTTCAGGAATTTATAGTACATACCTTAGGGTTTTTAGGATTCTTCATGCATAAGGACATTGGGACTAGGATAAGGATTAAGGCATCTTCATTAGGGCTCCAAGTGTGGTCTCCAACAATTATCCATGTCATCATGTGTGTCGCATATTGACATCAATGACAATTATTGACCAACAATCTCCCCTTTTGTCATTGATGGAAATATTTTCTCTTCAAACATTTTCTCCCCCTGACATCAATGACAAATGGGGTGTCCAAGTACTCCCCCTATCAAACTGCTTCTTGTCATGTTGCTCCCCCTGTCATGGTGCTCCTACCCCTCTTGATGTGTTGTCTTAATGTGATGCAAGAGCAATGACCCCCATCTTTTGGCAAAGATATTCAAATGCTTCTCGTGGTAGGGGTTTTGTGAAGATATCTGCAATTTGTTCCTTTGTATTGACATATTCCAATCTGATATTTTGTTCTGCAACTTGTACTCAGAAAAAGTAGTATTTGATTGGAATATGTTTTGTCATCGAGTGCATTACTGGATTCTTCGAAAGACTGATGGCGTTGGTGTTGTCACAATCGATAATGACTGGTTGATTAGTCTCTGTGTTGGCATCTTTCAATGCTTCCTTCATCCACAATATTTGTGTACAACAATCTGCAGCAGCTATATATTCGGCTTCAGTTGTGCAAGAGAGATATAGAAGATTGTTTTTTGTTGAGCCAGGATACAAGACAGTCTCCTATCAAGAATGCATTTCCGCTAATACTTTTTCGATCGTCTACATTTCCAACCCAATCAGCGTCTGTGTAAGTTGTCACGGTAAGAGTTGTGCTTTTGGGATACCATAGGACAAAATTAGGAGTGCCTTCAAATATCTGAGAATTCTTTTCACAGCCAACAAATGGGATTCCTTAGGAGTTGATTGAAATCTTGCAACCATTCCTACTGCTTGCATAATATCAGGTCGTGAAGCAGTTAAGTATAGAAGACCTCCAATTATTGACTTGTAAAGAGTTGCATCCACTGAAGGGGATTCATCATCTTTGCTTAATTTTCAATCTGTAGTCATCGGTGTGCTCATAGGAGCACTTTCTTCCATCCCATATCTCTTAAGCATGTATTTAAGATATTTTGCTTGGGATATGAACATACTTGCTTTAGTTTGAGTTACTTGTAGTCCAAGGAAGTAAGATAGTTCACCAATCATGGACATTTCAAACTCCTTAGACATATTTTGAGCAAATTCATGACTCATCTCATCATCATTGTTGGAAAAAATCATATCATCAACATATACAAGAGCGAATAGCAATTTGTCTTTGTCCACCTTCAGGTAGAGATTACTTCTTGCCAACCCCTTTTTGGAACCATGTTGTTGTAGATAATGATCCAATCATGCGTACCAAGCTCTAGGAGCTTGCTTGTTTCAATCCATATAACGCATTCTTCAACTTATATACGAAGTCTTTTCCTTCTGCTAGATCAAACTCATTGCTCCATATAAACTTCTTCCTTTATATCACCATTTAGAAATGTTGATTTCACGTCCATTTGATAAACTTTGAACCGTTTTGAACAAGCAAATGCCAAAAACATTCTTATAGCTTCCAAACGAGCTACTGGGGCAAAGGTTTCTTCAAAGTCAATTCCTTCAATTTGGGAGTATCCTTTACAAACAAGCCTTGCCTTATTTCTGATGATCTGTCCATCTTCATTCATTTTGTTTTTGAACACCCACTTGGTTCCAATTATATTTTTATCTTTTGGACGAGGTACAAGTTCCCATGTTTCATTCTTTTGGATTTGAAACATTTCTTCTTCCATAGCTTCCACCCAATGATGGTCCTTACTAGCTTGAGCAAAGTTTTTGGTTCTACCATGGATAGTAAGGCACCATCATCTTTTCTTGGTGTACTTGTCATCCTTCTTCGGGTTTGTATTCCATCATCTACATTACCAATAATTTGTTCTTCCGAATGGTGTTTTTGGAAGAATTTTACTTTTGATGGAGTTTGAGATGGTTCCTTTTCATTTTCTTGATCCTTTTCTTCCTTTGTTGACTCTTCTTCAAATTCTTAAAAAATAGAATTTTCTTAATGGACTTCAATTCCCTTTTCTAGAAGTGCTTCGTCAATCTTTACATCAATGCTTTCTACTACCTTTCGTAGTCGATTATTGTAGCATTTGTATGCTTTGCTCCTTGTAGAATATCCAAGAAATATTCCTTCATCAACACGAGAATCAAACTTGCCTGGTGAGTTATCATTGATCTTCATAAAACATTTGCTTCCAAAAATTCTAAAATATTTCACTGAAGCAGGTCGTCCTTTCCATAATTCATACAAAGTCTTGTCATTATTTGGTCTTAGTTTGAGATCTATTCAAGGTATATACTAATGTCCCGACTGCTTCTCTCCAAAACATGGCCTGCAAATCAACTGTTAGTAACATCGTTCTTGCCATTTCTTGTACAGTTTTGTTTCTTTTTTCTACAACGCCATTTTGTTTAGGAGTTCTAGCTACAGAGAGTTCTCTTTTGATTCCATGTATTTTACGGAAATCATCGAATTCCTTTGAAGTAAATTCTCCTCCTCTATATGTTCTAAGACACTTGATTTTTTATTCTTTTTCATTTTCTACAAGAGCTTTGAAATTCTTAGAACATTCAAAAGCTTCTAATTTGAATTTTATAAAGAATACCCACATCATTCTAGTATAGTCATCTACAAATACAGCGAAGTATCTTTCTCCTTGTAGATCTACAGTTCTGGTTGGTCCACATAAATTTGCATGTATGATCTCCAAACGTTTTGATGTTGAGAACTCCTTAGCCTTGAAGCAAGTTCTAGTTCTTTCCATGTTGACATGAGCCACACACAACCTGTTCTGGCTTTATAATTTTTGGAATGTCTCTCACTACACTTGTTTTGTTGATATTAACCAAGTTTTCAAAGTGTGGATGTCCCAATCGTTTGTGCCATAACCAACTTTCATTTGTTCGACTCATATAGCATTTTTCCTCTTGAAGTTTACTCAAAATGTATACATTATCAGGTGTTCTTACTTCTTTTCCCACAAGTTCTCCTGAAGAGAATGTTTTTATCTCACAGTTTTTAGTACTGAAGATAACATTATGTCCTTGGTCACAAATCTGTCTAACACTTAGAAGATTGTGTTTGAGCCCTTCCACCAGCAATGCATTTTGTGCTTTTCCGTTTCCATTAACAAGAGCAGTTGTCCCTTTACCGGAAATTTTAGCAGATCTACTTCCAAAAGATACATTTCTATCCTTTTTGTTTAATGAGATAAACTTCTTTTGGGCACCTGTCATGTGTCTTGAACATCCACTATCCACAAACCATTGATTTTCATCACTATGTTCACATAAAGCTAGGCCACATTTATCTGTAGTGGGTTTCTCCTTCTTCAACTCTTCCCTTTTTGACATAAATGGACAATTTTGTGCATCATCACCAAAAACATTGCATTTTGAGCATACTAGATCATACTTACCCAAGGGATCAAATGAATTGTAGGTCTTGATTTGACCTTGTTCTTTTAAGCTATGTGGCTTGCTTTGATGCTTGATCCTATATCTTGAGTTATTATCCTTATAAGCCTCGCAATGCTTAGCTTTATGACCAAAGTTTTTACAATTGAAACAACAACCAAAAAAGATAGTTTGATACCTGTTAGGATAGCCTTGACTTGACATTATATTCTTCCTTGGAGATAGCTTTCCTTCATTCCTTGGGTTGTTGTGGGTGGAGCTTTGTTCTTGGTGGAACGACTTCCCCTCTTTTGGATGATTGCAAAGGATGTCAGCATAACTTCTTTGGATTTTTCATTGTCATTCTTCTTTGAACTTGATGATTCTCCTTTGAAACCAATTCCAATCTTATCATGTTGAGGTCTTCGAGTATCAAGATTTTGAGAGCTTTGCCAACTCTTATTAACTTGATTCAATTCTTTCCTTAGAGAGACAATTTCAGCTTCATGTTTTTCGCATATTTCTTCTCTTTCTTTTAGTTTGTTGTTCAAGAATTCTTTCTTCCTTTTTGCTTCTTCCTTTTCTACTTTGAGAGAAATGACCTTCTTCCTTAATTTCTCATTTTCTTCAATGGCACTTATTAGCAATTCATCCACATTTCCTTCATCTTCTTGTTCGGAATCATCATCATTTGTAAATGCCATGAACAATACTTCACTACTTCCAGCATAGTCATCTTCTTCATCGGACTCATCATTATCCCCTTTGAGTAGAAAGGTATTTTTAGTTGATTTCTTCTTTGTAATCAAGAATTCTTCTTCATCGGAGTCATCTTGTTTGGAGAACAAATTCTTCTTATTTGACCCTTTCTTTTTTAACATTCTCTTTTTATATCCGCCTTCATCATCGCTATCATGTTTATGAGGACATTTTGCAGCATAATGTCTTATTCTTCCACATTTAAAACAAATGAGAGGATGCTTACCTTTGAGCTTGGACCCTTTCCTTAGTTTCCTCACGAATTGTGCTATTTATGTTTCAGTATCGGAATCATCACTACTATAATTACAATTTTTCCCTTTCTTCGATGATTTTGAAGCCTTGAATGCAGCTTCCTTGGAGTTTTGGATTCCTTTTCTCATTTCATATGCAATGAGAATCCCATTAAGTTCGTCCATGTTTAGAGTATCTAAGCCTTTTATTTCTTCTATGGCACTTTTTTGGAATCAAAGTGTTCCAGAAGTGATCTCAAAACTTTTTGCACAATTGTGCTTTCTTCAATGTTTTCACCTAGACCCTTGAGTGATTTCACAACTTCATCCACTCGGAGGAAAAATGCTGCAAAATCTTCTTCGTCATCCATCTCAAGACTCTCAAATTGTCTTCTACAAGTTTAGAGTTTTGCCTTCTTGACCTTGGAGTCTCCATCATAGATAGCAATAAGCTTGTCCCACATTTCCTTGGCAGAATCACAGTTCATAACTTTAGTGAATTTTGAATCAGAAATTCCACTTGTTATAGAATTTAGAGCTTTGGCATTTGCTATATAAACTTTCCTTCCGTCCTGATCTGTTGGAGGAGTAGGTGGAACTTTATATCCATCCAGAACTGATTGCCATACTTCAAGTCCAAGAGACATTAAATAGAATGTCATCTTACGCTTCCAAAAGCCAAAATTTGTTCCATCAAATTGGGGGATTTTTCCTGAATCCTTGTTCTTCATTGTGACTTAAAAATCCTTCTTCCAGTTGCTAGGCTGATTATGAAGATCCTGGCTCTGATACCAATTGTCGGAAACACTGAGAGGGGGGTGAATCAATATCTATTTTCAATTGTTATGTTTAAAAGTTGAGATTCTTCACAATTGTAATCAGAAAATAAATAATAAGAATTTTATTAGGAACAAGTGAGGACATCAATCCTCTTTTTACAAAAGTTTGAGTACAATGATGTTGAGAGCTCCAAACCTTCAATCTACCAGGCTCCAACCTGTTGCCAAGCTCCAACTTGGGCTTTCATGAGGCTCCAACCTCTAGGGTTCCAACCCTATCCTTCTCAATGCTCCAACCTTGTTTTAGAGGCTCCAACCCCGAGGGCACCAACCCTTCAACCTTTTTAATAAAATGAATAAGTGACCTACTTTAATTACTCCACAAGTTTTTCTCAGACTTTTGATTTGTTCACTGAATACTCTTCATTGTCCAATGCTTCACTTGTCCAAAAAATGCTTCAAGACTCCTAATGCTTCATTGTCCAAGACCTTTTCATTTCACTGTTCAAAATCATAAATTATTTAATATTTCAAGCCTCCAAACGCATCATTGTACAAGCCTTCAATTCTTCATGAGTTCTTCATTGTCCAGAGGTTTTAAGTCACCACAGGTCTGAGCTATAATTGGACTAGACTTCCACCGATCAAGTCATAGTTCTAGGCTTTTGTGTGTGCCAAGATTCCACGGGTCTTTGATGTGTAGATTGAGCTTTATAAACACTGTCACAAGTTCAAGCCAAGTCACATATCTGAACCATAACATGTAACTGTTCTTGTAAAGTTTTCATTGGTCTCAGCTTCAAAGAGGCACCAAACAGACCAGCTTAACACCACATGGTCGAGTTAATAAGTCCGAGATTGTTCTATATATACAAGAAGCTATCACAGAATGTTCGAGTTTTATTACTGACCAGCACTGAGCTCACAGGTGAAAGGTTTGTCACATATTAGAGAAGAAATCTATCCGAGCTCTAGTTTTAAAAGGTAAAACAAGTCTGAGGCACTATTCCACAGGTCTGAGTGTTGTGAATATAATTCATATAAAAATAAATAATAAAAATAAATATAAATATAATAATAAATAATAAGTAATTAACAAGTGGTTAGTTAGTTCATAATGAAGAGGCGTATCTTAGAGACATGGTCGTCCATGGAAGGGTACCTGCCTAGGGTGTATAAGCAGGCCCTCATTCTCATTTGTAATCATCTTACATCAATTATTTTATACACTATTTAATATACATATTTGTATTCTCAATGGAAGTCATCATCTTTGAAGTGTTCTAAACATTCTGCAAACGAACTTTGTTTGTTACATTGGTATCAGAGCCGCTAATGTAACGGCCAATAGTCGTATAAGCAGCGAAAATATTTAAAATACTCAGTAGGCAAAGACATCCACTGTAGAACAGTAATTGTAAATTGTATATTGTATAAAAGAATTGATGTCAGATGATTACAAATGGGAATGAGGACTTGCTTATATACCCTAGGAAGGTACACTTCCATGAACGGCCATGTCTCTAAGACATGCCTCTTCATTACTAACTAACTAACCATTAGTTAATTACTTATTATTTATTATTATATTTATATTTATATTTATTATTTATTTTTATATGAATTATATTCATAACATTGTCTCTCTCTTCAAGAAGCTTTGTCCTCAAAGCTTACTGAGAACATCTTCTCGCCTCTGAACTTTCATCTTCGTTGATACAAGACGATATGATACTCTGAGTGATAGACAAAATTGTCGTACTAAAAACGGATCAGACCATCCTAGATTGATCTTCTGTGGAATCAAATTTTGTGATGAATCGTTATCGTAGGACTAGATTCTGCATACTTCAATACTCCTGGGAACATAAACTTGTCGTTTATTTTCTGAGTGATACTGGTACGTAGATTGATTGGAAAGTTTGCTCTTGTAATTCGGATGTCGATACATAGTTCTTTTTTATGGACTTTCCCTTATCATGTTAGTGGATGTTTCCTGATTTCCTGCAGGCATTGTTGTTGTTGAATTGGTGATTGAATCGTCATTTGGAATGTCCATTGTTTGAACTGCAACTTCTACATCCGTCTTCACTTCAATAGGATCTAGATTTCCCTGAACTGTGAGATTAGTGGAATCGGTGTTTGTTTTTTCTTCCCCAACTTGGACTACTACATCTAGCGATTTTGATGCTTCCCTTGTGACAATTTCTTCGAAACTATTCGTCAATGATTTCTTATCGTCCTTAAGTTTTGTTAATCTATTTGAGTAGATTTTGGTTATGATTTTTGAGACGTAAGCATTCCTCATTTTCTGAGTCAACTTTATTTTGGCCTTCAAGCTTCTCATCTTTTAAACCCTTGATTTGTTCTAATAATTTTTTGTTAAGGTCTTTTAAGCATAAATTTTCCTCTTCTTTCTTTGATAGACTTTCGTTGAATTTCTTGTCAAAACTTTCTTTTTCTTGTTCTAACTTGTGCTTCTTAGTTTTACACTTTTTGACTTCTGCAAGAAGTTTCTGGATATGATCTTTTAAATGAAAATTTTCTTCGTTTTTATTGGATATGGCCTCTTCAAGCTCTTTTTGCTTCTCTGATATTGACTTTTGATTCCTTTTAGGTATTAAATTCATAACATCTGTAAAGTCTTCTGATGAGGACATTATCGATTTTGACTTCATTGTCATGTCTCGAAATGTGATCATCTTTCCCTTATAAGAAAATATCATTTTTTTTTTCTTTATGTTTAACATGAACGCACCCAATTCTCTAACCAAGGTTGACCAAGAATTATGTCAACCTCCATGTCATACATTTTTACAACACAAAATTGGGCTATGTACTCATAATGATCTACTGTTATTTGTAAATCATTAATTTCATATTCCTTTCCAAAAATATTTGTTCTTTCGCCTACATTGGCATCTGAAATTAGCAGTCGATTCGCTAGATTAATATCTATGTAATTTTCGTCATTGCTTGTACTAATAGCGATATTAACTTTTTTCCCCTGGATAGTCCCTCTTAATGTAATTAACTTGTGATGTGTGATTAAAACTCCCTTATAGGAAAATCGTCCTTCCTTCATCATTTTCGAATTAGGCTCCATTTTACGTTTACCGAGATGAGATTAGGGTTTTGAGAGTAATCCTTATAATTCCTATACTATTTTCGTCTATAATATTACCCATTTTTTTTAATATGTATACCTTCGCTTTTAAAGTTTTTCCTTTTTACTTCGAATATATCTCCTTTTTTAACTTTATATATATATATATATAAGAAATTGAATATTCAAAACTTTTTTTTAAATTTGGGCAGATGGTTGTATTTTGACCTTTCCAATATCTCCCTTTTTTTTTTTAAGCTCCAATTAGTAATTTTTTTGTTTTTTTCGTTTCTTTTATTTATTTTTATTTGTTTTATCGATTTTATTTATTTATTTATTTATTTATTTAATCTTTCTCCCTTCTTATAAATTATAATATTAAAACTATAATTTTATAACTTGAATTAATTCTTCAACTAAATAAAATTGCGCTTGGATTCCTTATGATGGTTACCGTCATATACTTAACCAAATGTGACTTGAATGAATGCGATGTACGAAAAGTCACGCTGCAAATGCACAAAATTGTAATTGAATAGTGAATGATATGAATGGTCGTTGTGATTCTTCTGAAAAAAAAAAACAATTGCGACGGTTGGATCTCAATCACCAATGGTCTTGGAGCCAAGGAAAGGGATGTGGCGTTGGCTATGGGTGGTCACTGTTGTCACAGTGGCAGTGGAGGGAATCTGCTGCGAGGCAGTGGAAGAGGTGGCTGACAAGGCCGAATGGTTGGGTGGAATGGCAGGCGGTGGATTGCGGCAGAGATTCACTGGTTCACGATGTCAAGGGTGGGGAAGGTCGATGCAGTTGGGACAGCGGCGGTGACGTAAGGTGTTACTATTTCGATTTAACTCCAAAACTATGTAACAAATATTTAGATTTAAATATTATATGTGATATATGCCACATCCACTATTTAAATAACTTTCATGCTTTCGTTTCCTATGTGAATGGTCACAACTTCTTATTAACAGTTTGATTAATATAGGTGCAGATCCTTATGCAATGTAAATATCTAAACACTGTCAAATAATAATCCAGCAAGTGTGGTAGCAAATGAATACAACAAATGTACGAATTTGGCATGACGGAGGGGCGGACAGGTGAGGTCAATACGGTGACTAATGGGCGCAGGCCTGGTACTTCGATTAAATTGACCGCATAAACAAAAATTTGCACTGGCAGCGGCCAAACGAAGGGGTCAATGTTATGACCACGTAAATCAGTGACGTACGAAATTGGAGCAATGTCTTACGGCGGTGTCGTGATGGTCAACTGTCTTTCTTTATTTTATTTATGATCTCTTTTCCTTTAATTATTTTTTTCTTTTTAATAATAATATTATTATTATTTTATTTCTATTTTTTTAATAATATTTTTGACTTTTTTTTCAACAAGTTTATGGCCAAAGGCCTAGCGGCAAACAAGGCAAAATGGAGAACCTCCAACTCCATAGCAAAACACTTGATCGTGACGACAACAAGGTTGATGAAGACTTGATGGCCAAAGGTTGGTGATCAAAGAACGTTGCTCTGATACCAATGTAACGACCAATAGTCGTATATGCAGTGGTAATATTTAAAATACTTCGTAGACAAAGACATCCATTGTAGCACAGTGATTGTAAATTGTATATTGTATAAAAGAATTGATGTAAGATGATTACAAATGAGAATGAGAGCCTACTTATATAGCCTAGGCAGGTACCCTTCCATGAACGACCATGTCTCTAAGACATGCCTCTTCATTACTAACTAACTAATCATTAGTTAATTACTTATTTTTATTATTATATTTATATTTATATTTATTATTTATTTTTATATGAATTATATTCATAACACCGAGCTCCAACCTAGGTTGCAACAGGTCCGAAGGTTGATCCGAGCCTCAATCCAAGGCACAGTTGTATGACCATAGATGCAGAAGGTCTAAACTGTTGACACCACAGGTCCGAGTCAAGTGATCCGAGCTAATTGTCCTCAACAAGTGATTCAAACTAATTGTCCTCCAATCTGAGCTAATTGTCCTCTTATCCGAGCCTCTCTTTGTCACAGTTTGCCCAAACAGTTTTAACCTTAGATTTTTTCCTCCTCAACCACCTTTAGTTCACAAGTTGTGAACTTCACCTTCTGTGTTATGCTTCAAATTAGTCTTCAACAAGTAGATGGATGTCAAATGAAGGAGTACGAACTCTTATATATACAGATTTTTTATTTTAAGTGAAGGGACGTGACTCTTTGGAGGGAGGTTGACTTAGTTTAACTGAGCTTAGGTCGGCTAGGGTAGAGAATAGGATATATTATCTTAAAAAATCGTTTTCTCTTGACTAATGGGAGTTAGAGGATGAGTGAGGGCTCATTGGAAAGAGGAAAGGGTCCTCTATAAGCTAGTGAACGAGTCATTGTAATATGATGTCTTCAAGATGTTAAGAAACAATTTTCTTTATAACTGTTCAGGAATTCATAGTACAGACCTTGGTGTTTTTAGGATTCTTCATGCATAAGGACATTGGGACTAGGATAAGGGTTAGGGCATCTTCATTAGGGCTCCAAGTGTGGTCTCCAACAATTATCCATGTCATCGAGTGTCTCGTATTGAAATCAAAAACCTGAAATATAGCAATTTGCATGGTTGGAAATGCTTCCCTACGGCTAGCGTCATCAACCCTATGCAATTCTAGGGCTTGAAAAACCCTAATTTTGCATTAAAGATTCAACTTAGGGTCATTTAAAGGATTGTTGCTCTTTTTGTTGACCATATCTTTCAAACAAACCTTTTCCTTACTCTTGTATTCCTAAATGTACTAGTGTTTAGCCATATCTTGAAAACCCTAAGCTATAAGTTTTACCTTATTGGCCTCTTCGTAGATACATTATTCCTTATCACCAAAAATTGAGCCTTGTTCCTAGTCTGAGTACCTTGATTAACCCTATCAAATTCTCACCTTGATCCATCTAACCTAGAATATCATTTAGGTGACCTATACTGGGAAGCCTCCCTTGTGGTAAAATTCCACTAAAGTGTAGGAGGTGGAGTGTTAAGGTGACAGTGGCATCCACCTCATTATTGTGTATTAGTTTGGTTTTTTCCTTGTGAGGCCCCTCACAAGACCTGCAAGATTTTGAGGCAACATTTCTAGCGCCATTGTCGAGGAGGATTTGTGTCAAACTCCACATCATCTGAAGATTGAGCTTCATTTTCCTTTGAAGACAATATTCAAAAAGACAAAATATCTTCTCTTCTAGCAACTCCCGAAAGAAATCCAATTAAATTCCCTAGTAGTTCCTCTAACGATACCATAGCTCCAAAAAAGAAGAAGACTACTCGCAAAACAACTAACACAACCACATCTCCTGTGATTCCAAACACCCTTGTGGTTAGGAGCTTGCTCATGGATAAAAGTACCCCTAACACCATGAACAAACCTTGGCTCATTGCAGCATTCAAGCCATTGGACATAAGTATGTTTCCAAATGCTCCCCATTCACTACCTAAAAAGTATGAGGAACAGTTACCCAAATTCAATGGCACTAATGTTATTACTGCGGAAAAACATATGTATGATTTCTATTGGGGTATTAGTGCTAAGCTAGTCATCGATAAAGAAGTGGTAATGATGGTTTTCGCCTTGATGTTAGAAGCAAGTGCTAGGGATTAGTACCTTAGTCTGCCTCCAAGTAGCATTACTAATTGGGATACCTTAAAACCAAGCCTTTGACAAAAGATGCCCACGATCAAAGAAGGCATAATGCTTCTTGATAAGTTCCAGGATGCTAAGAAAACCAATAATGAAAATGTAAGGGAATTTATACAATGGTTTTATCATCTACTCGGGGAAGTTCCGAACATGTATAAACCAACTGATGATACCATCCTTGATAGGTTCATTAAAGCACTTCCTGGACATGTCATATGCTTTGTGATGTCTCTTTCCAATCCATAGCAGCAAGGAGTTCGACTTACTAACTTACCATGATCCCCATAGGTTATAATCAGGAAAAAAGAGGGTCAACCAGCTAATTATCAGATATTGATCTAATAATTAAAATACAAGGTGGTAAGTCACTTTAGGAATAAAGTGACCCATGGTATTTTGAGGAGGGAAAAAAGTTATAAAAGGAGGAAGATGATTGAGGAAAGGTTGTGTGTGAGAAATTTGATTTGTGAATTTACTTGGAGCTCAACCAGCTTATTAAGCAAGGAGAAACCCTTGTGTAGTCCCCAGCTTCGATGTTGAAACTATACACCCTAGCAAGTGGCAATTAGCTTAGGTGGTGAAATATCCACCCTAACTCGTCTACAGAATTTTAATCTTAGGAGAAGGACAAATTGATAATTTAGAGAAGAATTACTAGCCTTAAGTGGAGGCCAAATTTATAATTCCAAGAGGGAAGAATTACTAATCTCAGGAGGGCCAAATTATTATTTCCACGACGGGAAGAATTGACATTTCCATAAGGGTCGAATTCCTATTCTCGGGAGGGCCAAATTATCATCTACAGGAGGGTCGAATTGTTACTTCCTGTTGGGCCAAATTGATATCTCTAGGAGGGTGGAAATACCGATCGTTGGGAGATCGAATTGCAAGAGAGCCAATAAATTACTGAGGGAATATCCAGCCAAGTATTTCCGGAACATTTATACATCAGGTTTTCCTCAAAATAAATTGATGTAATTTTCCTCTCAAAATTATAAATAAAATAGTCGAGGTTTTGCAGTAGAATTATTTACAAGCTTTGTGATTGCTAGTTATATAACTGTTTAAATTGGTTAAAATTCTTGGGTGTTTTTTCAAGGAAATTTAATGAAAATCTCTTGGAATTTAAATAAATAAATAAGGGGATATTACAGTGGTATCAGAGTTGTGCATACTGCCAACCTGAGGGGTTATAGCAGTTGATGAACCCAATGTAATATTCCAAATTGAAATTTACAACAAATAACAGATACATAAACTAAAATACAACAATAAAAATATGAACAAGAGCACAAATCAAAAAATCCCAAAATCTGGGTAATAGTCTTGTGCCATTTTATTTATTATGCATGGAAAATCAAGTACGAGAGGATGAAATCCATAGAACTTTGACTTGCTACAACAAGCAACGCAAACCCCAAGTGAGAATGTGTAGGATCAAGCGCTGGAATTGGCCGAAATCTATAGCTCGAACTTGCCCAGAAACTCCACTCCAGACTACTAAATGGAATTGATCATATTGCTCAAAATAATGCTTGGAATGCTCTGAAATTGCATCGACAAGATCCTCTCCTCAAACCCGAATATACCCAGAAAAGGTTTGGCCTATCTCCAAGCCAAAGTCGAACCCACAAAATGGTGCAAATTCCCCAGCTAACTGGCAATTCGCCCTGCTATAAGAATTAAGATTTTAGGCTTGAATATCGCTCGAAAAAATCTATAAAATTAGTTAGAGACTCCTCTCAATAAACCCACAAAAACCCAAAAAGGGTTTGGGCTGAATCCACCAACTCCTGGTGACCCCCAACAAGTGCAAATTGCCCAATTTGGCCAGAAAACGGTCCACAAAAATAATACGTTGAATTAAGCCCAAATCCACCACTAGAAATCTCTCCCAGGTTTGGCTAAATTCTCCCTTGAGGAATACCTCCGATCTCCAACCCTCATCTCCCTTCAACCTCTATTCCTCTAGCCCCTGTGCACTTCTAGAAATGTAGAATTCGACCCCAAGAATTATCTTAACTCAGCCTTGCTAATCACCACAAAATCTCCAACTAAATTAGGGGAAAAACCCTTGCAAATCATCTGGTGTTCTGCTCCCCCGTAACTGATTTTTCCACAAGCAATTTGAACCACTTCTGCGCCCTGGAAGAAAAATGTACCAGCTGAAATAACTTGCAAATTCACCCAATGGAAACTCTGAATTGAGCTCCCCAAATTCTTCACTAGGGAGACACTCGAAGTTCTCCGAAATGAGGGTGGAATTCCCGCTTGCAAATTCCTTGTGTTGAACAGCACGGTTGTCTTGGCTAAGCATCTCAAGAGAACTAATGTTAAATTGTCAAATAATCAAAGATACCAAATGGATGCTTCCAAGCTCTATTTATAATTGTTGGTCCTCTCTCCCTTGGTGGTCCCCACCTTCAACTAATTTGCACCCCTTCCTTCCTCTCTCTTCTCACTAGTGCGAATTGCTTCATTGGGTCAAATTTTCTTCTCTTGTGGCCCCCACATTCCACTAGAGCTATAATTTTCCATTTCTCCTAAGTCTCGTACACCAAAAATGTCTCCTATGCCCAAATGACAAAATTGTGCTATGCTTAGCACCTCCCCAATAAACTCCATTAATCCCTCAAATGAAAAACCAAAATTGTTGATATTAAAGTCCTCCCCACCAAAAATTGCTTGTCCTCAAGCAACGCATAAACAAGCGCCCTCTTTGACTATGGATCCCCACTGTCATTGCAAACTATACCAGGGTCCCAAATGTGCCATTGGATCATCCCTAATATTTGCATTGTATTGTAGTGAAGGAGTCCTTCGATGACAAGATCCCAAGCCAACCTAATCAACGTCAAGCACACTTTGCTCCACTCACTATCCTACCAAATATAGGCGTTAGAAGCCCTTTGCCTACCGCCAATAAGTAGAGCATCCCAATAATGTAAAACGCTATCCAAATCTTCATGAAACTGCCCTACAGAGTATCCCATCTCATTCACTCTGATGGTGGGCCCTTCAAGATACAACCTAATCCTATGTGAATGAAGTCTCTCCTGCATGAGCTCCAACTGACATCCTCCTGTTGGTCAACCTACCATGCCGATGAAGTCACCCACACCATCAGTGAGTCACTAAAGCCCAATGGAAGATCTAAGTGACCTCCCCCTGTGGCAACCAGCTCATCCCTACAGGTCGTTGCGTTGTCAAGTACTGTGATGCCTGGGTCCCATGCTAGTCTTAGAAGGAAACTATCTTGTTGACCCTGCAACACAACACTCGAGTCATGACTGACCACCTAATATACTCGTACCAAAACCTCCTCTCCTGTAACTCTCGGCCATAATATGTGTGATGATCGAGCATATACCCATCCTGCCAAGGTGACTCAGCAATGCCCGCGCCTATCACTCCATGGTTGGCCCCAGCTCATCCCTACTGGTCGTTGCGCTGTCAAGTACTGTGATGCCTGGGTCCCATGCTAGTCTCAAAAGGAAACTATCTTGTCGACCCTGCAACACTCTAGTCATGACTAACCACCTAATATACTCGTACCAAAACCTCCTCTCTTATAACTCTCGGCCATAATATGTGTGATGATCGAGGCTATGCTCATCCTGCCAAGGTGACTCAACAATGCCCACGCCTATCACTCCATGGTTGGCCACATCTCATCCCTACAGGTCGTTGCACTATCAAGTACTGTGATGCCTAGGTCCCATGCTAGTCTCAAAAGGAAATTATCTTGTCGACCATGCAACACTCTGGTCATGACTGACCACCTAATACACTCATACCAAAACCTCCTCTCCTGTAACTCTCGACCATAATATGTGTGATGATCGAGGCTATGCCTATCCTGCCAAGGTGACTCAAAAATGCCCATGCGTATCACTCCATGGTTGGCCCCAGCTCATCCCTATAGGTCATTGAGATGTCAAGTACTGTGATGCTTGGGTCCCACGCTAGTCTCAGAAGGAAATTATCTTGTCGACCCTGCAACACTCTAATCATGACTAACCACCTAATATACTCGTACCAAAACCTCCTCTCCTGCAACTCTCGGCCATAATATGTGTGATGATCGAGGCTATGCCCATCCTACCAAGATGACTCAGCAATGCCCGCGCCTATCACTCCATGGTTAGCCCCAGCTCATCCCTACAGGTCGTTGCGTTGTCAAGTACTGTGATGCCTGGGTCCCATGCTAGTCTCAAAAGGAAACTATCTTGTTGATCCTACAACATTCTGGTCATGACTGACCACCTAATATACTCGTACCAAAGCCTCCTCTTCTGTAACTCTCAGCCATAATATGTGTGATGATCGAGGCTATGCCCATCCTGCCAAGGTGACTCAGCAATGCCTGTGCCTATCACTCCATGGTTAGCCCCAATCCTGAACAACCACCTACCTCGCCATACAATGAAGACCTTGACAATCCTCCATATGTCAATCTAATAATGAACCGCAACACCTGCTATCTTGACCATACTCACTAAGTGGTGGAGTGTCCCACTAATCAACTAGATCCCATACCCATATTGGAGGTCCACGACTCCCCATCCTCATTGCTTGTTGTTGTGGCATGCTCCTGGCTATTGGGACCCCCCTATGCCTTGTCATTGACCCTTGTATGTATCCAATGGATGGGCACCCAACATCAAGGATTTGTCCCACATATGACAAACTGCTCTGCTCCTGCCAGACCACACAGAGAAATTTGTTATCCCAACTCCTGATGATGTACTCGGATACTGCATGGAGCCAAGGTATCCTCCTGCTAAGGAGGACTACCATCCCCTGTACCTCATGCTCACATAACACCTCGGGTTGTCCTACCGATAGTGCACCCTACAGCTCACTCACGGTCACCTCCCTAACCCTAACCCCGTCAGCTCGTGCCCTGACCAAATACCACCACTAAGAAGTCTCCCTTTAGATACTTTGTGTCCCAACTTATTGTCTCGAGCGACCCTCTTGTGTCCTGCTGCTCGTGATGATGGTATCAAGGGACAACACCCAACTCCTTTGCGCCTCCCAACAATGTAAATTTGAGAGAGACGCACGAGTCCTCATTGATATCATCAAATGATGTTCATCCACATCTTCATCAATCCTGGGTGATCGATACTCAGTGGCATGCATGTCGTCTCTATCAGGCGGTCTCCTTGGCAGTAATGCTCCAAAATCCCAATGGGAAGCATCGCACATCACTACATACGGCTAAGCATCCTTGTGCTCTCCTGCATAGGAACATGTATCTTCATGCCCCTTGGCACATGAATGCACCCAGTTGCACACCTTTGTGCACTATTGGATACCACTATAAACCGCCATATCATCCTGAATCATCTGGTATCCCTCCTGTGACGAAGTAGTTGTCACTCCATGCGAAACCTCGAGGTGGTGTGAATTGCTCCTACTACTCCACAATGCAATCACGCACAACACAGCATACCTTCGTGCACCTTTGTGCTCCTCTACAGGATACCGAACTTTGTGGCACGACTCTACGCACCACCGAACAACTACGCCAACTATTGCACCACCTTGCATCCTTGACCATCCCACATGTGTCCATCCATCCGCTACTCCACTAGTGAATCTACTACATGCTAATGAAAACGATACTACCGTGCCTAGCCTCAGTAGCTCCTACATCCAATATGCCAATAATAGAGCATTGTCTCCATACAATGCCCTAACTGATGGCCTGTTGATGGCACCTCCTCTGACCAGCCACTGCTAGAGTATGTTGATCATCCTACAATCCCATGTATGCCCAACACCCCCTGAAAACCCGCATAGTCTGTCTGCCCCCCTGTCAATCCAACTCGACACTAGTGTTGATGGAGTGTTGAAAGTGTGTGGGCGCTCGGTCACGAAATCCATTGTACTGCTAATACCATCACTAACCAAGCCCATGTTGTGACGAAAAATCCCACCTGGATCAAAACAACAATCTGGCCCTCGTACTCCCCTAGGAATCCATGGCCTCTACTGAGATATGGCCATCGATGTACCCAACTGCCTAACCTGCTCCATCGGGTACAAGCTCAGTACCTCTCGCCATCCAATCTCAAAGGAGGGATCGAATGTACAATCCCTTGTGTACAAAACAAGCCCTCCATGCTGACGTTGTGCCATACTCAACTCAAGCCGTTGGCCCCTACTGACCTAGTCATCCCCTATGATCTGTCTAGACTCTAGACAACTCCACCTCTCTCCATCCAATGCATAAGGGTGAGATAATAACGTTGTGGTCCCCGTCAGTGTGCCTCTAAAGTGAACTGTGCTAGAATCCCAACGTGTGCTCTTTGCGTTGCCCCTTGTCAATGTCTAGCTCCAGGGAAAGTTGCGCATCCTCCTCCATCACGGCCTCAACTTGAGCCTCCAACTACTCCTCCATCGACAACCCATCATATAAAATATCCTCACCGGTCAGTTGTAGGTGACTATCATCCGGAAACTTTGTCATAGATTTGGATGCCTCTATACCTATCAGCTCCTCATCAACTGTGGCGATATCTCCCAGCACCTCATCAACCTGTTGTGCAATGCTATCTCCTGAAAACTCAGTCACGACCCCGAATACCTCATCAACGAATACCTCAACAACGGACGGCACCTTCTCAACGATGGAAACCTATGTGTCTCCTAGCACCTCGTCAATGGATGGCCTTATGGGTGTATGCTCTACTCTCTCCCCCAAGGTGTCAACTGGTGCTACCAAAGAGGTCACCAACAATGTTGACTCCTACGCCACACTAGGTATAATGATGTGCTCCTCACCATCCTGTGTGCCCTTAGCATCATGCTCAACCTCCTCTGCAGGCTCCTGATATCTAAATCCAGGCCTCCACTAGCAAAAGCGCCCCCTGGTCTCATCCTCTAACAGTCCCTGTCTTGCCTGCTCCATTTGAGGAGATCTGATGCCTTGATTCTGTCGACTTTCCCCACATGGTGTAGATGGTTACAACCCCACAGCCTGCGCACCTCTAGTGTCTTTATTATAAGGATGAGGATGGATCTGGTCTGTCACCTTCCTCAACTAGGCCAATCTCTCATCATTCCAGCGGATTCCACCCCAGAACTCTTGCATAATGAATCTTCCTTGAGCCATGGGTTGTCTATGGTTTAACCCATCACTATGCATACATGCCCAAATCTCATATGATCTAGTTGGCTACCCCATAGTTGGCCAAGATCATGGCTCTGATACCACTATAATATTCCAAATTGAAATTTACAGCAAATAATAGATGCATGCACTAAAATACAACAATAAAAATCTGAACAAGAGCACAAATCAGAAAACCCCAAAATTTGGGCAAGAGTCCTGAGCCATTTTATTAATTATGCATGGAAAATCAAGTACAAGAGGATGAAATCCACAAAACTTGGGCTTGCTACAGCAAGCAACACAAACCCCAAGTGAGAATGTGTAGGATCATGTGCTAGAATTGGCCCAAATCTACAGCTCGAACTTCCCCAGAAACTCCACTTTGGACTACTAAATGGAACTGACCGTCCTGCTCAAGATAATGCTCGAAACACTCTGAAATTGCAGCCACAAGCTCCTCTCCTCAAACTCAAAAATACCCAGCAAAGGTTTGGCCCATCTCCAAGCCAAATTCGAACCCACAAAATGGTGCAAATTCCCCATCTAACTAGCAATTCACCATGTTATAAGAATTAGGATTTCAGGCCTGAATATAGCCTGAAAAATTCTGTAAAATTAGTCAGAGACTCCTCTTAATAAACCCACAAAACCCATAAAGGGTTTGCGGTGAATCCACTGACCCCCGGTGACCCCCAACAAGTGAAAATTGCCTAATTTGGCCAGAAAACCTCCCACAAAACTAATACTGTTGAATTAAGCCCAAATCCACCACTAGAAATCTCTCCCAACTTTGGCTAAATTCTCCTTTGAGGAATACCTCCAATCTCCAACCCTTATCTCTCCTCGACCTCTATTCCTCTAGCCCCTGCGCACTTCCAGAAATGTAGAATTTTGACCCCAAGAATTCTCTCAACTCAGCCCTGCTAATCACCACAAAATCTCTGACTTAATTAGGGTAAAAACCCCTGCAAATCCTTTGGTGTTCTGCTCCTCTGTAATTGAACTCTCCACAAGCAATTTGAACCACTTCTACGGCTTGGAAGAAAAACGTACCAGCTGAAATAACTTGCAACTACGCCCAATGGAAACTCTGAATTGAGCTCCCCAAATTGCCTCACTAGGGAGACACTCGAAGTTCTCCGAAATAAGGGTGGAATTCCCACTCGAAAATTCCTTATGTTGAACAACACGGTTGTCTTGGCTAAGCAGCTCAAGAGAACTTATGTTAAATCGTCAAATGATCAAAGATACCAAATGGACGCCTCCAAGCTCTATTTATAATTGTTGGCTCTCTCTCCCTTAGTGGTCCCTACCTTCCACTAATTGGCACCACTTCCTTCCTCTCTCTCTCTTCTCACTAGTGCGAATTGCTCCATTGGGTCAAATTTCCTTCTCTTTTGACCCCCACATTCCACTAGAGCTATAATTTTCCATTTCTCCCAAGTCCCATACGTCGAAAATGTCTCCAAATGCCCAAATGAAAAAATTGTCGTATGCTTAGCACCTCCCCAATAAACTCCATTAATCCCCTCCAATGAAAAATCAAAATTGGGGATATAACATATAACACCCAAAAAAACAAATTTTGTCACATATAGACAAAAGAAAAAAGGAAAGGAAATTCCTTACTCAGAATCAGAGGACGAGGAGATTGAAATGGGTGATCACGAAGTTCAACCATGGGAAAGCATTTGACATGCTTTAAATGACTTGGCTAAAGGACAACAAGAAATGGTTCAAACAATACAGGCTCTTGATGAGAAATTAGAGGGCTAGTGATTAATTCAAAATTCTCTTCTTTATATTACTTGTGAGGTTACCTGAGATACTTATGTCTTCCCTTCGTTAGCTTATTAAATCTTTCATCAAGTCAATTATCAAAAGATACAAGATACAAGAATTAGGCTCCTAGAGCCAGGGAAAAACCTCTCCCTCTTGGAGACGAAAACCCACGATAAATTCTTCTAATAGATTTCAGATGACAAGTACCATGACCCAGAATTAGACCCTTGACCTATTTATGCATCCAAGACATTGTCCTTACCTCTTTGATGTCCTTCAATGCTGATCCTTCTTCTCTTCACCAAGTTGCACTGTTCTGCACCAGTGCTTCCTTTGAACCTTCAGTGGAATCTTCAGTTGCTTGAGATATATATAAGTTGTAGTTAGGAAAGTAAATCACTTTCCTACTTTCAGTCACCTCTCTTACTGCCCAGACCACTGATCCAACTTTTCTTTGAACTGGAACTGGATACCAATGTTGCCTTTGATCAGCTTGTTCACTTCTGGATAGTCCACAAACTCTTTTCAGTTTCATCCACACATTAACATAGGAACATTGCCCCTTGAATACTGCATGTATCCAGACCCTATACGCTGTAACCACCTCAGGATTATATGCACAACCTTTGATGAACAGCCAGAGACAGTCCGCACTTCTGTTCTGGAAGACTGCAGCAATTTATTACACTAGGATACCACAAGGATGTATCTTAGACAGTCCTGAAGCATGTCAACAATCCGCACTGAAACTTCGACCAAAATTTGAACTGAACTTCATCCAAAAAGATCCACACTGAACTTCGGATGTGACCGAAAATTTATTCCTCAAATGGGCAGCAGAACAGGTATATATAGAGACAGTCTCACTGTCTTTAGGCCGACCACCACTTTAGCTTGTAAGCCGACTTATCAGCTGATTGAAGACCGACTTTAACACATCATAATATAGTTTAACTTGCAGCATTGTTAGAGGGCTGAATGAGGCCATTCATTCACGGTTTCTAGGACAAGGTCTTGGAGCATTTCATGAGACTAGATCCTTCATATATATATATGACACTTAATTACATTTATCCCTAGAAGACAAAAACCTAGATAGACATCAAGAAGAAGTCTATTAACTTATAATAAACTCTTGCTCATGAAACCCATGAAGCAAGTACAAGATACATTTTATTATCTTTGTCTTCTTCTTTACATAAATTCATAATTACATAATCAATATGAAGACCGATCCTACTTCCACTTTTCAACAGCTCTCACTCAATTTATAGCAAGCGTTCAAGGGAGTCAACAAAACCCCTATAACAATGGCGCAAGAGGCTCGAATAAGCAGCAATCAAGGGGATCAAACGCTCATCAAACTAAGACTAGTTATATATCCAGTTACAAAAGAATATGGGTGATTGAATTTTTGGCAGCCCCTGCCAAACCACAAGCCACAAATTCCAAGAGCGCCATTGCCTACTGACCATATATCACTTAAACTGAATGTGTTTGTAGTTACTTTATATGGAGTTCTCAAAGGTCGCAGGACAGAGGTAACCTTTCTGTCCAATCATTTTGATGTCTCTACTTTTACATTAGCTCTAGGATAGTAAGGACTTGACATCGTAGGCGCAATCATGAATTCCTCCAATAAATTCTTGGTAGCATAAGTCACAAAGTGTTATCCTCTGCTAGTCTGCAATCTTAGTGGGCATATGTACCTTGCTATGATGTCTGCATACAAAAAGATGCATTCCTGTTTCAAGCCAGATTCTTTGTAAGTGCTTGACATACCACCTACTTTATGAACTACTCTGCAGCATAATGATATACATGCACCTTCCTTTTCTATGTGGATGTTGAGAAGCGTGTTCATGTGAGACTAATACAATTTGAGGGAAAAGATCTTTCTATGGACAGACAGAAGGAAGAACAGAGGATTTCAAATGATGTTGGCACCAGTTGCGGTAAATCAGAGATTTGAAGTGTAGGATAAAGCTAATGAAAGCAGCAGACAGTGCTAATGATTGTGTAGATGATAAGACACTTGCAGAAGAACAGGTCTGGAATTTGAAGATAGTTGATGAAACAGAGCCTGATGTTTTGCACAATGAAATGATAAACCAAGCCACCATCAATCCAATTGGTGAATGGTTTATGTACCTGTCTTGTAATGATGCTAAAAGGACATAAAACGAAGTTGAAAACTACTCCAAGAGACATAACAGCATGATGAAACTTGAAGATTTTCCTGATGAAAAGCAATTTAGATCCCTCTCAAATCGTGCATGTGCAGAAACTGAAAAGAACAGAATCTTGGATGATGGTACTGCACATGATTATGTTTCTAGCAATGAAAAGTACACCAAGGCAATTATTAGTGGGACGGATATTGGATTGTCACTGGAGGTTCAAGAGATGAGTCCTCATATCCTTGATATTGTAAATGGCAGACCCATTGAAACCACCAATGATATATTACTATGCAAAACAGTCTTCATATCAATTCTGAAACAAGGCAAGATGGACATCAGCGGGTTTTGCAACCTTGATGTAGCAGATGAAAAAGTTGCACAGCTGGTGGACATGCTAGCACAACAAAGCCCTGATATACTGACATCCGATCAGATCTGCATTCTGAAATTAAATGATACGCTGGCAGAACTGCAACCCTGTTCTGGTAAACCCTCGTGCATCTGGAAATGCTAATGTTTGTGATGAAAACAGGTCCACTCATATGACAGATTTGGTTTTGAAAATGCAAACTGAGAGTCATTTTTCTTGTTGAAATTTGATGACTAAAAAGTTTCCTGCAATCCCAACCCGGTTTTAATTTCACTTTATCACCCCCGTTCAGTTAAATGCTCTTTCCCATAAACTTACATTCAACCTATAGAATTCTGGAAATGAAATTCTCAGATTAAAACACATGGGACTGTCAACACATGCTGAAAATAAATATGGACATAAAAAAACCATCAACACATAAAAAATCCACACATATTTTTGGTCAACTTAACCCCGGGAAAAACCCCTTCAATCTTCTCCAGGGAAAACCTGTTAGAGAGCTCTTCAAATTTATTTATCTTTCAAGTTCAGGAAAAATACATTTGCAGACAAAACAAAACAGCAAGATACAACTTATCTCTTCAGCCCAAAACTCCTTGAAAACCGTGCCCACTTGAAGCTTAAATAGTATTGTACGAACACGGACTGTACTGTACAGATTTCCGTACCACTGTATGGATTTTTTTGCTCAAAAACAGCCCTCGAACTGCGTGCAGCTCACAGCATTAAATGTTGTTCGAACTGTACCTTTTGTTGTCTTCTATGAATTGATTTCCATGCCCAGCTTTACTCAGAAATCACTCCTTTAGCTCGCTGCAACAAATTTCTCTTTCAGAACTTTTCTCCAGCTCTCAGCCTCCTTTCTCCAATCTGTTCATGAAGAATGAATGAATGCAGACTCTCTTTTCTTTTCCCCCTTTTGTTTCCCTAAATGAGTTTTGGGCAACCCTAAGATCCAATGGCTCAGATTCATTTAAATCAAGGGATGAGAATAAAGGTGCATTTAATTCCCACTTTCTATTTTTTAACTCACCCATTAAATAAAGTACCCACATTGTACTTTATGTCTAAAGTCACTTTTCACTTTATAATTTAATATTGACTTTACCATTTATAAAGTCACTTTCACTTTATAATTTAATATTGAGTTTACCACTTATAAAGTCACTTTCACATTATAAAGTCACACTTAGGAAAAGAATTATTTTGGACACTTTTCCCTAGGTAGAGATAACCCATGGGAAACCACTTGTCCAAGGTACATTAAAAATCAGCATTTCTCTGGCTGCAAAACCTCATCCTCAGGACTGTCACCTTGATAAAGCGCCAAATGTAGATGATCACCCTGCTAGTGATAGCTTTTGACAGATGACACATGAACAGCATGTCGAGGTCAAGAAGGCATGCCTTAGTCATCATTCCTAAGTAGAAATGAAGCATGACAAAATCCTCTGCTTAGACTTACCATTCAACAAATGGGCTTCTTATTTACAATACCAATAATGGCTATGATATAGAGGAGCCTTCAAGCTGCAAAGGATAGTGCACTGGGAAATACTGCAAACACAGACAATCATGACAAAGAGGCAAACAAGTTTGAAAAGACACCCATATTCGAACACCCATATTGGATTCAGAAACTCGTGGTAGTATAGATGCTGTACATATTCCTTTTGCACTGGCAGATGGTAGAGTTTTCACAGAAAATGTTGGTAATAGGCACAAGGAATGGGTTATCATTGGATCCAAACAAGATATATTTGCAGAGATGTTTAAAGACAACCTGTAGCATGAAACGAATGTGTGGACCACAAAGAGAGTGTTGGAACACAAAGAGACAATGAGCCCTGAGAATGTGAAGGAACAGATGACTGCTGGTTCGATTTTAAACTCCCATGCATTGGAATACCAACAGACAGGGAAAGGTAAATATTCATTGATGTTTTTGAAAAGCAGATTGCTTGTCATTGGAGAGATGAGAGACCTGATTCGAAAATTGCCTGGCAAAAGAGAGAAATATAAAGAGGAAGGGGACTGGACGTGAGATAGAGGAGCAGAGAAGATAAAGGTGCACATACAGTACAGAACAAAGCCAAAAAAAAGGAAGAACTCAGAATTCAAAGACCAGGTAAACCAACAAAGTAAATTTAAAATTTTATCAAGGGATTGGTGTCTCCTTTCAGGAAGTACCCTAAAATAGAATAGGTTGGAGCCTCTAATAAGGGGAAGTGTGTGCTTCCAGCAAGTTGTAGCTTGCAAAAAGAAAAGAGAGGTTGAAGCCTCCTGTAGGTGGGTGTCTACAAAAATTGATGTGAAAAGTGAGTGGGTGCTCACAAATCTCGCAAGTCGATGCTTGCATGTTAGTTGGTTCCAATGCATTGTAAAAGAAGATTAATAAGAAGAATAAGAAGACAAAGAGTTCGGTAGTTTTTTATCCTGGAAAGGTTTCCATCTAAAATCCTTGGTGTTCATATGTTATGATTTTTGAAATATGGTTAACATTGATGTCAATCCAAGCAGCGCCAGAAGAACCCCGCCTTTGATGACACAAATGACAATGAAAATTAATGTTTTTGAGGTTTGGGTTATCACCATCAGATAGTCTTCGTCATGCCAATTCCAACCATAAATGGCACATCACGACACTCCTCACAATTTAAGAGATATGTCAACTTAAATTTGATGCCCCCATCTTGTGGTCAAAATCCCCAAAAGATGATGATGTGGCAGCCTATTATTGGCTAGGGTCTTATGGGTAAAAAGGTCTTATCATTAAAAATTTAAATCAAATATTATTATGGAAAATGTTCCTAGTGGAAGGGATCAAAATTTCAATTTCAATCAAAGTGCAAGTCGGCCTACTTGAAGAAGGGGTTTTTGGCTCCAATTTGAAATTTGAATTTAAAATCTCCCTCCTCCCTCCAAAAAAGGTCTCCACGCTTGTATAAATAGAGACCATCTTTTAGCCCTCCAAGCTGTGCATTTGATTGATTATCCTATGGCATTCTTCTCTGAAATCATTTGCGGCCCATGTGTAGTCCTGAAGATCACTGAAGGAGGCAGTTTGAAGTCTTTGTCTAATTTCTCTTCTGTTGAGGCTAATCCGCTTTCTCTGAGGTCTACTCGGCCTCCCTTTTGAAGGACATCTGCACTTTTTCTATGGCTGGCTTGTCAAGGAGATTCGGTCCTCAAGAGTACAAATCTGTGAAGCATTAGCTATTAAAGCCCTGTAATTTTTCGGCCCCGTGAAGGACTAATCCATGAAATTTCTTCATTTCTTCATTTCCTTGTTAAAATTTGTATGTTGTTTCCCAACTGTTGCCATTAATTCTTTCATCTGTCTTGCTAATGTTTGTTTTTTTCTATATCACTTAGAAATTCAACTAACGTAAAAGCATTGTAGTATTTTTTGCAAACAACGTTTTGATTTCTGAATGATTCTTGACAATTAGGATATCCTTCGAACAAAAAGGACATATTGCAAACGAACCACGGTTCTTTGTGGGAATCATCTTTTTTTTTTTTAATGTATCTCGCTTTTTCTTTTTCCTTTTTATATTTAATAATGGCTATAACCTTCAAACTTTTATTACTCCTTCAATCTTTGGTAATGAATCGTTCAGTAATATTCCTTCATTATTTGGTAATGAATCCTTCACTAATATTCTTTTTTTAAAAGAGGCTCAAATTCTTTTATATATGTATATATTCCTTTTTTAAATAAAATCTTTAGAATATAATTATTTATCTCAATTTTCACTTTTCCAATACTTAAACCTTTAATAAACTCGTTTTCCTTGTATATAACTTCGAGCTTTAATAATGATTCCTTAATATTTTAAAAAATCCTTAATAATATTTTTCCTTTTGTTTTTTTTTTTTTTAAAATTACTTTCTTGATTTCTTTTTATGAAGTCTTCTTTAATTACTAAGAAGATTTTTCACTTTCATAATAGTTTTTTTTTAAACCTTACTTTTCCTTAATATTAATTGCCTTGATAATTCCTTATAATACTCCGTTAAATAGAGTCTTCCTTTAGTGATGAGTTCTTTGACTAAGTAAATTCTAGTTTTATTTATTTATTTTTATTTATAATTTTTTTTTCAACAATTGATTTTTTTGAACTCTTTTTTCTTTTTTGAAAAGTTACAATCCTAGTGAAACGTGGCTATTCACCTATATTCGCCTATAAGATATATGTCCACTTATGTGTATTTGACTATGTTAATTTTCTCCACATAAAAGTAAACTTACCATGCACACAAGATTTTTTATTCCTTTTGATCTTATTTTACCTTGAAAATACCATGGGCAATTACCATGGGCTTCTAAAACCACGAGCTTGTAAACCACTTAAAGAAGAATCATAATAACCTTATCTGCTCTTCCTTCTCTTACGTATAGTTTTTTTATCATGCACTTTTTTTCAATAATGTAGAACCATTTTTTTTTCTTTTGGAACTATTTTCTTTTAAATCTTTTTTTTCCCTTTTAATTTATTTCCACTTTTTTTTAAACTTTCCTTCTCTCTTTTATTTTATATATATATATATATATATATATATATATATATATATATATATATATATTTCTTCTTTTTTTAAACTTTCCTTCTCTTTTTTTTTAATGGCCAAGGGCCTCTGATGAACTCAGTAGCAGTAGAGAAACTCCAAAGGTTTAGCAAAACGCTTCAATGGCAACAATGTTGACGAATTTGATGGTCAAGGACCTGGATCGGAGAGCATGGCTCTGTGCAGCATGAGCAGGCAAAAAATCGACTGCTCTGATACCAAATGAAGTGAACAAAGTTCCTTCTCAAGTTAAATATTCCAGAAGATTTGGAATATAAGAATATCCATGAGGATACAAATATTATATTAAAATGTATGAATAAGAATTGATTGATTGAATGTTACAAATGAGGCCTGCTTATATACCTAGACAGGTGCCTCTTCATGAAAGGTCATGTCTCATCGGACATGCCGTATCAACGTAATTACTAATTAACTAATTAATCATTATTTACATTATTTTATTCATTACAATAAACACAAAATTGACACGCTTGTTTTACCCAGGAAACCCAAAAGGGAAAACTTGCTTTCTTTGTTGTAGTATTTTATTGATTATTCTTTGAGCAAATGTATCTATTGCAATTCATGTTGTTATTATCGCCAACAATCTGTCTCTGAGAAAGCACTAGGCTTCTCCTCGCTAATCTCATCTCTATAATTGATCTCGACCTTGATCTTGGCTTTGTCCTGCACAATTGATCTTTGTTAAAGATAGTCTCGACTGTTGATTTATGGTAGCACCAGATGTGCTCTAACCTTGTAACTTTATTTATAGGCTAAGACACATTTATTCCATAGAACCCAGAAATGGTTTTGGAAAATTACATTTAGAGATGGTTTAATTAAATTAATTAATCATTTTTTAATGTTTCCCAAAGTCTAAACTTAGGGAAACTGATTAATTAAAGGGTATTAATTAAACCAAGTGTTAGTGTTCTAGATAAAGTCATGGATCACCTCCAATTTAATCCTAGCCCTTGATTATGTTTTAATCTTGATCGTTGAAGGGTCAACGAAGGATTATAAGGAGGGTGAGGGGCCTATGGAAGATACACATCAGACGAAGAAAGAATCAAGAGATCGATTTCTTTAGTCAAAGGAAGAATCGAAGTGATTCTAGATTGCAAAGAGGGGAAGGTGAAATGTCCAGGAGGGAGAATTTCTGAAGAATAAGGAGTGTGGGAAGATAAGTGAGAAGGGAGCCATAGCAGCAGCGCAGAAATAGCTAAGCAGCAGTTACATTGGGCCAGCGCAGAGCAGCCGAGGGAGTTTCGATTTCAGTTGGGGAGACAGCTGAGGGTTCATCCAGTAGTCGGACAGCATTTCTGGAAGAGGAGAAAACTCTAGCCTCACACTACTGTGAGCACCGAGGTAGCCATAACGAGCAGCAGTAGCAGTGATGCGGTGACAGCGCGAGTGACACAGTCTCTCTGCAGAAATCATGCAGAGGCACTCAGAGCGGGTGCAGGTTAGTGCCAGAACTTCATGGTGAAGTGAGAATTGTCTCACTAAGCCCATTCTCATCAAATTTCTTCAGATGATTGATTGATAAATACAATCGCACATTTGTACTCAGAATTTTTGCATAATAAAGAAACCCTCATATGTGTTGCACCGGTTTTCCCGAGTTGGGTTTTTCTGGGGACAATTGTCCAAAAATAACAGTGTTTATGTGTGAATACTTGTGCTATTTCTTTCATGTTGTTTATTTATCGTGAAGTCTGCAGCATATTTTATTTTGATATTTAACACAGTAAAATGTTAAATAATTGTGAGAATGCAATAGAAGAAATGTAATCAGTAGCTGCAGAATTATATATTACAGAATTTCCACATTGACCTTCTTTGAGAATCTTGATCCTTTAGCTCCAAAATCTTTGCACAATTGGGCTCCTAAATATATGCACACTATTGATCCTAAACTGATGTGCATTCCACAATAAAGAATGATATGTGATCTTGTGCCTTCGTCCTTCTCTTTATAGATAGAAATCGATGCATGTAAGGAGGCATAGTCGAATGTCAATTCACACTAGTATCACAAGTTTCCTTTGCTAGTTAACTGGAGCAAGTCCCAATTACACTTGGACTAACTCTAAGTTAACTAGCTCGAGTTCCTCCTTGATTTACTCTAGTTGATATTGTGAGTTAACTGAGACCTCAACTTGTTCTCTCTCCAATCCACACTGAAGTCTTAACTTGTTTTGTCACTACCACCTCATCCTGTAATCTAACTGAAGAACACTCCAACTAACTAAAGCTCCAACACTACACACACAAACTTGATGACCATTCTAGTAAACCGGAAATCAACTCATCGAACTGAAGTATATCTCATGAACTCACATCCATGCTAGAGAAAGACTAAGTCAAGGTCTTCATTGGCTAAGGCACAAGGCAGAAGACCTTCCATCGCTACATTTTCAACATGGATCAAATCACCTATTTTCTTGGGTTGGAGCTCTAGGGGTTTTAAGACCCCCTTCTATTCTACTAATTTCGGTGGTGAAAGATTCCACCTAGTTAGTCCTATTTTCCATTTGTTTCTGTGTTTTAGCAACAGGGATATGTCCCTACAAGGAACAGTGAAGTATTTGTGGAAAAAACCTAAGACAAGGAAGATCAAATTATATTCCACCTGAGTGGATCCCCTTTGAGAGTAGTTCTGGACAGAGCGAATTTTTCCAGCTGACCGGTTTTGAGATCAATTTTGGACAGAGCGAAGCTAGTCAAAATATGAGTGGGTTCTTCTTGAGGTGGGTCATGGATAGAGCGAAGTTTAAGACTAAGAATAATTATATGTTTTAATGTTCAAACCCTTCCGCAACTTTCCTATAGTATATTGAAACTAAATTAAAGTATGGTGGAGCAGTTCGTAGGTTAACGTCAACTTCTCATTAATATTTTGTGGTCAAAGTGTGGACGAAGCCTCGCTGTGGTCACCGAATGGAGCATTGCCATGAACAGAAGTACGAGCATTTACAAAGCATATGCAGAGATTAGAAACAGGTCCTAATTTCGTGGAGTAAACGTCGCAGATCTGGGACTGATTTCTGAAGAGTTTAATCACCAATCACTCGTTGTCTTCCTAAAGAAGTGTGGATTGTATTCTGGAACTTATTTGGACTCTCAGGCAGCCCTATAATAGAGTAAAGTTTCAGATTTGTACCTAGCCAGTGAGTTTAGCTTAATCTAGGGTCTTCTCTACAGTCCCTTGACAGCCTGGGGTAGAGATTTAGCCCTTGGATCCCTGGTCAGGAAATTATGGAGCCTCCTTTGCTTGTTTTATTTGGTTCTGATGTGGGTCTTGGATTCCCTTCATTGGGTGGAACCACTGTGTTACATGTCTCAGGGTGGAGGCGAAGCTTCTGGATTCCCTAGAGATTATTAGTTGTTGAGAAGCTAAAGGGTGGAGGCAGTAGGGCTCTCAATTCCCTGCGGAATTTGTTGTCTGCTATTTGGATTGTGGGTGGAGGTCGAAGAAGCTATGGAGTCCCTGTTTCAACCAGCAGTTGGTGTTTAATCCCTTGAGAAAACCATCTCGGTCCCTGAAATCTGGCTCGGGGGTGGCAGCTATAAATAAGGAGTGGTTGCAGCTCGTCTATGTTTGGATGGAGAGTTGTTGTCCCTAACTCAGTTGCCCAACTCCAGTGTTAATTCAAGATAAATGTTTTTAATTGCATTCCTTGTTATTGAGTTCTTGTTGTGATGTTGAGCTAATGTTGTAATCATTACATGAATAGGTTGTGGTTTGCTTGTGATCGAGAAGAATGGACCTCTAGTAGCTCCTTGTTACTGTAGTTTTACAGTGTTTCTTTCGTACAGGAAATTAAATGCAAATGGTTAGCAATGTTGTAGCATGAAGGACGGCTAGTTTTCTTGAGCTGGAAAGTATTCAGCTCTGATGAATGGTTTTTGTTACTATGTTTTTGCGCTTATGTCTTTCACGCAAGAATTATATATATATATATATATATATATATATATATATATATATATATATATATATATATATCTGTGCAAGCATTGGTTGTGCTTGTTAAAAATAACTGTGTTATGGGATACTGAGTTACTTGTATAATTGCTTGAAGGAATAGTTCAAATTCTGTGTACTGTATGAGCATGTGCATAGTGCCTTTTGTTCAAGGGACCAGATGAATCTCTGTGTGTGAGAGATTTGATGAAATTGGTGATTAAAATGTATTATTTTCATCATTGTGTAAATGTTGTGTGCATGACTGATAACGGCATGGCCATATATTTATGCTGAAATTAAGAAAACTAGCTAAATCTCCTGTGCTTGACAAAGGGCACTGAGATGCTCGTTTAGTGCAATTTAATAGTCTAGTTTCCTTGTCTTATTATTTATTGTGTCGGCAAAAGAACTTGCTGCTAAGCCCAGTCTCATTGTTTCTAAGCTTAGGAAGGATAGCGATTTACGTGTATGGGGAGGCCATACCCAAGCATATGTATATACATATAATCTCCCATATTATTCACAAGCGCTCCCTTCACCAAATGTGGGATTTAATGCTCCTTCATGCCTGCTTCAATCATGAATGTGGAGCAGGGAGGGTGTTTAAGTAAGAGTGCAAGGGAGAACTCTCTTCATGCCTTTCACACAGTGCACAGGCTTATGCCTTATGGTATCGCCCTTTCCCTTAGTGAAGGCTCCTTTCTATGGCACTTGGCGACCATGGCGTATAACCTCTAGCTTTGGCATTTAAATTCTAGCATCAGTGCACATTCACCATGCATTGCGATGTCTTAAATTTCCTCGTGTGTGACCAAGGCTCGTGACCTTGGCCTTCCGGAACACATCAATTTGGTCTGCTCCTAGAAACGCACTCTTATCCCTTCCGGGAATATCCTTCCAGGTTGACGTGTGCAGTGGTGGGGGTCGTTTCCACTTGGCATTCGATCTCTCGCCTTCCCATACTCAATTAGGCCCCCATGATACGTTTCCCCGGCGCTGATTCACCTTGGTTCTCCTCTTCGCTGCACATCCTATGAACCTTCAAGGAGACAGACTACGAGGAACGGGAAAATTCCTATCTCCATCTCTTAACGACCAGCTGCACCCATAAAGCCTCGTCACCACTAGAGTTTATGCAAGATTCGACACATTCTCCAGTTGCCAAGTTGTCTTCTTCCCCGTCATCCCGACAAGTTAGGGCAGGGCTATAAAGGGAATGCTCGGGATTAAAGTCCTGGGTGAGGTGGCAAGGTGGCCCGTGCCCACGCATATTAAATATATATGTGTGTGTGTGTGCTTAAAACCATCCATTGAGCCTTGCGAGCCGACAACATGGATCAATCTGCGACCTGAGGTATGAATGAGTCGGCAGCTGACAAGTGGCTTATGTCAGCCATGTGGGTGCCACGTAGCATGCATGATGTCTTGGCATTATTTAATTGTCCATATCTGTTGATCCGGGAGTCAGATTGGGACAAAGTTTATATTGTCAGAATCGTCTTCACAAGACGAACGCAATAGCATCGTTTGTTTTGAGTTTCGAAAGGGTAGAAGAAAGCGAAAAATTTAGACCCCATTTCCACAATGTGACTATAGGAGTCGAGTCATCATAGTAACTGCCTCCTGCTAACCTTAATTTGGGTGGAGAATAGTAGGGGGTCTGTTACATACCATTACCGTTCAGCATAGAAGGGCCTCTCCAACCACAGTTGTAACCATGGACCGTATAGGGTTGCTACAAGGCCTAACACCAAACAAGTTCAGTGAAAGTAGACAGTGAGTTAATTAAGAGAGTAACAGTAGTAGTGGATAGTACTAGCATAAGTTACATTTGAATGCTGCTTTACTAAAATATTGATATTGAAAATCAGGACTATACTGGTAGATTAGTGGTTGGATAAACATACAGTTCACTGGACGTTTAGCCCTAACTTACTGCGATTGTGAGAATCATACTGCTGTTTAAGTCTTTATATTATTCGTGCATATCTACTGTTTTATGAATAAATGAGTGTGTACTGCTGTTACATAATCCTTTCTAATTTGTTGAAAACCCTAGTCAAAAATAAAACCACAAGGGCAAAAATCACCTTGGGACATTACAATAACTTTGACCAGGATGGAGAAACCACAATTCAGGACTATTTGAGACTAAATATTCCATCAAGAGCAAAATAGATTTTGGAAAATAGGAACCAGCTCACACAAAATTAAGATGTGAAACAAGATGAGAAGAGCCAAGGTACGAGTAGCAAAAGAGCACATGCCAAGTGTGCAGAAAAGAGAAGATGCAGACTCGGCAGCATTTCCTACTGCATTGCAAGGCAAACCACATCAGGAAAGGAGCAAAGTTATAAAGAAGCAGTTGGGAGTTGCATTTTGAGAGGGCCATGTAGATAAGATTAGATAAGAATCAAGATAAAAGTATTAATGTCCAACATATGACCACTGAAGTAGGTCAATGGGACTATTTTAGGTACAATGATGTCTACAAAAAGCCGGAGTGCTAAAGTGGCTCCTATATAAAAGCAAGAAGCAGGAAGTAAAATAGAAGTCTAATCTAAAACCTAGAAGACCAACTCAAACAAGTGGAGAGGTGATCCAGGAGAAAGTTGTACAAGATGAGTGAAATCTAGTCTATGGCACTAGTGGAAGAGGCTACGCTGGTCCACTGGAGCCATCTCTCCTACCATCTGAGGCTGAATGGAGAAAACTCAAAAATTAAAATAGAGCCTCAAGAATGACGTGCCTGAGAGAAAAGTTACTAAAATCCAATCTAACCAGTGGAAGAGGCTACGCTGGTCCACTGGAGCCATCTCTTCTAGCATCTGAGGCTGAATGGAGAAAACTCAAAATAGAGCCTCGAGGATGACACGCCTCAGAGAAAAGTTACCGAAAGCCAATCGAACCAGTTTAGGAGACCTATTCATGGAGACAGCATCCAACCCAGATGTGGCACAAAAGTTCATTGTACCGCATTATGGATCTTATGTCCTTACATTTTTTCTTTGTATCTTGGAATATTACCTAGTTTGTAAGCCTCTTTTGTCCCATACACTAATTGGCCTTGTGGACATTTTTATAAATAAAATTTAAATTCAATTCTATTCTATTAAAATATTCTTTCACACACACAGACAGCAAATTTGCACACAAGCACACACACCAACACATGACCCACAGACAAAAACACACACACACACACACATATTTAAATATATATGCATACAGTCTCCACTTCATAGGTACATGGTGTCTGTGAAGCTCTCTTACCAACTGCCTGGGTGAATCGAGGTCGTTCATCAGGTTGCAAACAAGAGCAAGCAAGGCCGAGGCGAATAACCAGGCAAGGTCTTAATTGAATATCACAACCATGCCAAAATACCAGGTGTGACCAGCTATCCAATTCTTGTGGTGAGAGAAAGTAGTATGTTTCCCTCCACCTGATCGTCTTCTTAACTAATGACATGAAATGTGAATAGTCCTCACTTGCTGCAACATAAAATCTTTCCAGTTCATCATCATTTAACCTGTAAAAATTATCGCCATACCTCATCAATAATGGAGGAATGCATATTGCAGATTATTTAATACCAACTAGTAATTTATAATTATGACATGTTTATTTGTCCTAATCATACAGTGGAACTAATCAAAAAGATACATACATATGTTTATATTATATTTAAAAAAAAAAGTGGTTTCCCTTCACAAAGCATGAGAAGTAATATCCACTGTAAAAGGTCTATTACATTTATTATGTTGAGATTTCATTCCCTAAGTTATTTATGTCATAAAGGAAAGCCTTGCATAATCTGTAATTTATCCTACATTTAGTATAACACCTTACTTGTATAACTCCTAGAGTATTTACCAATACCATAAAAACAATAAAAGAGACGGCCTTTCATTAAAACTTGTGCTAACATTAACAAGGTAAATTCATATGAAACATCACAGAAATTATAATTCTCAAACTAGAGTAGCTCAAAGAAATAAATGAACTGCCTACACTATGGAGCGTGCTTATTAAGAATGGGTGTTCCCCACCTAGATCCATTCCTTGAACATTCCAATCAATATGATCTCTGGGATATTTCTAAGCACACTACATAATGTTTTACTTTCTAGCGGCACTTCTGGCCTATAGATACATAGCTCCCTTCTGTTAACCTTTTCCAACGTGTCTTTTAATGTCTATAAAGCTCTAGTCACCTTTCATTCACAAAGTGAAGTGACTTCATGATGTTTGCTACAGCTGAAGTCTATTTTTTGTGCAAGTCTACTTTTAGCTCTAAGTTTAACCTAAGTGTTTCTCATGAATGAAAAATTGAAAAGTACAAAAAGCAGAAAATCTGAGAAACTATTTTAGATAGGTTAATCGACCTTAAGCTACAAAAATGTCATACTTCTCTATTGAATCCTGTGCCATCTATGGTCAGGAATCTATATACATATTCTCCTCCTGTAAGTCTTGTCTTCTGTCATTTAACGTCTAAAAAGCTCCATACTGAGCATGCATGCCATTTACAAGAAAGTGAAGAGTGTGCATGACGAGTACTGAAGTCTATTTCTTGTACAACTCTATTTTTAACAGTGACTTTATCCTTAGTAATCCTTATGAATGAATAGCAGAAAAGTTGAGCAGCTAATTTAGAAAGGAAGATCTACTTGGTTGCCCACCTAGTATACAACTGCCTAGAAAATTAGACCTTCGAATTTTGGTTGTTGGGTCTTCTCTTTGTTGAGAAAAAGGGTACCAAGGAAGTGTTTCCTAGTGCCTTTTACCTTTGGCCTAGGAAAACACATGAGACACCTTTTTGGTAAGTGACTTTATGAGTTATTAAAGTCATGAGATGTGACTTCATGAATTATTAAAGAAGAGCTGAGATCTAATCTCAGCTCTTGATCATAGGGTTAGGGCTTCACTTCATTAGAGAAGACTAAAAAGGGAGAAAAGGCAAAGGAGAGTATTCATTCTTCAACTGCAATGTTGGAGAAGAGGAGAACTTCAAGAGGCGGCTGAGAGAGCTTCAAGACGAGAACCTACAGCAGTAATTTTGCTGAAGGAGGGAGGTTCTCATTCTTCATGTGAAAGTGTTGGAGGAGAGCAAGGAGAAGAGGAGAGTTTGTTGGAGCAAAGAAGTGGCTAAAATAGCGAACCTACAGCAAAGAGACCATAATTCAGGCTCAAATCCCAAGTTGGAAGAGGCATGCAGTTTGAGGAGGATCGTAGCTCAAGCACACAAATCGAGGAGGGTTTGCTGAAGCTTCCAACGCTGATTTAGAAGCAGAGAGAGGCAGGAACAGACCTGAAATTTCTGCGGGACGCAAACTGTGAATCAGGCCGAAGTATCAGGGATCTTCAGCAATGAAATCGAGGAGCTTCCCTGCACAAAATTCAAGGGCAATCTGGCAGAACAGTGGCCCAAATTTTGAGGGAATATTCTGGGCAGAGAGCACAAAATTCATTCTGTCAGAGGCTTGAATTTCAGAGGTCTGAGTGGCTGGGAAGAGGCACAAACTTCCAGACAGTGATTGCTTGAGTAGAGGCACGAATTCCTATGACAGTGACACAAGGGAGAGATAAGTTCATTGTATTTTGTAATTTAATGCTGTAAAGACTCCCGAGAAAAGCAAATATAAAATCTTCTTTTAGACTGGTTTTCCCCTTCTGGGTTTTTCCAGGGTCAGAGATTGACCAAAAATCAAGTGTTCATTTATGTGCATGCTTGTGTGAATTTATTTTATCAGCTGTTATCAGAGCACTGGTGAGAACCTCAGCTGATAAAAGTGACCAGCAGGCAGAAACAGCCTTGTGTACCAGATATTTTTGGTTGAGAGGGCAGTTGTGTGTTCCTTCTCAGTGATTGAGAAGTGGTGTTGATTGTGGGTGTCAGATGGCTACTGGTTCGAGGGTGGAAGATAGGCTGAGCGGGGCTGAAAATTTTGGCCCATGGAAGGAGAGGATAGTCTTACTGCTTGAGGAAGTTGAGGTGTGAGATATTGTAGAGAGTGCAGTACAACCTCCCAGTGATCTAGTTCAGTTGGCAGGCTTCAACAAACGGAATGTGAAGGCTAAGAGGATCCTTCTAGATGCTATCAGAGACCACATTTTACCTCATGTGTCAAGGAAGAGATATGCTTATGAGATGTGGGACTCCCTAATAAGACTTTACCAGAGCAACAGTGAAAACAGGAAGATGATGTTGCGTGTGAAACTGAAAAACACCAAGATGACCAAGACTGACACAGTGACCTCATACCTTACCAAGATCACACAAGTGAGAGATGAGTTGGTTGCAATGGGAGAGATTATCCCTGAAGACCAGTTGGTCAGGACGACATTGGATAGTTTTCCCAAACAGTGGGATGGATTCATAGATGGCATTGTTGCCAAAGAGCACTTTCCTGATTGGAACAGGATGTGGGATGATTTCATCTAGGAGGAGACCAGGAGGAATGCCATGAGTGGCAGTCAGCATTGTGGTGGGGATGAGGAGGAGAATGTTACCCTCGCAACTAAGGGAAAGAAGAAGGCCAAAAATGGGACTTCTAGAGGGGCCAAGCAGCAAAAGGGAGAATAGGAGTCCGAGAAGGTCATGACCAAAGTGAGATGCTTTGCATGTAAGAAGATGGGTCATAATGCCTTTTAGTGTCCTAACAAGAACGAGAAGAAGAAGGGTATTGCAGCATCAACCGAGGTGGATGAGTATTCCTCCAAGTTTGATACAAAGTTTGCTTTAGTGGTGAGTCTCGCCACTAGAGTAAAGAAGAAAGCTCCTGAGCAAGGGAAAACACTACAGGTTTCAAGATCTTCACGAGGTGCAGAAGGATCGGGAGGATCACTAACTTCTGGAGTGGTGAGAAACACCTTCCTCGATAAGAGAGTGTTGAGAAAAAGGGTACTGAAGAAGTGTTTCCCAGTAACTTTGGCCTTTGACCTAGGAAAACACATAAGACACCTTTTCAGTAGGTGACTTTAAAGTCATGAGATGTGACTTCACGAGTTATTAAAGTCATGTGACTTTTAGTCAATTTATGAGGTTCAAAGGTACAAAGTACTTTATTATATTAAAGTCACCTTATGTTTTTAAAGTGACTTTAAGAAAAAGTACATGGTACTTTATATTATTAAAGTTACTTTATGTTTATAAAGTGACTTTATGTGGAAAAAGGTAAAAGGTATAAAAACAACATTAAAGTGACTAGGGAGGCTCTTAATAAAAGGGGGACTTGGAAAAGGGGGTCAAATGGGGGATTAGATCTCCACCCCTGATCAAGGAGAGCTGAGATCTAATCTCAGCCCTTGATCATAGGGTTAGGGCTTCACTTCATTAGAGAAGACTAAAAAGGGAGAAAAGGAAAAGGAGAGCATTTATTCTTCACGTGCAAGGTTGGAGAAGAAGAGAGTTGCAAGAGGAGGCTGAGATAACCAAAGAAGAGAACCTACAGCAATGATTTTGTTGAAGGAGGGAGGTTGAGATAGCCTCTGCTGGTGTAGAGATTCTACAGCAAGGTAAAGGCAAGGAGGCTCTCATTCTTCATGGAAAGTCTTAGAGGAGAGCAAGGAGAAGAGGAGACTTTGTTGGAGCAAGGAAGTGGCTTAGATAGCTAACCTACAGCAAAGGGACCATACTTTGAGCTCGAATCCCAAGTTGGAAGAGGCACACAGTGCAAGGAGGAGGACTAAAGCTCAAGCACAAATGGAGGAGGGTTTTTTGTAGCTTCTAGCACTAATTTTGAGGCTGAGGGAGGCAGGAACAGACCTGAAATTTCTGTGGGACGCAGACTAAGAATCAGGCTGAAATTTTGTTAATTTTTGTAGCATCAGATGTGTTCTAGTCATGAAACTTGGTGGAGAGGCTAGAATACATGAGATCTCCATAACCCATAAATCGTTTCTGGAAATTCCACCTAGAGATGACTTAATTAGATTATTAACCTATTTTTTTAATGTTTCCCAAGTCTAAACTTGGAGAAAATTAGTTAATTAATCATAATCTAGATTGGATCATTATATTGTTTGTCATCCATCTCAATGCTTTCAGAGTGGAAAAAACTGGAGGAATCAACTCACGGGACCATTTTCACCTACGTGACAAAATTTGTCAAAACAGGATCTGAAACCTTCCGGCAGCGTTTTGAGGCATCAAGCAACGTTTTTTGGGGGTATTATTTTGTCGTTGTAGTGTGGCAGTGCCACACCTTTTTTCCTATTCTACACACAAAGATCTTTCCAATGTCGCAAGAATCGCATCAATCGAATCCTTTATGCAAAATTTATGCCACTCAGAAGTTGACCTTCTTGTTTTCACCACCATAATTCGAGAGGATGCCACATCAACCCCCATTATTTATGAAAAGGGGATAGCCATGTGATTGTGATGTTGAAGACTCTAGAAGAGTCTACATTGTAAAAGTTTGGTTAAGAGTTGAGATTGTCAAACCTAACCACTAGTAAGCAATTGGGTTATGTTGTAACCGGACCACTAGGAGGAAAAGGGGTTTCATTCTTTCAAGTGCATTTGTTTCATATCTAAACAAAAATAGCCGAGAGGGATAGAAGATAGAGCACATAGAGAGGATTTTGTGCATTGCAGCAGCCCATGGGACACAGGCCATACTTCCTTGTACTCGCAACCATATTCTCATTCAGAGAAAAAGAGTGGAGCAGTCTCACCTTCCATCTGGGTTTTTCTCCCGAAAGGGTTTTCCTGGTCATACTGTGTGCCAAATGTGTTTGTGATCTTTTAATTCACCGTTCTCTATTTTTGGCATAATTTTAATTGGCATGCAGACGTTATTAATAGTAACCTACAGATTTATAAATCTAAAGAGATATAAAACTGTAGTAGTGTAGAATTTTAGATTTTAAATATAATTTTATCAAATCTATTGTGACGAATTGTCCAATGGAATATCCACAACAGTTTACGAATCAACATAAAGTTTACCCTCACAAACAATGAAACAACCAGTGTTCCATGGAGATATGTCTCCCACGGTGGGGGGAATATCCCCATATTTCCCACGCTCCCGAGCTGGGGGGACATCTGGGGAAACATTTCCCCACATCCCCCTTCTAAGCAAACTCATGGAAATGGAAGGGTAAACATTCCCCCAATGAGAGGGACATGTTTCCCCAATGTGGGGGACACATCGCCCCTTAATTTTCCCTAAAAACAATAATATATGAGTGGGGAAGCCTAATATTCAACCCTAGGGCCCTACTAATGCTACGTAATTAATAATAATGTTAAATTATTAAAGTAAAAGTATGAAAACCCTTTTACTTAATTGTTTCAGAATGTTTGAGAGTGGTTCCAACCTCACTGGTTTTCATATGGAAAAATTAGAATTTTAGATCCCACTCAAAATCCAACAGGTTTAGCAGTTTCAGGATTGGGGGGTTGCAACATTTCCACTAGATTCTATCACATATGAGGTTATGAAACTAGCATTTAATCAAAAGCACCAAGCCCTCTATGTACCTCGATGTTGGTGGCATTGACTCTTGAACTCCTCTATCATGACCCTTGTAAAAATGTACAGATCACTCAAACAAAATCTTCATTTAACATGTTAAACTTTTTCTATCTTATTTTAATTCTTAGAGGGTGATATTGATGATAAGGATCCCAATATAGGAAATGATTTTGATGGTATGTAGGTATTTGTTGTAGCATGACTTTTTTTGGACAATATAAGCCATTTAAAGCCTCTTTGTTGATGGATTTTTGGTTCAATTGCACTCGATGCTATTTTGGTTATATGCACTCTTACTCGCTATATATATAAGAAACTTTGCATATTTCTATAGAATGGCTCGAATTCATATGGATGCATATGAATATTTACGTGTTTTTTGTGAAAATTTCTGAATATGCTCAAACAGAAACGCTACTGTTAAATTTCTGATTTACTTCTCCTACTTACATTAAGTTATTAATCTAAAATCTTCAGCATTAACATCGAAGTAAATACATTAACAGCCTACACATACTGATCTAAAATGAATAACATGCACAATGACAAAGTGACACACAAGGATTTTTTGGACAACTATCCTCGGAAACACCCAATGCGGGAAAAACCAGTCTTGTAAATTTTCGAAGATGTTCTATGCTTGATGAAAATTTACTTCAAACCCGATACCAAATAGCAATCACATAAACAAGAAAGTAAAATGCTGATAGAACATACCAATAGATCGACAGAAGACAAGCCAAAAATACACTTAACTTGATCAGCAAAATATATGTGTTGTGGTGCATTACGGCGGTCAACAGGATGCTTCAACTATCAAAGTCTCCTCACGGTCAGCCAGCCAGAAGTGTCACACAACCTTCAAGACAGCTCCACAAAAGTCAACCCAAAGTCAACGAAAGTCAAGGTTGTACAGTCAACGCAGAACAACAATAGCAAAAAGTCAACGCAACAAGTCAAAGTATAACGCCTAGCCTCAGTTTTTGTGCCAATGAATACAGCCTTCAAAAATTGGAATTTTGGTGGAGTTTGAGGTCAAATGGACCAAGCGTTGACCAAAGTCAACGCTGGTCAAACCTGCGTTGAAACCCTAGACAGATATGTACAGAAACCCTAACTGTTGTTCCACACGTGTGAGAAGAGAAGCCTCCAAATGATGATCGAACCAATCAGACACAAGAGAGAAGTGTGTGATTAGTGGATGATGAAATGAACTCCAAGTTTGTCCAATATATATCCATCTGTGAGGGTGTGTGACACATCTGTTGGGGCTCCAAACCTACATTACAATTCTGGCCGAACTTGCACATAAATGGAATAAATTCAAAATAAATGTTTTGCTCATCCAATCAAGATGATCTTTAGATCAATCTTGCACCTCTCCAAAAGAGGAATCCAATAAAAATATTGGCATCATCATTTGAGCAGTACAACATGGAGTTTGGACCTAGTTGCCCAAAATTAACACTCCCTCTCAACTAGGAAGAATTCCATCCACCTGTGCCATCCAAACATCGTGCGTCATCCCGCCATAACTTGCTTTGTTGGCTTCTTTATTTCAAATGGTGAGTCACAAAGACATCACTCCTGGCTGACCCAAAGTCAGCTCAGAGGTTCGAAATCTCTATAGGACTCAAAGGAGTCTCATACTAACCCGAAGTTAGTTTAACTGACCCTTTAGTCAGTTGGAGGTCCGAAACCTCACTAGACTTGATCCCAGATCAAGTGGTTGGACAGGTGCCATCCTCGACATAGAGTGTACGGCAATCTTCGATGCATCCATCGGTCTTGCTATCAGTCTCTATCCACATTTCCCACCTCATTGGCCAAGATGAGAGGTACTTCCCATGAGTCTGAGACTCCATGGGTAGGATGCATACGAGGCACAGATCAAAGAGAGGTGAACCAACTCAGTATCTTCACGGTGGGGCGGAAGCACACCAACAAGGTTCAGCAAGCCTAGCCCTGTGGTTGCTTATAGCTCCCAGAAGTTATCCCCAAAGCCCCCTGGAGCTTCCAAAGCTCATCGTCCCACAAAATCCTCAGAATAAGGTCGTTCCACGATTCCAAGATTCTCACGAAAGGTTAGGAACTTGACCTTCCCAAAGGGCTTTGTGAGAATATCCACAACCTACTCATCAGTTCCTATATGATCGAGCCTTACGGCGCCTCGCTGTACCATATCCCAGATAAAATGGTACCTAATATCAATATGCTTAGATCGATCGTGGAACACGGGATTCTCTGACAAACGAATCCCACTCTAGTTATCACAAAGGATAACGGTGGTATCTAGCACATGTACGAACAGCTCACTAAAGAGCTTTCGCAACCAAATAGCTTCACAACAAGCCATATTCGCTGCAATGTATTGGACCTCAGCGATGCTCAAAGCCACCGACTTCTACATCCTACTCATCCAAGATATCAAAGCAAACCCAAGTGTGAAGCAGCATCCAGATGTGCTCTTCCGATCCACCACACTACCAACCCAATCGGCATCAGTATATCCATGGAGTCTCAAACTCCCGGCAATGTATCTCAACCCATGGTGTATCGTGCCCCAAAGATATCTCAAGGGATTCTTGGCACCAACCCAGTGAATGTGATGAGGATCAACCATGTGTTGACTCAAAGAGTTCACTACAAAACATACGTCCAAACGGGTGTTCACTAAGAACATCAAGGCCCCTACGAGTTGTTGATACTCGGTAGGATTTGCTAGCATGGGCCCAGCAGCATTCCACTCAACTTCTTAAAGTTGAGCTCCATCGGTGTCGACACGAACTTACAGTCCACCATACCAAATCTCTCCAGCAACTTTACAATAAATTTTCCTTGGGAGAGGAAAATCTCGCCAGGACTCTGACAGGCCTCCAAGCCTAGGAAGTAATGCATCAGTCCTAGGTCTTTCATCTCGAACTCAAAAGCGAGCTCCCTCTTACACTGATGAATGAGATGGTCAGCACCTGTCAGGAAGAGATCGTCAACATAAAGAACCAGAATGAGAGGCTTTTCTCTATCAACCTTGAAGTAAAGGTTCAGATCAGCATTACTTCGAGTGCAGCCCAAGCTTCATCAAGTAACTATCTATCCTCTCACTTGGTCTCTGCCAAACCTCTAAGCCTAGGAAGTAATGCATCAGTTCTAGGTCTTTCATCTCAAACTTGGAAGCTAGCTCCCTCTTACACTGATGAATGAGAGGGTCAGCACCTGTCAAGAAGAGATCGTCCACATAGAGAACTAGAATGAGAGGCTTTTCTCTATCAACCTTAAAATAAAGGTTTGGATCAGCATTACTTTGAGTGAAGCCCAACTTCATCAAGTAGCTATCGATCCTCTCGTACCAAGCCTTGGGGGCTTGCTTCAACCCATAGAGGGCTTTCTTCAACCTGCATACATGAGAGTCTCTATCCTGGACTTCGAACCCTAGAGGTTGCTCCACATACACCTCTTCCTTTATCGAACAATGCAAAAAAGAGGTCTTCACATCCATCTGATGGAGACACCATCCTTGCGTAGCAGCAAGGGCAATAATAGATTGGATGGTGTTATAGCGGGCCACAGGTGCAAATATATCATCATAGTCTATGCCTTCCTTTTGAGAGAAGCCTCCGTCAACAAATCTTGCCTTGAACTTTTCAACGCTACCATCAGATCCATGCTTGATCTTATAGAGCCATTTCGAGGTGACAACAGTTTTGTCCTCTGGTCTCGGGACCACATCCCAAACATCATTCTTCATAATGGACTCGTACTCTTCATGCATAGCATCCTTCCAGACTTGATGCTTTATGGCTTCTTCAAATGATCCAGGCTCAAATTGTACGATTGTACTCATGGCTGCTAGATACCATTGGTATCTATTCGGCTTATTGCTTTCACGGAATGTCCCCCTTGGAGCCATATGTCTCTCGGCATCTTTGAGAGTATCCTGGAGCCATGAGGGTCTTCTCTTCATTGAAGGAGGTGGATCAATAAGGTCCATCGGTCCTTCAACATCGGGCATCACCTCATCCTTCGATTCTTCCTGATTTCCTGATCTTACATCATGGTCTTCCTCGGAGCTCGGCAGATTCATCACTTTCCTGAGGGAAGCATCTTCATCGAAGGTGACATTGTGGCATATCTTCACTTCTCTTTGACCAGGCACATAGACTCTATAAGCCTTCGAAGTTTCACTGTAGCCCACAAACATTCCCTTCTTCCCAGAAGCATCCAGCTTGCTTCTCTTCTCTTTCGGCACATGAAAGTAAATGGGACAACCAAAAACTCTAAAATGAGAAACATCAAGTTTCTTACCAAAGAAGACTTCTTCGGGAGTTTTGGAGTCCAGAGCGGAATGCAGGCATTGATTTTGTAAGACCTTCGCAACTTCTCGCCATAGAAACTTTGGAAGACCTTGGTCACATAGCATGTCATGGACAGCTTCCACAATGGTCCTATTATTTCTTTCAGCAATGCCATTTTGCTCAGGAGTATACATGGTTGTGGTCTCCCTCTTAATGCCAGCTTCTCTACACAATTTATTGAACTCGTTTGTCTCATATTCAATGCCATTATCGATCCTCAAGATCTTGATCTTCTTTCCCGTTTGATTTTCCACCAAGGCTTTGAAGGTACGAAACCACATGAATGCTTCATCCTTCTTCTTCAAGAAATATATCCAGGTCTTGCAAGAGAATTCATCTATAAACGTCATATAATAAGAACATCCTCCCAAGGATGTCACAGGCAACATACCAGATAGATCAGAATATATCAATTGCAAGACATCAGATGTCTTTGTGACACTTGAGGGGAAAGGTCCCCTTGTATGCTTTCCTTCGGCACAACCCTAACATACACCTTCATGATCATTTTTGAATTCGGGCATCCCTATCACCACCTTCCTTGCTTCGGGAAGGGCTTTGTAATGAAGGTGTCCAAACCTTCGGTGCCATAATTCGGTTTGACGAATAGTATCACATGTCATAGCCCCCAGTGGACTTCCTCCAACCTGGTAGAGTGTATCAACTCGGTGACAATCACTATCAATCAACCAGACATCCAAGGTGTCGGGTGGAGATGCAGCAGAGACGGCAGATAAAAGAATGAATTCATTTATTTTATTGTCAACAACATTAGATTCTTCATACCTGGGATTTCTTGACCTTTTGAAAGGTTGCCCATTTCCATTACGACCAGAGGGAGCCTTCCTCTTTCCTTTGAACCTGTTGTTCCTTTGATTTCCATTCCCCCTGTTGTTGTTGTCATCATCCCTGGGAGAATCCCTTCTATTAGGGCATTCTCTAGCATAGTGGCCAAACTTGTTACATGTGTAACATCTTCCTTTCTTTCCTTTGGCCCCTGCTCTTCCATGGTTCCTCGGACCACCATTGTTCTTCTTCTTAGCACGAGCGATGAAGGCAGGATTTCCTTCATTTTCATATTCCATCATTCTTGTCTCCTCTTGAGTGCATCTCGACAATACTTCATCAAAATCAGGAATCACATTATTATTGAGAATGGCAGTAATGAATACATGCCATTCGGAGGGGAGAACTCCAAGTGCGATGAGAACCATTTCTCGATCAGCTATTGTTTCCCCAATGGCGAGAAGGTTATTCCTGATTTCGGTTAACTTCAGAAAATAGGATTGAACAGATTCATCCTTGCCTTTCTTGAGATTCTTCAATTGGTTCTTAAAGAAAAGAGCTTGATTTGCATTGTTGGCCTTGAACATATTGACCAACTTATCATACATCTCCTTAGATGTACCCAGCTCAGAGATGTAAGCAACTAGACTTTTGTGAATGGAATCCCGGATAATCATCTTAGCTTTGATTTCCCCTTTTCTATACTTGGATTTTTCCCTGCACATAGTCCATGACCTCTTGATCTTCCAAGACCAAGTCCAAAGACATCTTCCAAGCATGATAGTCAAACTTGCCAATCAACTTATCATCAGCTTTGAAGCCATTATAATTTGAGGTACCCATGGGTCCTTGACAAATGCTACATCTTTGGTGATTGCTCTTAACACAAACCTTGGCTTTATCTTCACCTTAGCTTTGATACCCTGTAAATTTTCGAAGATGTGCTATGCTTGATGCAAATTTACTTCAAACCCGATACCAAATAGCAATCACATAAACAAGAAAGTAAAATGTTGATAGAACATACCAATAGATTGACGGAAGATAGAGCAGATTGTGGTGAGTTACAGCAGTCAATAGGATGCTTCAACCAGCAAAGTCTCCTCACGGTCAGCCAACCAGAAGTGTCACACAACCCTCAAGACAGATCCACAAAAGTCAACCCAAAGTCAACGAAAGTCAACATTGTCTAGTCAACGGTCAACATAGAATAGCAACAACAAAAAGTCAGTGCAGCAGGTCAAAGGTCAACGCCTAGCCTCAGTTTTTTGTGTCAATGAATGCAACCTTCAAAAATTGAAATTTGGTGGAGTTTAAGGTCAAATGGACCAAGCGTTGACCAAAGTCAACGTTGGTCAATCCTGTGCTGAAACCCTAGATAGATCTGTACAGAAACCCTAGCTGTTGTTCCACACATGTGAGAAGAGAAGCCTCCAAATGATGATTGAACCAATCAGACACAAGAGAGAAGTGTGTGATTAGTGGATGATAAAATGAACTCCAAGTATGTCCAATATATACCCATCTATGAGGGTGTGTGACACATATGTTGGGGCTCCAAGCCTACATTACAATTCTGGCCGACCTTGCACATAAGTGGAATAAATTCAAAATAAATGTTCTGCTCATCCGATCAAGATGATCTTTAGATCAATCTTACACCTCTCTGAAAGAGGAATCCAATAAAGATATTGGCATCATCCTCTGAGCAGTACAACGTGGAGTTTGGACCTAGTTGCCCAAAATTAACAAGTCTTCTGGTTGCTGGAGGGTTTTTATTATTAAGTAGAATCTAAGTACAACAGATCTGGGCACCAAACTGGTTAACCTGACAGAGAAATAAAATATGCAGCTATACCTTTGTTCTGAAGACAGAAAAACTATCTGATTCACACCCTCAAACAAGATTTACATAACTCAGCCTTTTCCAATCTTCAGAAACCCCAGCGCTGCTCTGAAGCCCTCTGCGTCAGCCCCTGCGCTGCTCAGGAAGGGCCTGAGTCACCCCAGACTGGATTGTGCTGCCCCTGCGTTGCCCTGGCTGGGCCTACGTTAGCCTTACTAGCCTCACGTTGCCCCTGTGTTGCCCTTTCTGGGCTTGCGTCAAGCCTGCGTAGCTCCTGATGCCTCTACGCTGCCCCTGCTGGGCTCTTGGTTGAGCTGCGTAGCTTCTGCTTCTACGTTGCCTCTGTCTATTGCTTCTCTACCCTCGTTGCACTCTTGACCTGGGATCAAACCATCCCTCTCGCCAATACTACACCTCGCTGCATCTAAAACACTTCTGAAATTCTTAGCAAACCACGCCCTATAATTCCAACTTAGTTTCAGTGCTCTGCCACTGTGGGTCTCCTCCAACTAACCCCAAGCCCTCTTCTTATACTTTTCTCGTTGAAACATCAACGACCGTGATCTAATATTGAATCGAAAGCTAAGATTAAAAGATGCTTGATCCGTGTGACTCAAGTCATTTTCATCACATGTTTAATTTAATTAACTTTAATCTTTTAATTTTCCTAAGTTAGACTTAAGGTCCTTAATTAAGAAGATTAATTAATTCAATATCTCTTAAACAAGATGGAATTTCTTAAATCGATTTCTGGGTCTTGGAGATCTTATGTACTCTAGTCCCTCCACAAAGTTTGGGAGCTAAAGCACATCCGATGCTACCCCAACACCCCCAAAATCTCAACATTTTTTTCAAAATTTATATAATTATGTATTTTTTGGTCAACCAATATTTTGGTTCGGTTTTTTTTCTGATTCATGGTTTTGAAGTTGATCAGTTCAATGAATGGTCTGAATCTAATAACACTGGTTCATTGTCCATTGTTCATTTTCAGTTTTGAGCACTGACTCAAGATACTAATGACCTTAAACCGGATCTTTGACTTGTCACCCTTTACTATTTTGAGTTTGAATAATTTCAATTTACCATTCCAATCTTCAAACTTTAGTATCTACTATTTTGCTTAGAACAAATCAGGGTCTAGAATATTATATTAAGAAAAAGGGAAAAGGATAAATATATTAAGAAAAATATATATTATAAATTTATAATATCTAGTTAGAATAAAAAGGGAATTTATCTTATTATTTCAATAAAAGGTGAAAAATTATGAATTCTAATGAACACAAAATGAAGACAACCATTCATGAGAAAAGAATGGAGTCTATAATAAAAAAGAAAGGAGGATTTTCAAAAACTTCATATAACTATCTTCCAGTGCTATTTAAAATTAAAGGGACTCTCATAGGAAAAGATGTTACTATTTCTATCTCGCCTGTCGAAGATAAAAATTATATAAACCCTAAACTTGCTAACCAATTGGTGATTCCTGAGTCAAATATAATCGAAAAATTAGACCTCTGGAACACAAAACAATATGACATAACCGATTTACAACTAAACATTGGGCACTATACATTTATATTGCAATTCTTTGTTCAATCCCTATGGGGTGATCGAGGTGACATAATTTTGGGTTCGCCCGAGATGGAATAACTAGGGTCCATCCTAAATACGAAAAAAGAAATTTTTGACATTTTCCTACAAAGAGAAAAAACTAACGCTACAAGACGTTACATTGAAGCCAGATTCAGTAACACTAAAAGATGTATAAGATATCTCAAAAGTAATTTTGCAAGAAAACCATAAGGGAATGCAAAATATGCAGAAAAAATGTTTAAAAGATTATCACAAACAAAAACGAAGAAGTTATTCGCCTCAAGGACCACAACGAGAAATTATTGACGCAAATTAAGAAACTTAAAAATGAAAAAAAATCATTGAAAACTAAATTAGAAGAACGTATCATGAAAGAAGCGTCGATGTAACAATCCAAGTTGAAGAAAAATGAACGAATACCGATGCAGTCAACATCACAATGCAAGAAGATAACATCTCAGACAAAGTAAAAACATATTCAGATGTTATAGTTCAAACGATGGAAATTTCAAGTGAAAATCTGGCATTTAACAAGTGACTTTAGTAGGTGAAGGAAATTAGATACTTCAAGTAAATTAAGGAATCGCCACAAATAGGATAAAGGGAAATCAAATCACAAGAACTCCTTATCTACACCTAAATCATAAAGGCAGACAGCTCTGCCAGTCTGAAAATCCATATCACTCAAAGCGAAAACAAGTGACTTCCATTCCAAAAAAAATTGATGCTACCATAGTTCAGTCTTATGATAACAATTCATCTCAAGTTTCTAGAAACCGCAAGATTCCACAGAAGATTGAATTAGGATGGCTAGATCCCTTCTCAATTCAATAGTTTTTTTTATCACTCAGAGGATCCTATCATTTTGTATCAACGAAGATGACAACTCAACAAATTCCAAAAGATGAGAATAGAAACAGATGACACACCTTCTCAGCAATAAGCTTCGAGGACAAAGCTTTATAAAGAGAAAGACAATGTTATGAATTTAATGTATATAAAAATAATATAAATATAAATAAATAAATAATAATCATAATAATAGTTAATTAAATAATAATTAGTTAATGAAGAGGCATGTCCTAAGGACATGACTGTTCATGAAGGGGCATCTACCTAGGTATATAAGCAAGCCCTCATTTGTAACAATCATATCTCACATCAATTCTTATATACACTATTCAATATTTACATTTCTATCCTCAATGGATGTCTTTGTGTTCCAAGTGTTCTGAAGATTGTTGCGAAGTACGAACTTTGTTTGTTACAGAATGATGAATTTAAATCAATGTATACAATATTTTACTATTTCTATTTCATTGAATCATTTATGAATTATTAATCAATGTATTTCATTTTTTAATTTGAATTTGAATCATGTCTATTACACATTCACACATATACACACAGCCCAATGTCCCCCGTCCCCCCTAAATTTCCCTGAAATTTAGAGGTGCTCCCACATGTCCCCACTATGTGTCTCCCTGTTCCCACATCCCCCCATTCCAAAAACTTGGTGGCAGATTGGAAACAACAATGTTTATTTCAATAAAACAAAGGCAATGAATAACAGTGACAAAAACTGATTGTGAATATTAACTCTAAGTGGTTGAACATCCAAGGTAGAGAGACGTTGGAGACGGTTTAACTCAACATCGGAATTGCACTGATTCAGGTGTTCAGGATATCAGGAATTTAGAGAATTCGAGGAGTTTAGGAACCTGGGAATTCAGAAAATTCAAGAAGTCAGGAATGCCACCTTATGAAAGTGATGAAGTAACTACATCATCCCACAACCGTGCAGGAGTGAAACTATTAAAGAAGATTTTTCTTTTATGTTTTTGCTGTTTCTAGTATTGTAGCATTAAGATGAGGTGTAAAATTTACACACTGATAGTATATATTACTTAATGTAAAAGTCATTTAAGTGACATAAAATGATAATTAGATATTATAAAATAAGGTAGCTAGGTTGTACGGGTACCACTGTTCTAGCACTGCTACATAACAAATCAATAAAAGGGGATCAACCCCAACAGTCTAGTGTAAAAATGACATTTTTTTATACATGACTCCGCATTTATCATGTTGTTCTTATTTCTTGCCTGCACAAAAATCCAACATGCCTCAGCCAAAAATATGAATATAATTAACATTACAATATAGGGTTTGTCATCTCACCGAAAGTGAAGATTACACCCATAATTTCAACATCCTGGGAATGTAATTTATGTGTTCATATTCATAAAATCCCTTTCCAGTTACCAAAAAATATATAATATATTATGTAATTTATAAAATGTTCATCTGTGCCTAATAATATCTCTAGGAAAATTACAAAAATTACCTATGTGAACTTCTATATCTATTCACTCTTTTTGCTAGAAACTTAATTGCTTTTGACAGGAGATGCCTCTGCACTCCCACTTGTATCTACTCTGGATGTACTTTTTTAGTCCCATTAACCTTATCTCTGTGGTCATTCATTGTACGTTAATAAAAGTATCTTATATTTTCTCAGATTAGTTGGAACTTTGATGGAAATTTGAAATTGAGCTTGTGTCAGCCAAATGAGGCAATATGGCAATCAAATAACAGATAAATACCTGTCAGGTAAAACAATATCATGCTTCTCCAACTCCTCCTTAAGTAGTTGAAAGCAGTGTTTTTGATTGGCATTCTCTATATTCTCAACATGATCCCTGGCCACCACAGCATCAAATGATAAAGGTTATTGATGTCAGTAAGATACTGGCATTCTTAAACATAATGCAACTTTCATATATTACAGACAACAGACCAAATATCAGAAAAGCAGATAAGATGGTCAAACATTACTTCAGTAACAACCTAGAACACCTTATCATCCCAAAGGCCATTGAAAAAATCGGGAGTTATTAAGAAAACATCTAACAAAGGAACTTTCTTATAATGACTGCATTCTTGAGAAGGTTCACCACAGTTCAATAGAACAGTTGAATATGTTTACTGTGATAAAAATGTAATAAGTTTGTGTTAATAGTGCACATGCATGAAATATATCATCTCAATGAAGGCAATATAGGGGGCTAGTCAAAAGAACAGCATTATAAACAGACCCCAATCCAAAAAAGGAAATATTACAAGTTCCCAATGAAGGCCATTGAAAAAATTCGGAAGTTATTAAGAACACATCTAGCAAGGGAACTTTCTTATAATGACTGCATTCTTGAGAAGATTCACAACAGTTCATCTCATTGAAATATATCATCTCAATGAAGGCCATTGAAAAAATCGGAAGTTGTTAAGAACACATCTAACAAAGGAACTTTCTTATAATGACTGCATTCTTGAGAAGATTCACAACAGTTCAATAGAACAGTTGAATATGTTTACTGTGATAAAAGATGTAATAGGTCTGTGTTACTACTAACTAGTGCACACTGCACATGCATGAAATATATCATCTCAATGAAAGCAATATAGTGGGCTAGTCAAAAGAACAGCATTATAAACAGACCCCAATCCAAAAAAGGAAACATTACGAGTTCTAGTAGTATTCACAGAAAATCTAGCAGACACCTTGGATGGATATGAAGTTCAATATAGTCTATGAACAAACCAGTTTAAATTTTAGAGACCGTGGTGGCTACTATATGGAGCAACTAGCAACAATTCAAATGATCATGAAGATAAGAGCTAGACATTTGGGACCATTTACTACTAATTACATATGCTCTGATTTTCTGATATAAATGGTTGATACCTAAGGTTACAAGTGAGAAAGGAAAAGGAGTGACAGAAATTCATGCTCTACAGACAACTTTCCAGTCCTTAAAAAAAATGGCCACATCTTCAAGATACACCTTCCCTTGTGCATCTGCGGATTTAGTCACTCGCATGTTCCTTGCCTGTACAGTAACCTGGAAGGGAAAACGCAGGAGATGCACCAAGTGAAAGGTTGTCAAAAACACGCCAACCTATGGATGTGGAAAAAATGATAGCAAAAAGTGCATATAAATGCAGATAAATATAGCACATTAGATAAAATACATTCTAAAATAATGAGAAATGAAGGGTGTTATGAACACAAATATATCAATAAATAATAATAACAAATATTAATAACAAGTATAATTAATATTTATGAAAGGACATGTCTATTAGTTGGACATGACTATTCATGAAAGGGTGTTTCACCTACTATTTATACAAGGCCCTCATTTGTTACTGAACCATCTTTCAAACATTTGTTTGATATATATTTAAATTTTATTTATCCTAGATGGATACTTTTATATTACAAATCTTCTGGATTATTTAACTCATGGGCGAGGCTTGGCTATCACATTTGGTATCAGAGCTAGTTTTCTGATTCCAGCCATTGACCATACAAGCTGTTAGCCACCCAAAAAAAATCAGTTTTTCTCTGGTTAACTTGGTTTTTTACCACAATCAGGCTTTTGGCCACTAATAAGTTCTGAAATTCCATGAAGAAAAAATTACTACCACTGCAAGGAAAATGAAGAACGATAAACCAAAAATCAAAAAATCAAAAATAAAAGGAAGCACACTCATTCATACACATCCACATCCATTGCCATACACAGCCATAATTCACACACTCTCACATTGCAAACATCTGTCTTACAATTTGCATTGTCAATTTGATATTCAGTCACCAAACTGCTGTCCACTCTCTCATACAGCCATCAGATTGATAAATCAAACCAAAGCCCATATGTTCATCCTGCCTCCTGCACACTTTTCCATCATCGTCCATACACCGCCACTACCATACCCTCTTCTTCTGCCACCCATACACTGAACCCATCATACCGACTACCACCATTGTTTGTCTGAAAGAAAATTGTCCCCGTCGCCCTGTCATACACTGTATGTTAAAACCTTGCTGCACACCAACTGTACTCCACAGCCGCCTCCATTTTTCTCGAATACCAGTCAACATGTCTACCTTGCCCCTGCCATACATTGCCGTCGCACAATTCCAACAATCCTATCCACTCCACTATGCCCATCTGTGCAAACCATTAGACACCAAGTTGTCCATATGTCACTTAGGTCAAGTTACTGCCAAATATCAAAAACAGTGTAGTGTGGAACAGGGTTGCGGGGGAGCGGCTCCCTACCCCCCACCCCTCCCCACACCGCTCCTGGAGCGTGCTCCCGAAATCATTCCCGCAGGGAGCGAATTTCGGGAGCGACCCCTAGAGCAAAATTTTTGCTCCCTAGCCTTTTTTACAAAAACATATTGGTTACTGGTCAATTTATCTATGACTTGGATTTCTCCTATTGGCTAAAGATCCTATAAGGATAGGAATTTTATGTGTTCCCCTTGTGGGTTTTGCCCTGGTCTCTGGTCTAATTTATCTCAAAAAAGGAATTTTATGTGTTCCCCTTGTGGGTTTTGCCCTGGTCTCTGACCACAAGATAAGTCTGTCACAAGATAAAATCTCAATATTAAGTCTGTCACAAGATAGTCCATAAGTCTATTCATAAGATGCCATCGGTTTATCTCCAATAGGGCCAAAACTTGGCCTATAGTCCAACCTCAATTCACAAGATTTATGTGCCTCTGATAGCTCACATACCATAGGAGACGAGTCCCTCAAATGGCTCGCATATCACAAAAGTCTAGTTCCTCAAATAGCTCGCATATCATAGAAGTGCAGTGCCACAAAAGACTCGCATAATTATAGAGATGTAGCCTCAGAAAACTTGCATTCCATAGAAGAAATATTGCCTCAGATATTCGAATTCTTCTTCCATAGACGAGCACCGAACTGCTTGCCAAATGGTGGAGTAACATTGCCAATATATAGTGGTTGGCACATCTGAAAAGGTGCCTCTAAGAGCAGAGTCGACTTGTTCCTTGGAGGGTCGACTTGGCAAATTGGAGGACAAATGACACTGTCAAAAATTCAAATTTACTTCTTTTAGAAGGGTCATGAATAACATGCCCTTTTACGTTTTCTTTTGACCAAAACAAAGCATGAAGAACATGCTAAAAAATAATAATAATTTTTCTTCGTTTGTTTTTACATAAAATACATATTGACATAGGTATAATAACGCTCAATCTTAACTAGGGAGGTATTCATAATGACTCATCGGGATATTCTCAAGCTGAAATAATCTTATAAGAAAGGATTCGGATTGATAAGCATCAATGATGATAACATCATCATAACTAGCATTGTCAAATTACCAAGGCCTTGACAAGTAAGCTCTATCTCTCCACTAGATCAGAGCACAATGATGGGAGGCATTCAATAGGACACAACACTACCTCTTTGAGGCACATACCCAACATATGTTCACTAGAGTATGTCCTCCACAAGACCATTTCCAACTAGTCACAAGAAAATGTCAGTCCACTAGACCATTCTTTAACCAAGTCTGTGTACTTGACTTAGGCTGTTAATCTTAATCACCCATAGTACATGACTCAAGAATGTTTGTCCAAGATGCTTATCCAATCCACCATTTTCCCTATCCGTGTTCATATACTTGACTTACGGCTGTTAGTCCTAGCCACAATACATGACACAAGGAGAACTAGGTGTCCAACCTCACTCCCTCTCAAAGGAGGAGTAATCCACAAGCCAAAGCTTGTCTCAGAAGCACCCATACTTCCCTTACACTAGCTACATGTTCATTCGTGAACATCTGTTGTAGCTTCTTGGCTCCCATCTGCATCACAACTCGAATTATCATGTGACTTGACCTTCTAGATTCTCTGACAATATTCATATAGCTTGGATCAAGACGAAGTATCATAGTCCAATCCAACATGCCACCAAATAGTCCATTAAATGAAGCCAAACTCACTGCACAACTATCACATGCTCATCTTTTGCAATGTCCAATGCAACACAATGCCTCTTGCTCACTCAAGGAACCATAGCCAATCTTAAGCCGAAATTATTAGCACCTTTTTCACATTAACAACACAGCCAGCCCAATCAAAATTAGTACATCAGAGAACCAAACAACTACCGGTACAATGATGGATCAACAATATCAGAATTCTCCAACTTTTGCTAATAGGTGTTGCCATAGGTTTATAATTCATCATCCAAACTTTCGGAGGATCGTGATCACATGCTTCCCTTTTCAGGCCCCAAGTAGTAGTTTACCAATCCAAGATCCTTCAAGTCAAATTCTGCTTTCAACTCCCTTTGAAGGAAAACTTTATCCTTTAACTCATCAATCCTTTTCTCGTTAGAAACAAGTTGTTGAGATCATTCTTCAATCATGAGCCTCCCTTTTCGTGCCCTTCAAAAATCTGGGGAAATTCTTCCATCTGATGCAATCATCTTAACATGATTCTCTCCCTCTTATCGGGATAACCTTCTTGCTTCCATGTTGCCATTTTATGCATGTTAAATTTTTTAGTTCTCTATTGCATACTTTAAGCATACTTTAAACTGCTCTCTCTTTTTGCATTCACATTCTTCCATTACTTGCTTCTTGTTTTCAAAGCCTTGGGTAGCCCTTCCTATTGACCTACAATCCTTACCAGTAGGACATGAAAGAATAAATACAATTAAGCAAAGTATATATATAGCAGTGTTGCGAACATCGTGATCGAGATTAAATCGGTGAGGGGAAAAATTTGGAAAAAATCGAGAAAAAAATCAGCACATACAAAAATATTCAATTTTTTTAAATTTGTTAATATCTAAAGCATCCACAGCATAAAATAAATATATTGACACATAAATATGAAAAGAGAACTAATATATAAGATGTGTAATATCATGTCTAGTGCTACATCACACATAACAGTGAATCATGTCCTAAATACTAAGTCCTGAGTCCCAACTCAGCCTCAAAATATCAACAAAAATTATAATAATGTATCTCATATCATGATTCATAATGTCATATACAATGGAATGAACCAAATAACTAATACTATTGATTTCCTCTGCCCCTCTTGCGAGAAAATGTAACAACTTTCCCTCTAGATAAAGAAGTTGGTGGGGCTGGCAGTGGGCTTTGTTGTGCTCTAGAAGTTGAAGCACCAGGAGCTATAGGAGGTTGACCACATCCTCTATCGGTGACAGGGGTAGGTGGTGTCACCTCCTCCTCCTCCTCCTTCTCCTCCCCCTCCACTACCTCCTCCTCTAACCAATCAGAGGCCGACTCCATGATAGGCCTCTCAACCTCAACCCTCCATGCAGCAGTGGTGTCAATCGCATCCAATGAGATGGTCTCCACATCAGGTGTCCTCACAAGTTGCCTCACCCATAATCTAAGATTGTAGTAGACGTAGACCATGTCATTAAGTCGTTGGGACTCCAACCTATACAAGGGTCATAAATTAATAAATTAATAATTAAAAATATATATATATTATTTAATGAGTTCAAAAAATTAATTGGAATATTTTAACCTGTTGCGCTTCTTGGTGTGTATTTTTTCAAATACTCTCCAGTTGCGCTCGCATCTTAAGGAGCTACATGTTTGGTTGAACACTCGAATGACAAGCCTTTGGAGATTGGGTACTCTGACACTGTAGCTACTCCACTTGCATTTACAAAAAATAAGATAAAGTTAAAAAAATAATGAAATTTGAAAGTAGAAACGAAATATGAAGTTATGAACTTTAAGAGACAATGAATTTTGAAACAAACTAAATATTACCTGGCATTTTAGTCTTCCTATTACGGATAGCCATGTCAAAACTAAATGTGCCACCTGCCATCTTGTATATCTCCATTTCTTTGAAGATTTTTGCACATTCTATTGGAAATAGCACCATCTTCTAAACACAAGTGAAGAATCCATCCATGACCTCAGCATCATTTAAGAAACCAAAGGAGTAAGAAAATGTGGGGTTCAGGTAGATCCATGCAGCATGAATGGAACGATGGAGTGTGTTGTTCCATCGTTCATCAATCACTTCCCATAGAAGTTGTTTCTGAAACCCCTCATCTCCTTATCATCATAGTAGGTTTGAATGGATTTTTTGGCTCTATCCATGGCCTCATACAAGTAGCTCATTGTGGGCTTCTCTCCATCAACTAATCGAAGAACCTTTACCAAAGGTTCAGTAATGTTGCACACCTCCTACATTCCCGCCCAGAAGCTTTCCTAATATGAAACTAACCTGCATATGGCATCTCCCTCTAGTTTGCAGTTATATGTCAAAACACGCCACTCCTCTGAAAGAAACATTCCCTTCACATCCCACATAGAATTTAGGAGGGATTGAAGAGATATGAAACTGGTGGCAAACCGTGTAATGGCAGGGCGCGCCAACTCCATGTTGTTGGTGAATGTTTTCATCAAATGAAGCACAAATGCATGATTATATATAAATTTTGTAATGTTTTTTCATGATTCAACAATATCCTTGACAAAAGAAATTTTTCCTATGTTCTTCAACACCAAATCAATGCAGTGTGTAGCACAAGGTGTCCAAAATAAGTTAAAATGCCTCTCCATAAGCATCCTACCAGTAGCAACATAATTTGCAGCATTGTCCGTTATGACTTGGACAACATGTTGTGGACCCACCTCCTAAATGAAAACATCTAACAAATCAAATAATAATTGTGCATCTTTGATATGTGCAGATGCATCAACAGATTTCATAAACATTGTCCCCTTGGGACAGCTGAACAAGAAGTTAATAAGGGTTCTACCCTTTTGATTGGTCCAACCATCTAACATCACAGTGCATCCTGTGTGTGCCCATGATCTCCTAAATTCCTTTAATCTCTTAGTGCAGTCAACCTTTTCATTTTGAAGAATGCACCCTCTAAAGTCATCATATGAAGGGGCTTTGTACCCTGGGCCAACAATAGCAATAGCATCAATTGCGGACTGATAAAAGGGATTGTTCCTAGCAACACTAAAAGGAATATCACTCCAAAGAAGAAACTTAACCAACAACTTGTCAACTTCTTCTTTCTCCCTTTTTTTAATAACTAATGAGATAGATGGTTGTGTACCAGATGTGGTTCTAGGAACAAAATACGATGAGGCACTTACGGGGTTGGGTGTAGATGCTGATGGTGAAGAACCAATACCTCTCATGGTCACCTCCCAATCTTGACACTCCATCCCCTGCTATTTGACTCTTTAGAGCTGTCTTGGTAAATTTGGTTGTCTTTATTCCTTCCAATGATTTGAGGGCTCTTCGAATGATTTTTGGATTTGTATTTGAGCAAGGCCCTACCTCATGTCCAGGAATTTGTGCAAGGTGGAAATTCAACCTGTATAACCCCTGTCATATGGTGCTCAATAACTTACAACTCAAATTTGATCTGTCAAACCTCCCATCAGGTTCACCAAATTCCCACATAGCGTCCAATTCCCTAAGCATGTTTGTAACTTTGTTGAACTCTCGAGTTTTAATGTAATATGAAGTTTGAACCGAGGGCACAAGAAGAATTATAAGTTAAAAAATTAAAATTAAAATTTACATACAACATTTTGAATTTTTTACAAAAAAAAGCCTCAACTCAATGCACAATAATGGCAAAAAATACACATTCAAACCCAAGCAAAAATGATGGAAAAAACTAGGGCACAAGAAGAAATGAAACAAATAAATCTAACAATCAAGTTTTTGCATTTATGGCCAAAATAGACCTCTCCACTAAATGCAACAAAAATAAAATAAAAAACACAATCAAATCCAAACAAAAATCATGGAAAATACATGGGTGATAGAAACCCAAGGAAAAAATGGCCAAATTTGATGCCCATACTTGGAAACAACGCTTTGCTGAAGAAACTTGGTCCAAACTTGAATTTTTTTGGCTTGGAATGCTAAATTCCTTCACTTTTCTCCTCTCTTGCCCTTGTAGATGACTTCTCCTCCTCCTTAACTCTCTCTCTCTTTCCCTCTATCTGAGAAAAATGACAATAAAAACCAATTTTCCCTTTAAAAGTTCATTGTTTCTACCACCTACGATTTTTATGTGTTGGATCACGATTTTTTCAAGTTAAAAAAATCGACAATAAAAACCAATTTTCCCTTTAAAAGTTCATTGTTTCTACCACCTACGATTTTTATGTGTTGGATCACGATTTTTTCAAGTTAAAAAAATCGTGATTTTTTATCGCGATGTTTGCTTCACTTATATATAGTCAAGAGACTATTCAAAGGTAAAGACAACAACAACAATAGTAATCAAAGAGAAGGGTTTATAAAATACTAATCTTTGAGAAAAGTCAGCTCCCTCTTAATCTATGGACTTCTTGCATACATCTGCAACTTTGTCAGCTCCATCTACCCTCCAACTTGTAAGACAACTTCATCCACATCATCATGCATAGGCTAGGGTTTCTTCTTCTTTTAGCAGAGGCAACCATTATTAGGGTACAAACCCTTGACCTTTCTTGTTCAAACCCTTACTAGGGTTTATAGACCAGCGCATTGGTTGTAGCCTAATAAGATTTTTCTCTTCAACATTTTCTCAATTTGCAAGAGTTTTGTAAACCCTAGACTCTCAAACTCCAAGTTCCCAAATGCAAAGACCCTAGAATCTTTTATGTCATTAATTAATTAGTCATGATGGATCTTCAATACCCAAGAGACGTTGGCTTCAATACTTTAGAAGTTTAAATCTTAGCAACTCAATGTCCTTCGCATGTGATGATGAGACAACACAATCGTTTTAATATTTCGACTTTGAAGAGGAACTCGGCCTCTTATATGATGATCTTTCTTCATCTCGAATTTCATCATGCCTTATTACCAACATAAGGTACTACATTTATTTCAATATAGGTGATTCTAGCATTCCTGACTTTGTGTCATGTGATTGCAAGGAAATGATTTCGAATCATTAACTTAGGATCGATCTTATTCATTTAGTAATAGTTTTGAGATTAGATAATCCTTTGTTGATCTTTTGCACTTCCAATGCCCCTTACTTGTCATTAGTTTCTTCCTTTGGTACCATCAAATATTTGTATGAGTTACTTATATCGAAGAGATATCAGGTCGACCTTTTGCATTCTAGATTTCGTAACCCTTCATTATGTATAGACCAAAGAACTTGTAAGCTAGCATTAGAATGGGGATTTGGCCTTATTAGAGTATAAAGGAGACTTGAGTTCTCAGACTGTCAAGTAAGTTGCTTTGATCACCGAGCCTTAGCAATATCGGACTACTGTGGTGAAGATTTTTTTAGTGGACATGAGTTATCCTTTCCTCTGGCTACTTTAAAGTGATACGCTCATATTTGTCTTATCAGCACACTCAGACTTCTTATTAGATCATGTTCATTCTTTGGTTAGATACATGCTTCGGATTTTTACTAGTGATGACAAAACCTTGTTACTCTTCCCCAGTTCAGATTTTAGACACCAATCTCTACAGAAGCTTGGAATTTGGATTACTAATCTCTTTACAAAAGCTTGATCTCCTCGTAATTTCATGGACATATCATAGTGAATATATATAGCGGAGAGGAGGCTCGAACCATATTGAACTAAGCCACAAACCAAACCTCACACATCATCTAGGAGGTTAAACAAGGAGCTCGAATCATTGTGCGATACTGCAGAGATGTATTGATGCTATAGACAACTTTCAAGTCAATACGAGCTTCTATAGGTCTTCAATAGGGCCTTTCTATGGCTCCTGTAGCATCTCCAAGATTATCATAATACTCTTCTTGATCCCTTTGCATACCTTTCATATAAGCCCTTAAGACATTTCCAACACAACTACTAAACCCTGCGTCCAGTACTTCAACAAGAGACTCGGACCAGTATGCCTAGAACACTTCTTGTAAACTTGATCAATAACTCCAACTCAATCTAGATCAGATCTTTAAGAAAGATACAAACTTGTCTCCAACTAGGCTTCTCTTGGATTGTGACTAGCTTTGAACCCATGTTGGAAATTCAATTACAATGATGAATTTTTTATCATGATAATTACTTGTGACTATTTATATATGTTTTCCATTTATCATTTACTTATTTCATTAGATAATCAAGCAATTATACAAGTAAAATGCACAAAAAGACAAGAGACACCAGAAATTAGGCCAGAGGCAAGGGCAAAACCCACAAAGGGAAAACCTAGCAATTCTTTCCCTATAGAATCTTTAGTCAACAAGAGAAATCCAAGTCATATATAAACTAACCAATAACCCAAGTGCCAAGTCAGCCCTCCACCTAATCTCAACATGTAGTCTGTCACAAGATAGTCCATAAGTTTGTTCATAAGATGCCATCAGTTGGTCTCCAATGTTGAGAAATCACTAGGGCAGCCAATTAGGGTTGATTTCTCTTACTTGATAATTGCTTGTGAATGTATGTTAGCTTCTTATTACTTTTATTATGTTCTCTTTCATCAAACAATTACCAAAACAAGAACATGAAGATCACAAGAACAATTACTTTTATTATGTTCTCGTGACTTGCTACCTTTTTTGCCTTTATGGTGTACACATTTATTCCATATATTCTTCTAAGTTGTTACCAGTGTTGTCCACTCAATCCATGTGCTCTTTGAATTGAGTTAATCCAAACAGTTGGAGATACAACATATTATCTCAACTTCTATATTTCCAATACTTTTGCAATATGTTCTTTCAGGTAGCCAAATCGTATCTCAAACAAATCATTAGTATCAAAGTTACCAAATCATGATAGCCTCTAGTCATAATGTCAAATTCTGTGATTTACTCCCTCTAAGGTCAACATCCCTTTGCATGGTCTATCTTCATGCTAGAATCCTTCTTCATGCTTTTTCCTTTCAATCATCAATCAATGTGTTTGTGGAACGAACCAATCAGCAAGCTTCAATATTGTATCTATCAGAGTCTTCACAACTCCCCCTCTAAAGTTATCATTGCTATCTTTTCTTACATTCTACAAGAGACCATATTGGATGCTAATCAATACCATGCTCATCTATCATGCTTCTATATATTGAGTAACCATATGGAAGAGTCTTGTCTTATCCAAACTAACCAAGAGATACCAAGCTCATGCTTCCAAGCATATTTCTACATCAAACTCTTCCTACAAAGAATCTATTTTTCTAATGCATACCTCTTCCTTTCATATAGCCATCTAGATAATTCCCTTTTGAACGAACTGCTTCTTTCTTCTAAGATGATATTCCTTCTCTAATATGAGAAATGCTCCAATTAAGCCTTCATAATACTCCATACTTTCAAGCTTCTAGATTGATTTTGATACTCCATCCATAAATGTCAGACTAGGAGGTAACTCTGCAAAACTCAATGTATATTGGATGGAGACTGTGTGTGTATTTATACATGGAGGTGAGGCTATTGGGATTCACTTCCCAACGACTCTTGACCTTCCTTATTTACTAAATTACAATAATATACAATCTCACCCAACCCCTTAGGATTAGGTGTCAACATTCCCCCCTTTAATCTAAAGGGGTGTTGGTGAGTCCAAGCATCGTTCTGAACTTTTCAAACTTTTCTCTTCCAAGTGCTTTGGTGAAGATGTCTGCGGTCTGCTCATTTGTGGAACAATGATGTAGATGGATGGTTTTGGCCTGAACATGATGTCGAATCAGATGGTATTTTGTATTGATGTGCTTTGTTCGATCATGGAACTTCGGGTTCTTGGCCAACTTTATTGCAGAAGTGTTGTCGATCATGAGTGGTGTTGAATGCATTTGTTTCATCTGCAAATCTTCAAGGATTTTCCTGAGCCACACAATTTCCTTTATTGCTTCAGCTGCTGCCTCATATTCTGCCTCGGTGGTGGAATCTGTTGGAACTGACTGTTTGCGTGATCTCCATGAGACAGCTCCTGATCCAAGACTCATACTATAACCTGAAGTAGATACCCCAGTTTCTTTGTCCCCATCAAAGTTTGAATCAGAGTATCCGATCAAGCTGAAATCGCCTACCTGTGTATATTTGAGTCCAAAGTCTTGAGTCCCTTTCAAGTACTTTAGAACTCTTTTTGCAGCAGACCAATGTCCTTCACAAGGCTTTTGCATAAACCTGGAGAGGATTCCAACAGCAAATGAGATGTCTAGTCTGGCGGTAGTCAGGTAGATAAGACTTCCAACAAGCTGTCTATACTTCGTTGCATCCTCGAATTCCTTCCCTTCAATGGATGTGAGCTTCAAATTTTGTTCCATTGGAGTGGTTAAGGGATTGCATTCATCCATGCCAAACTTGTTCAAAATATCTCCAATGTACTTCTTTTGAGAAATAAATATAAATTTAGGATGTTGAGTTATTTCAATACCCAAATAGTAATGAACATAACCCAAATCAGTCATTTCAAAACCTTTCTTCAATTCTTTCTTTATGGATGCAATATAACTCTCATTGTTCCCTGCCATCAAAAGATCATCTACATACACCACAAGATATACAACTGTTTTTCCAACTTTCTTAACAAACAAGGTTGCATCATCAAGATCAAAATGTTTGAAGTCAAGTTTCAGAAGATGCTAAGTTAATTTCTCATACCAGGCTCGCGGTGCTTGCTTGAGGCCATACAAGGATTTTATAAGCTTGCACACTTTGTGTTCTTGGCCCTTCACAACAAATCCTTCTGGCTGGGACATAAAAACTTTCTCCTTTAGATCTCCATTCAAAAAGGCGGTTTTTACATCCATCTGATGGACTTTCCATCCCTTCTGTGCTACTAGGGCAAAGAGAGTCCGGATGGTGGCCCATTTTGCTGTGGGAGCAAAAGTTTCTTCATAATCGACCCCTTCTTTCTATGCAAAACCTTTTGCCACAAGCCTGGTTTTGTGCTTGTCAAGTGAGCGATCTGCTTTGTACTTGTTCTTGTAGACCCACTTACAGCCAATTGGTTTGGTTTCCAAAGGCGGATCAACTAGCTTCCAAGTGCCATTCTTTATCAAGGCATCATACTCCTTTTGCATCGCTTCATTCCATTCATCATGAGAAGCGGCTTCTTTGAAGAAAGTTGGTTCATGATCTGTAGACAAACTCAATTCACAGTTATAAGCAATATCCATATCAACAGGTGAATCAGAATTATCTAAATCACCTTCGTTTTGTCTAGTGGAACTTATTGTTCCTGTTTTTCCAACCTCATCAGGATGAACGTTTTCTAGCGTCTTTGTCAGCCATTTGGGGGGACCTTTCTGAGATGGCCCAAGCTGCTCATTTAACCGAGTTGGAATTGAATCAAGAATCAATCTCTCAATTCTGTCAATCACATCGTTCAAGATGTCATCCGTGGTTGGTTCTTCAGGTGGAGGAGAAAGTGCTTCGGGAAATTATTCCACAGATTGATCCAGTATAGGAATCCCCCCTTCAAGATGTGGAATCTAATTATCAAATTCTTGAAAATACTTTGCATGTGTGAATCTATCCAAGCGATCCAGTTGCCGCTCAACAACATTGTCAGTCTTGGAAGATTCAAGGAATATGACATCCCTTGCTATTACAAACTTCTTATTGACTTCATCATAGAGACGATATCCTTTGGAGGTATTGGAATACCCCAAGAAGATACATTTTCGACTTCTAGCACCAAGTTTATTCCTTTGTACCTTGGGTATCAAAGCATAACAAGTGGAACCAAAGACCCTGAAATGCTTTACCGAAGGAATGTGGCCATGCCACATTTCATAAGGAGTTTTGTTTCTAATTGAAATTGAAGGACACCTATTCTTTATGTATACAGCACATAGAACTGCATCAGCCCAAACCATCAATTTTACATTCTTAAAAAACATCATGGAGCGAACCATATTTAAAATTGTCCTGTTCATTCTTTCAGCTACACCATTCTGTTGGGGATTATAAGGCACAGTTGTTTGATGTTTGATCCCATGTTGACGAAGATAATTTTCAAATTCGTTTGAAGTGTATTCTTTTCCATTATCAGTACGTAAAGAGCCAATATGAGTTTGTGCATCATTTTCCATCCATGCATGAAAATTCTTGAATGTTTGAAAAGCATCAAACTTGTTCTTCAATAAGTAAACCCAACACATTCTAGTGTAATCATCAATAAATGTCATTATATATTTATTTCCATTTGCAAAAGCAACAGGCATAGGGCCACATAAATCTGAATGAATAAGCTCAAGTTTTCTATGTGCTCTGGAATATGAATCATGAAATGGTTGTTTGCTATGCTTTCCTAGAATACAAGCATCACATTGCTTAAGTTTCCTGGGAATTGTAGGCAATCCATTAACACCATTTTTCTTCAACAATCGAAGGTTGTCATAATTTAAGTGTCCAAATCTAGCATGCCATAAAAGACTTGATGGAAATGTACCTTCATCATGATGTGAACTGAATGCAAAGTTTTGTGTATGAGCAGAGGAACCTTGCAGCTTCAAGAGTCTTCCTTCTTCTATTCCCTCCATGACAAGTGAGCGATCTGATGCTTTTCTGACCTCAGCCTTGCCATCAAACATGTGAATGGAGTATCCTTGCTGGCGGATGTGGACCAAGGACAGCAAGTTTCTCCTCAACTCAGGGAGGTATAGAACCTAATGTAGAAGATGATCTGGAAGACCAGGCAACTTAAGCCTGATTGTGCTAAGCCCTGATGGCTTGAGTTTGGATTTATCTGCGAAGTATACTGCTCCATCAACTTTGTCTGTAAATTCTTCAAAAAATCTTTTCTAAATGTCATGTGACATGTTGCTCCTGAATCTAGCAACCAATCATTTCTCCAAGAAGTAAATGAAACATCAAACAAGTCTTCAGTTACTCCATTGTTACAATGTGCTATAACAAAATGAGCGGATTCAGGTGCTTTACCTTTGTCTCTGTCATTAGTTTTACCTTTTTCTTGATTCCTTTGCTGCTCAATTTTATCCCAAGGTATCTTGCATGTAGATGCATCATGCCAGTCTTTATTGCAGCGTATGCAATGAAGATCAGATTTTTCAATTTGAGTTTGTTTGCCCCCCCTTCCTCTAAAATTTCTTCTTCCTCTTCCTCTTCGGCCACCTCTTCCTCTAGAAGAATCTTGAGCATGACTCTTCTCTTTATGTGCAAAGCATACAGCCTCTTCAGAAGTCAGAGGGGTGGTTATCTTTCCAAAAGCTTTCTCTCTTTCTACAAACTTTTTCTCAAGGGACTCAAAAGTGATTTTCACAAGGTTTCCACTTGCTTGCAATGACTCGAGATAATTTGAGGAAATGGGATACAAAGCCTTAACATATGCTATGAGAGATATGTCAACATCTTCACCAGTGCTCTTAATATCATGCATGATAGATCTTACTTCTGAAGCTAAAGCAAGAGGATCATCATTTTTCAATTTCAGACTGAACAGCGTAATCATTAATTGAACAACTTCAAGTTCTGAATGTGAGTCATAGAGTTCTTTTAGCTTGCTCAAGGCTTGATAGGCATTTGAAAATGGTGTAATATGGCGACTCGCCTCTTCATTTACGGAAGCCGCAATCAAGGCATAGGCCTTGCAGTTCTTGTTTTCCCAAATGGCGATCTCCTTGTCTGAAGTGGGCTTTGCTGGTGGAAGCTCATCTTCTCCTTCACAAATTCCTTTCCACAGCTCATTAAAAATGAGTGTGTTTGATTTTCCAAGACCATTCACGATAGTTCTCCTTGCCGGAGAGAACAACTCCTACAATAGATATGAGAGAATGCATTCTTTTGAAAGAAAAAATACTTTGCTGGGTAAAAACTCAATTCTGGTTTCAATTCTGCAATTTTTATTTTTTTTTGAGGGAAAAAAATCAAAGGTTTTAACTGGGGGAGGGGAAACTGTGTAAAACAAGAAAAAATAAATAAAAAATGCAGAGGGGAGAGTGATGAGAGGGGCAGGTTGGGGAGGAGCGTGAGGAGGTGGGTTGGGGAGCAGCGGGTGGGTGGGAAGAGAGAGAGGGGAGGGGGCGGGAGGAGCGAGAGGGGAGGGACGAGTGCAGGTGAGGGGGTGAGGGTGGCTGGGAAGAGCAAGAGGAGAGGGGGCGGGAAGAGCAAGAGGGGGAAGGGCGCGTGCAGGTGAGGGGGAGAGGGTGGCTGGGAAGAGCGAGATGGGAGGGGGCGGGAAGAGCGAGAGGGGGAGGGCGGTTGGGAAGAACGAGAGGGGGAGGGTGAGGGGGTGAGGGGTCAGGTGAGGGCGAGTGCAGGTGAGCCGAGGGTGAGGGCAAGTGCAGGTGAGCCGAGGGTGAGGGGTCGAGTGAGGGGGTGAGGGGGTGAGGGGTCGGGTGAGGGGGTGAGGGGTCGGGTGAGGAGAGCGTGAGGGGGAGGGCGAAGGATGGGGAGAGCGTGAGGGGGAGAGCGAAGTGAGGCCGAGAGGCCGTGAGCAATGGGTCATTGTGCGTGCGAGGGGTGAGGGGGCGGAGAGGGAGGGTAGGACGAGGGGCGAGGGCGAGGGCGAGGTGAGCAGAGAACGGGTGCTGGTAAGGCAAAGAACGAGTGTGCTGTGAGAAATGGGTGAGCGTGTAAGCAGGGAGGTGATTTGCATAGCAAATGAGAAAAAATGTACAGTAAATTTAACTGTGCTCAAAATTTGAGCAGAAAATGCACATTAGCAAAAATTATAGACAGAATGTGCACAAAAATTGCAAAACTTGCAGTAAAAAAAAAATTGCAGAATTTTCCAGAATTGCATCAATGGCAGAGGAGCAGTAAGAAAACTGAATGCACAATGACAATCTGCAAAAATGCAGAGCATGAGGGAGTTACACCAAAGGCAGGAATGCCAAAAATGGGACTGGCTCTGATACCATGTCAGACCAGGAGGTAACTTCGCAAAACTCAATGTATATTGGATGGAGATTGTGTGTGTATTTATACATGGAGGTGAGGCTATTGGGATTCACTTCCCAATGACTCTTGGCCTTCCTTATTTACTAAATTACAATAATATACAATCTCACCCAACCCCTTAGGATTAGGTGTCAACAATAATCTTCCAGTGGAATATACTCATATCATATTGTTATGATTCTTCCATACATATTGAAGAACCCTCTAACAATGATTACTGTCAGGGATCCTTGTGATCCTTTACTGTTAGAAGACTGCTCCTATAATAAGAAGATACCAAATAATAGTTGCATGAACTGTGGAATGTTAGATGGTTCAAGTCCTTTTATCCTTTTATCCTTGTTTTGCTAGATGACTACTACCAATGAGATGCAACTGATTGTATAGACTCTAATCCTCCAAATGCTATATGCTTTTTTCCATGATGCCATAATTCGCAAAAACCAAGACTATTCCACAAATATAACTGCATATGCTACTCTAAGTGCCATCTTCTAATAAAAGAAAACAAGTTGCTGGCAAACCTGGTAGTGGGGAAGTTCTTCAATAATAGAGATCCTTAAGATCTTCATTCTTTGGCTTCTTTTCAAATTCTTCATTTTCTTCAGCGATATGAGCTCCACTCCTTTCCTTCCTCTTATTGTTGTTCTTGTTTTGAGGATCCTTGGGACAATCTCTTTTAAAATGTCCATATTCATTGCACCCAAAGCATTGTACTTTGGACATATCTTGTCTTCCACGTGGTTGATTGTTGTTGTTGAACTCTCGATGAGGTTCAAATTTTCCAAACTTTCCATTCTTCTTCTTTGATCTAGCATCAAAAGCTTGATACTTTTCATTGGGTTCAGTGTCATATTTAGCTTTCAATCTTGTCTCTTCTAGAATACACAAAGACCACAACTCATCGAAGTTTGGAGTGTCCTTTCTTGAATAGATGCTTGTCATGAAACTACTCCATTCTGAAGGTAAATCATTGAGTATACAAGTAGTTAATTCAAAATCGAAACAAATTCTCAAAGCCCTTGTAATTGATCATTCAATTGTGACACCTTTATAGGTATGAGGACAAGTCGTCATCCTTTGACAACCTTGTTATGTAAAGTGGATTCCTCAAAGATATTTTCTAACTTGTGTTATTGACTGAATATAGCTTCACCAACTTGTCATAGATTGCTTTAGATGTGCCCAAATATGCAACAAAGGAGATGAGATGATCTTTGATGGACTCAATAAGAATCCTTTGAGCCCTAACTTCTCCTTAGTGTACATGGCCAATTCTTGAGCCTTTTCCTTTTCTGGTTCTGTAACTTTGCCTAAAACGAAGTCCATGACTTCTTTTTCTATGAGCACCAAATCTATTCTCTTTTTCCATCCTTTCTTAACCCATCAAGTTTGTTTCCTTCCTTACAAAATGAAGTCATTTGATTTGAAGATTACGACATAGAGAATAATATAGTACTTACTTGTCAAAAGGGTGTCTTGCTTGATGATGATATCTTTGAATATTTTGATGCTTCCAAGATTTCCAAGAGAATTCTAAGATGTCCTAGAATGATGACTTCTAGGATGGTTGGCACAATAGTATCTTCAAGCTACTTCAAAGATGAATGATGATATTTCCAAGATTGTAGATGATGTTCCCAAGAATCTTGATGCTTCTTCTTAGGTGATGACTTCTATAGAGATTACTTCCAAAATGAGTGATGATCAAAGAGCTTCCAAGAGAGACGGATTGATAAGATGATGATCTTTCTTCAAAATGATGACGAGTAACCAATAGCCTTCGATGATAGAGAGAGAGATGGATAGTTGATGTACGAGTCTTGCTTTGAGCCTTCTTCCTTATTCCCTTCCTTGTGTCCTTAGCAAATGATGTCCTCCAAAGTAGCTTTGATGAATGTCCTCTACTTGCCAACAAGAGTGATCTCCAAGCTGCCTTTTCTTCACCTTAGCTCTAATACCATGTTGAGAAATCACTAGGGTAGTCAATTAGGGTTGATTTCTCTTGCTTGATAATTGCTTGTATGTTAGCTTATTATTACTTTTATTATGTTCTCTTTCATCAAACAATTACCAAAACATAAAGATCGCAAGAAAACAATGAACACGAGATATAGGCTCCTAGCCAAGGAAAAACCTCACAAAGGGGAAAACCCAGTCAACTTTTTTATTCTTATTGAAAAAGATCAATGTGAGAAATCCAAGAACCAAAATCCAAAACCAAGACCTCCCACAAGACCCAAACTAGCCCTTTCTCCAAGCTCTTCCAATAAGTCAAAGTCAATTCAAGTCAACAGTAGTCAAAGTCTTCAAAATCTGGGGAAATTTTTTATTTTTGACCCTTACAACAAATTTCTGGCCTCCTGCAATAGTTCTACAATTTTCAGCCCCTACAATTCCTGATATCTTTGCACGTGTGGCAGATTCTAGGGCAAATTCTTTCGCACAAGTGGCAAAATTCTTCTTCCTTCACCCTCGCTCTCTCTCTCTTTTGACTTTAGCTCTTTTCCTTGACTTCTTTGCTAGTTTTCTCTCTTCCTTTGGCATAGAAATCGAACTTCCTTGCTTGTCTTCAAATGAGGTTAAATTGTTCTCTCTTTATACACATCCAGGAGGTTGAATGCATCCCTTACAGGGCCAACTTGGTCTTGTGGGGACAAAATTATTTTTCTTGCTTCTTTCAAAATTCCAAATTGGACTTGACTCTAGTACAATAGATTGACTTATGACAAACATTCTTTAACCCAATAAACCCTAGAAGCATGAAGAACATGCTTGACCTAAATAACAATTTGATTTGAGCATGAAACCCATGCTTGAAAAATAATAATTCTTTTTCTTCTTTTGCTTTTACAAGAAATATATAATGACCTAAGTACAATGATAATTATGAAGACTGAACCTAGTTACATTTTCCAACATCCAATCGGGTCGAAATTCTGCCTATAGTCCAACTTCAGTTCACAGGATTTATGTGCCTTTGATAGCTCGCATACCACAAGAGACTGGTCTCTCAAATGGCTCGCATATCACAGAAGTTTGGTTCTGAAAATAGATCGCATGTCACATAAGTGCAGTGCCACAAAAGACTCACATAATTATAGAGATGTAGCCTCTGAAAACTCGCATTCAATAGAAAAATATTGCCTCAGATATTCGAATTCTTCTTCCACAGATGAGCATCGAATTGCTTGCCAAATAGTGGAGTAATGTTGTCAATATATATTGGTTGCCTCATCTGCAATGGTGCCTTGAAGAGCATAGCCGAATTATTCCTGGGACAACCGACTAGGCAAATTGGAGGGACAAATGACACTGTCAAAAATTCAAATTTCCTTCTTTTACAAGGGTCACGAAGAACATGCCCTTTTACATTTTCTTTTGACCAAAACAAAGTATGAAGAAAATGCTAGAAAACCATAGTAATTTTCTTCCTTTGTTTTGACATAAAATACATATTGACATAGGTATAATGACAATTATGAAGACCATACCAACAATGGTATGGTCTATGCTTAGAGCAATTTACTTCAATCTTTCTTATACTTTGTTTTAGTGGCAGTCGGTGCATTTGATGGAGGCTCAATAATCTTTCCCTGCACATAGTCCATAACATTTTGTTCCTCCAATGTCAAACCCAAGGACATTTTCCACGCATGATAATCAGACTTATCATTGAGCTTGTCATCAAATTTGAAGTATGAGGAAGCGATTGACCCTTGTCCTTCTCTAATCAATTTTCAGTGATTGCTCTTCTCACTCTTGCCTGGGCTTTGACTTCATCTCAGTTTTGATTCCATGTTAATTTTATTTAATGATGGTATATTCTATGCTTAGAGCAATTCACTTCAATCTTTCTTATTAGCCCAATTCAATTTCCTGTTTAGAAATCACATCAATATTAACAGTAAACGCTGATAGAACATAAAAAAATAACCAGAAGACAAGCCAAGACAAGAGGACACAATAATTTGGCGGATGCCTAGGAAAAACCCCAATGTGGGGAAAACCCTTTGATCAAATCTTCTTCATTATTTCTTCATGATTCAGCAGAGCAGAGTCGGCAAAGTATAGGGACAGGATGACACAAGACGACAGGATGGTACATGATGGTACAGGATGACAGGACAGGTTGACAGATGGATTGACAGGTGGAGTTCTCCCTAGTTGAGAGGGAGTGTTAAATTTGGAAACTAGGGCCAAACTCCACTTTGGACTGCTCATATGATTGAGATGATATTTTTGTTGGATTCCTCTTTCCGAGAGGTGCAAGATTGATCTAAAGATCATCTTGTTTGGATGAGCAAAAGTTGGATTTTGAATTTATTTCTCACACACGTTCAAATTGTCAAGGTCGGCCAGAATTGTTATGTAGGCTCATAAGCCCCAAAAGATGTGTCTCCACCCCTCACTGATGAATATAAAAAGGAAAGACTCAAACCTCATTTGGACATCATCTCATCTCACATTCTCTCTCCTTCTCATTGGTTCGTACAACCTCAAGAAGACATTCTCTCTGCTCTGCACGAGTGAAAGGGCAGCTGCAATTTTTGGACTGTTATAGGGCTTCTACAACAGCGTTGACCAACGTTGACTTTGGGTCAACTTTGACTCTCTGACTTAGATTTTGGGGCCGAGATCTAATCTTGCTAGGCGGAAAATTCTTTGGGCTTGAATTTCTTTGAGTCTCCTTCTTGTGTAAATTCTATAATATAGAATCCTACTGCAACTACTGATTATATTTCTTTTATTGCATTCATTCACAATTATTTAACATTTCATTGTGTTAAATATCAACATAAAATACGTTTCAGACTTCACAATACATAATCAATATGAAAGAAATAGCACAAATATTCACACATAGACACCGTTATTTTTGGAAAATTGTGCCCGGAAAAACCCAATGTGGGAAAATTGGTGCAGCAAATCTAAGAGTTTCTTTATTATGCAAAAATTCTAAGTACAAATGTGTGATTGTAATCATCAATCAATCACCTAAAGAAATCTGATAAGAATAGACTACTGAGACAATTCTCACTTTACCATGAAGTTCTGCACTGACCTACACCCACACTGAGTAGCTCTGCGTGATCTCTGCGTAGTGACTGCATCCTCCACGTTGTCACTATGTCACTGTTGCTGCGGTTTGTTGTGACTGCTTCAGTGCTCACTGTTGGGTGAGACTAGAGTTTTCTCCCCTTCCAGAAATGTCCTTTGGATACTGGATGAACCCTCAGCTGCCTCTCCAACTGAAATCGAAACTCCCTCTGCTGCTCTGCGCTGGCCTAGTGTAACTGCTGCGTGTCCATCTCTGCGCTACTACTTGTGGCTCCCTTCTCTCTTCTTTCCCTATACTCCCTATGCCTCAGAAACTCTTCCCCCTGAAGATTTCACCTTCCCCTCTCTGCAATCGAGAATCACTTCGATTCTTCCTTCGATTGAAGAAATCGATCTCTAGATTCTTTCTCCGTCTGATGTGTTTTCCAAATGCCCATCGAACTCTCCTTTATAATCTTTCACTGACTCATCAATGGCCAAGATTAAATCATAATCAAGGGCTAAGATTAATTGAGAGTTGATCCATGACTTTATCTAGAAGATTCACACTCAGTTTAATTAATACCCTTTAATTAATCAGTTTCCCTAAGTTTACACTTAGGAAAACATTAAAAACGATTAATTAAATTAATTAAACCATCTCTAAGTATTCACACATAGACACCGTTATTTTTGGACAATTGTCCCCGGAAAAACCCAATGTGGGAAAATCGGTGCAGCAAATCTGAGGGTTTCTTTATTATGCAAAAGTTTGAGTACAAATGTGTGATTGTGATTCTCTGTCAATGATATGAAGAAATCTGATAGGAACAGACTAGTGAGACAATTCTCACTCTACCGCGAAGTTCCAGCACTGACCTGCACTTTCTCTGAGTAGCTCTGCATGAACTCTACGCAGTGACTGCATCCCCTACGTTGTCACTGTGTTACTGCTACTACTGTTGCTTATGTCTACCTCAATGCTCACAGCTAGGTGAGACTAGAGTGTTCTCCTCCTCCAAAAAACGTCCTCCAGAAACTGAAGGAACCCTCAGCTGCTCCTTTCCAACTAAAATCAAACTCCCTCTGTTGCTCTGTGTTGGCCGTAACTGCCGCTTGGCTATCACTGCGCAGCTGCTAGTGGCTCCATCCTTCCTTCTCTTCCTATACTCTCTCGCCTTCAAAACTCTTCCTCCTGAAGCATTCTCCTTCCCCTCCTTGCAATCTAGAACCACTTCGATTCTTCCTTAAACTTGAAGAAATCGACCTCTGGATTCTTTCTCTGTCTGATGTGTCCTCCAAATGCCCATCAAGCTCTCCTTCATAATCTTTCACTGACTCATCAATGGCCAAGATTAAATCATAATCAAGGGCTAAGATTAACTGGGAGTTGATCTGTGCCTTTATCTAGAAAATTCTCACTTGATTCAACTAATACACTTTAATTAATCAGCTTCCCTAAGTTTACACTTAGGAAACCACTAAAAAAAGATTAATTAATTTAATTAAATCATTTCTACGAGGAATCTCCCAAAACACTTTCTGTGTATTGTGGAATACAAGAGTCATATCCTATATGTAAAAATCTCAAGGCTAGAACATACCCGATGCTAACATAAATCAACACTCCCTCTTAGCGACGAAAGTGTTCTAGCATACAACACAATGTACTGCTCTGGATATTGTAACATCTATTGTTGAGCTGCTAATGTCTGACACTACTGTCCACCAACACTGCTCAAATGTTGCATCTGAACTGCTGTTGACCCTACATGTTGCTGCCAACTGCCATTGTACTGCAACTCCCTCTTTCAACTGCGTTGAAGACCCATTGACTACTGAAATGGATTTTCAGTCATACCCAGTTGTTCTCTGAGCTGAGTGAACTTAATCCTCCCCAGAGCTTTAGTGAGTATATCTATTGTTTGTTCCCCTATGGGAATGTACTGTAGCTGTACTGCCCCACGCTGAACATAGTCTCTGATAAAATGACACCTGATGTCAATATGTTTGGACCGATCATGAAACACTGGATTTTCAGAGAGTTTGATACAACTCTGAATGTCACAGTGAATGTTAGTCGGCTCCATCCTGCTCCTGAATAGACTCACAAGAAGTTTCTGAAGCCAAATGGTTGCCCATGCAATTGTACTAGCTGCCATGTACTCTGCTTCAGCTGTGCTCAATGCTACTGACTTCTGTTTCTTGCTGCACCGGGACACCATTCTTGATCCAATGGTGAAACAGTACCCAGAGGTACTTTTCCTGTCCACGAAGCTTCCTACCCAATCTGCATCTGTGAATCCACTGAGTCTGACATCCTCTCCTCGACCATACCTTATACCAAATCTGACTGTTCCTCGCACATACCTCAGGATGTGCCTTGTTGCTGCCTAGTGCACTCTTTTGGCTTCCACCATGAACTGACTAAGAGTGTTGACAGCAAAGAAAATGTTTGTTCTAGTGTTAACCAGATACATTAATGACCCAATGAGCTGTCTATATAAGGTGGGGTCTACTTCTGCGTCTTCTGATGCATCTATCTTTTTCCAATTGGTGATCATGGGTGTGGCCATGGGCCTACAATCCTGCATTTTGAACCTCTTCATAATTTCCATGGCATACCTCTCCTATCCCATGAAGATATCTCCATTCTTCTTACAGACCTCCAATCCTAGGAAGAAATGCATCAACCCCAAATCCTTCATGTCAAATTCTACTTATAGATTCCGTTTGCAATCCTTGATGAGCCTAGATGAACAAGTGAGAAACAAATCGTCTACATATAGTACTAATACTAATGGCTCATCCTCCACCAGCAAATAGTAAAGATTGGGATCTGCGTCACTCTTGACAAACCCCATTTTTTGCAAATAGTTATTTATTCGACCATACCATGCCCTCAAAGCCTGCTTGAGCCCGTATAGGGTCTTCTTCAATCTGCATACATGGGACTTCCTCCCATGAGTCTCAAAACCCTCTGGCTATTCGATATATACCTCTTCCTCAATCTCTCCATTCAAGAACATTGTCTTGACATCCATTTGATGAATCTCCCATCCCATCTGCGCTGCTAAAGATACGATAGTCCGGATGGAGGTATATCTGGCAACTGGTGCAAAGGTCTCTTCATAGTCAATGCCTTCCTTCTAAGCATACCCTTTTTCCACGAACCTAGCCTTATATTTCTCTACGCTACCATCTGCAGCGTATTTGACCTTGTAGATCCATCATGATCCAACAACTGATCTACTCTGAGGTCTGGGCACAACTTCACAGACATCATTTGTCATGATAGAAGCATACTCCTCTATCATGGCATCCACCCATACCTTGTGCTGAACAACTTCCTGGAAGCTAGAGGGTTCCTCTACTTGAGCAACCAAAGCCCGGTACCTATCAGGTTGTCTACGCTGCCTCTTCCCACTCCTAGGAGTCCCAATGAAGTTTTTTGCGTCCCTCAATATCTATTGAGCTTCCCTGCTGATCCGACCACCGGTGGAAGGCTGCTCTCTCAACTCTTCCTCCTGATATGGCTATTCCTCAAACTGAGTATTCTCCAGATCTTCTTCTATGGAAACGTTAGTACCTGTACTGGGTACTAAAGTCTATCTTCCTGTCTGTCCTTCTTGGTGCCCCTGCTGCTCTTGGACCAAGGGAACTTCTGTAGTTTGTTCCTCTGTCGGCATATCACGCGATTTCTGAAAAGCTCTATCCTCCATGAACTTAACATCGCGTCTTATCACAACCTTCCTGCTGCTAGGAATATAGATCCTATATGCCTTGGAGGTTTCGTTGTATCCTACAAGATACCCCCTTTCCGTAGATTGATCAAGCTTACTTCTCTTCTTGCTTGGTACATGACAGTATGCCATGCTACCAAATATCCGAAGGTGCCCTACCTCCAGTTTCTTCCCTGTGAAAACTTCTTCAGAAGTCTTCTTCCTCAATGCTCTATGAGAAGTCCTGTTCTGGATGTACACTGTCGTGTTGCAGGCTTCTGCCATAAATATCTGGGCAAACCAAGGTCGAATAACATGGCCTTGGTTGCACCTACAATTGTCCTGTTTTTCTGTTCTGCCACACCATTTTGTTCGGGATTGTATGGTGCAGTCCACTCCCTCTTAATGCCCTCCTTTGCGCAGAAACCTGTGAAGTCTCCATCTGTGTACTCTCCACCATTATCTGAACACAATGTCTTGATTTTCTTCCCCATCATATTTTCAACAAGAGCCTTGAATTCTTTGAACTTTTCAAAGACTTCATCTTTTTTCTTCAGGAAGTATATCTAGGTCTTTCTGGAGTGATCATCAATGACTGTGACAAAATATTTGCCACCCTTGAGAGCGTTAGTGGACATTGGTCCACAGATATCTGAGTGTATCAGTCCTAATATACTTGCTCCCCGGTTTTCACTTCTAGGAAAGGTTGCCCAAGTACACATCCTCGGCATACATCATCATGCTCAGTGCTGAGAACAAGTACCCCAACAACTCTCTCTGAACATCTTCAATGCACCATGGTGCAAGTGCCCCATTCTTCTATGCCAAATTTCGTGCAACCCTTTCTTGTCTTCAAGATTACTACCGATTAGTGCCATCGGAGATTCAAGTTGCAACCTGTATAGTTTGTTGCTCCTTACTCTGATCTGCTTTGTTTGCTTCTAGCTTGGGTGCTTGACATATGCCTTCTTCCCGATAAAGTATATGTCATACCCTTTCTCCTGCAATTGGGACACTGAGATTAAATTCATCCCAAGCCCCGGCACATGTAGTACATCTGTGACTTTGACGCTGGTTCCAGCTTCCGTCTGGAACACTACAGTTCCTCTCCCAACTGGAGTGCATTTCGTGTTATTCCCCATAGTGATTAGGAAGTTCATCTGCTCCTCCCTATAGCTCAAGTAATATTCTCGTACTCCGGTCATATGAGTAGAAGCCCTGCTATCAATATACCAGATTCCTGCAGCTACTGAACTTGACAAGTATGCACAATCCTCTTATCTAAGTCTGTCATACTTATCTATGCTTTCTTTTCCCTGTGTTGCGTCCCTTCTGAAGCTTCTGGTTTGCACAGTCTGCTCCTTGACCCTGCTTCCTTTGGATCTGACAGCTCTGATACCATGTGAAAATTCTATAATATAGAATCCTACTGTAGCTATTGATGATATTTCTTTTATTGCATTCATTCACAATTATTTAACATTTCACTGTGTTAAATATCAAAATAAAATACGTTGCAAACTTCACAATACATAATCAATATGAAATAAATAGCACAAGTATTCACACATAGACACCGTTATTTTTGGACAATTGTCCCCGGAAAAACCCAATGTGGGAAAACCGGTGCAGCAGATCTAAAGGTTTCTTTATTATGCAGAAGTTCGAGTACAAATGTGTGATTGTGATTCTCTGTCAATCACATGAAGAAATCTGATAGGAACAGACTAGTGAGACAATTCTCACTCTACCATGAAGTTTCGACACTAACCTACACTTGCTCTGAGTAGCTCTGCGTGAACTCTACGCAGTGACTGCTTCCCCTATGCTGTCATTGCGTTACTGCTGCTACTGTTGCTTATCTCTGCCTTAGTGCTCATAGCTGGGTGGGACTAGAGTGTTCTCCTCGTCCAGAAAACATCCTCCGAAAACTGAATAAACCCTCATCTGCTCCTCTCCAATTGAAATCGAACTCCCTCTGTTGCTCTGTGCTGGCCCAGCGTAACTTTTGTTTGGCTATCAATGCGTAACTGCTAGTGGCTCCCTCCTTCCTTCTCTTCTTGTACTCTCTCGCCTTCAGAATTCTTCATCCTGAAGCATTCTCCTTCCCCTCTCTGCAATCTAGAACCACTTCAATTCTTCCTTAAACTTGAAGAAATCGATCTCTGGATTCTTTCTCCGTGTGATGTGTCCTTTATAATCTTTCACTGACTCATCAATGGCCAAGATTAAATCATAATCAAAGGCTAAGATTAACTGAGAGTTGATCTATGCCTTTATCTAGAAGATTTTCACTTGATTCAACTAATACACCTTAATTAATCAGTTTCCCTAAGTTTAGACTTACGAAACAATTAAAAAAAGATTAATTAATTTAATTAAATCATTTCTAAGATTAATCTCCCAAAACACTTTCTGGGTATTGTGGAATACAAGAGTCATAGCTTATATGTAAAATCTCAAGGTTAGAACACACCCAATGCTACCATAAATCAACAACATCTTCAATAACTTTAATAAACAACTCACCCATATATTGTGCATCCTTGTATTGTCCAAGTGCATCCACTGATTTCAAGAAAATTGGACCATTCAAGGAAGACACCATGAAGTTGATGAGTGGGTGTCGTGTTAGATGCTAACCCCAGATGTTGTCCATGCTAATTTAATAGGCTCAAGCATTTTGTCCACCTCTTTCTTTGCCTTCGTCAACAATGTGGTTCTAAACTTCTCTGACCCAGGAGGCACATACCATGATGGAGCCCCTTGAGTTAGAGCTCAGCGCATCTCAATAAATAGAGGTGAGTGTGCAACATTGAAGGATATGAAGTTCTAATAGAAAAAAAGCAATGGTGAGATCAAGCTCTTCCCATTTCTCTTTCTGGAAAATCTTGTCCATTGGACCAAGTGCAATTGCCTTTCTTTTTGCTACTTGTCCCCCACCAGAACTCTCAAATGGGAACTTGTTGCTGCTTTTCCTCAAGAATGGAAGGGGGTCATCATTCCCTTTTTTTTAGTATTTGCAGCCACATTTGCCACACCAACACATGCATCTCTTTCCATTTCTTTCCTCTTTGCTAAGGACACTTGTGTAGAAGCTGCAATTCCACAACTTGGTAAAGCCAACAAATGAGCTTTCACACGGTAATATGTGCTCATGAAATGATTGTTGCAATAGTTGCATTACCAAGCAACATTGCCTCCTCCCTTCAACTTGTTGCCGAGCCCTTGCTCTCTTGTGACATATTTCCACAAGGAATATTTGTTAACTTGAGGTTGTTGTCTTCCCTCAACATTTGAAGTTGTTGTTGCAGCCCCACTTCCAATAGATGGAACACTTGCAGACCCTGATGAAATTGGAACAGGAGGGGCATCTCCAATGGGGACATTCTTCCCCTTCGTTTGCCCCTTCCCTGCTGCCCTTGATTGAGCCATGAATGCTATAAAAATAAACAAAAAATGCACAAATTTGTAAAATAAATGCACATGCAAATTGATTGCAAAAAAAAGGGAGAAAATGCACTTACCTGTTGCTTGAATGTCCTTGAAAATGCTCCTTTTCTCCTTTCTCCTCCTTTGCTCCTTGCAAACCCACAAATATCAAAGTGAAAAAAGAAATGAATCAAATCGGCTTTTTAAAACCTGCGAAGGTCATTTTCTCGAGGCTCGTGTCCAGCGAATCGGGACACGGTCATGTCCCGATCGAACGCGATCAGAAGGACACGAGTCCGACTAAATCATGTCAGGTTCGATGGATTCAGGACACGAGGGGCTAGATCAACGAATCTGGTTTCTTAGCTAATAAGTATAATTAATAATTATGAAAGGACATGTCTATTAGTTGGGACATGACTATTCATGAATGGGCATTCCACCTAGTATTTATATATAGCCCTCATTTATAACCAAACCATATCAGTTTTTTATACATTTATTCAAAATATATTTATTAATCCTAGATGGATACTTTAATTCCAAGTCTTCTGGATTATTTAACTCGTCAGCCAGGTTTGTAGCAGGCTGCAGCATGTCGAGAATCTCTGGCAAAAGAGATCTGGAAATCATTTTACATTAGTGAACATCAGTTATTAACAAACTTTTAAAAAAAAATATTTACAACAACGTGTACAAGAACTAACATATGAATAACATGTAATGAAAAAGAATTAACATAAAATGTTGATAATACAACTAACAAAAAATGTTATGCAATATGGCTAACATAACAGTACCATAAAGCATCATCATAACTCCTCTCCTTCCTGATTGAGAGAAAATCACCCAATCCTCTATCGTAGATGGGAAAACGTTGTAAAACGTGGTCTAACTTTTAAGAGACCAATAGCTTATGGAGGCAAGCATCCTTTTCTCGCAACCATGTGATTGATTATTCATGTCCTAGTGTCAAGAAGTATACTCAATGGGAGTAGAGGCTGAAATTTGAAAAAAGCATTGTTGAAAGATTAATGGGAATTTTAAAATGATACCCATGTCTATTGTGTGTTCAAACTTCATAATTCTATTATTTACAGACCCGATAATTGAATGTGCAAGTCTAAGGTGAGTTACCGTGGCATATGTAGCTGGAATGTCGCGAGTGTGTGTGCACGTGAGTGTGTGTGCACGTGCAAGAGAATAGGTGAGGTGATTAAGAAGAATTCAAGAATATTAGCAGGCGTCAACTATGAAGTGATCATTAGTTATTTGATTTGAGGTGGGCCAGTGCCAAAACCCCTTTGAAGCATTGGTTTCAGATAATCCAGGAACAAAAAAATCTGATAGAAATTAAGTTCAAATTGCTAGAAGGATATCATGCCAATTATGATGAACATGGGAAAGGTCCCAGCAACATTGAAAGCGAATTGAGATTGAAGACCTCAACAGTTACATGGCTTTAAGCAGAGTAGTGTGATAAAAGTGCATGGCGAGCTTCACAGAAGGTGCCCTAATTTATGAAAGTTGGCAGAGGAAACCAAGTTATGAACCAAGGCGAAAAAAATAATGTGAACACAAAATCCACTCAAAGATGATAGCAGCTGCAGTATGATTGAATAAGATTCAAGTCCCCAACAGCAGGTTCAAGCTAAACGACACAAATAAACATAAAGGGGGAAAAACTGTAAAATCCTCAACTCATGACATTGTATCTGCATTCATAGAGCTTGCACCCTAGCACTGAACCTGGAACTCTTTGAAACACCTAACAAAACGTCAGATCTGCAAACACCAAAATGCTGTATGCAATATTCAAGAGTGTGGACAACGCAAAGCAAAAGGTTAGAACATTCCAGCAGAGGCTAGGCTGCTAGATATCAGATCCAATAAAATGAAGTCTAAAAATAAAATCAGATCTGTAAATTAAATCTGCCCATCAGTAGCCCATTGTTAAACATACATCAGATCTGGAAACTATCTAAGCATGATAAATCAGCTCAACACCAACTCAACCATTTATTACATCAACATAATAAATCAGTGACAATAGAAAGTAAAATTGGATCCGAAAAATCGAATCAGCATGCAAAATATGGAACAACAATCACGTCTATTTCTATTAAAAAAATCAATGTTGCGAACATCATTGAGATAAAATTGGCAAGGGTCCGAAAAACCAAAAAATCGTAAAAATGGGGAAAAATATCGGTAAAAATGGGCAAACATAGGCAAAATTAAGATACCATAAAAAAATCTTTAAAAATCAGCAAACATTGGCTAGGCCAAAATATCATGATTTCGAGATAAAATCGGGATGTTATCGAGATGTTCACAACACTGAAAAAAATTATCACATAACAGTGAATCTGAACCACCCCAATTGTTTATTACGTCACCATAATAAATCAGCTCCAACAGAAAATCAAATCAGCATGCAAAATTTGAAACAACAATCTCTTTACCTAAAGGGGTTGGATCCAATGGCGGAAAGTGAGGAGTTTTTCACCATTGGGCAAGGTTCAATTCTCGTGAGGGCCTAGCCTAAAGCCATGGGAGCACCTTGAGGTAGTGATCAAACATGTGGTTGCACCTAGAGAGATTTTATTAAATGGTCCCATGCATTATGCACACAAAAGTGGATCAAAGCCCACCCCCATGTCCTTCAATTTTGAGCCCCTAAGGTGTCAATCAGTTGGTGATAGGGTGCACTATTAAGGCACTCCTTGTGACATCGCTGGTTCAAACCTCCAACTTGCACTGTGTGGCACAGGAGGGGCCTTGTTGATATGCTTGGAGGTTATAGTGTTAGCGGTTGGAATCGACCTCATGTCACATGAGTACAAGCCAGCCCTTGTTGCAGATTCCACTAATTCACAAACAAACCAAAACAACACATCTGTTTCTATTTATAATAAATTATAAATTATTTTAAAAAAATTACATAACAACAAATCCGCTTCTCCCAAGCTGCCAATGCAAAAAGCAAACAGGTAGCTATCACAGCTACTCTACTCTTAGCAATCCAGCAAAAATAGTGTAATGAAGTGATGTGCCCCTCCTTTTTATAGAGGAAGAAAAGAAGTGTGTTACAAGGGGTTAAAGTTAAACCATGGACTAGGTCGACCTGATCATAACCAACTCATGTGACATGCAAGATAATCTTCCCCCAGTAGTGCGATAGTGCATTTCCCATATTCCAAGGATGTTTCTCAACAAGTGTGCCCCACATTTGCCAAGGATAGGTAGGTCCATGCCCACAAATGCCAACTTACCCACTCCACATATTTTAATGCAACACTGATATTTTTTTGCAACAACTTATGTAGTGCACCCAAACTCAAGTAAATATCAAGAGTCACTGAAAAGGGGCTATGACTCTCTCCCGTGATGATGAAACACCATACTCACAGCAAAAGTCAAACACTCTCTGAGAAACAAGTAAACTAACAGAAACATTGGCATTAATGTTTGTGAAATTTGAATACCATAAATTTTAGTGACAGAATGACTTATTAATCAAAAACAGTGAGAAATTACAGGTGTGATTGGGTGTCATAGGAACGATGAGATAAGATAACTCTATTAATGTCCACAAGTGACCAAACTAGGTCAAAAGGACTAAAGAGTACAGCAGGTCATAACAATAATGTGGGAATGGCACAGCAACCCATAAGCAAAAGAAAGAGATACAAAAGAAAAATAGTAGTGAGCAGGACGAGATATACTAAGAGGGGAAACCCTAATAGAAAAAATAAGTTTATTAAGAAATATTTTGACAGAGAGAGCCGCTACATTGTACTCGAAGTGGAATTAGAGGTAGACATGGAAGAGAACATCCATGCTATCATCAATAACTATGAAAATTTCAGTGCAAAGCTTAGCAATGTTCTCAAGGGAGTTCCCTACACTCCCTAGACAGAGAGGACCCAGCTACGTAAAACCTGGAAGAAGCCTGCAAAGTATCAACTAAAACTCTCCTAACATCTAAAGCTCCAGCAAAGAATATAATAATGGGCATCTGACAACTAGATCAAGAAAGGGAGACGTCTTACTGGAATACACTAGAGTTAGTACATCTCTGTCGTCCTATGCAAGTGGTTATGTGCACATGTGTGGAAGAATCAAACAGTTGGACCGTGACAATATAAAGGGTGTCAAACAAGTAAATTTGAAAAAAAGGAATCTTGAGGTGGCATACAAATAGGGGCCCTTCATATATTATAAATATCTGTAATCATGAAAGTAAATATATGTCCCATTGGTGAGAAACAAATTTGAAAAGAAAATGAGAAGTTGATGAATTGAAGAGTTGTAAAAGAATCCCAAAGATGCAAGCAAACCGATGAGCTATGATGTTTGTAATCAATGGTGTAATGAAGTCAAGTGGAAATGTGAATTGATGAGTCAAGTGGAAATGTGAATTGATGAGTCCACATTATGAAAATGCGTCCTCTTCAAAACTATAATTTACACTATCGCCAATCATGAAATATGACGACAATAGATGTTGAATTAAATAAAGGATTTAGTTAAGGTTGTAAACAAAATATCATTGTTGATTTTGTAGCTCGGGAAAGTACTTTTGCACAAGCCTTGTGACAATGCGTGCGGAAGTCACCCACGTTCTCCTTAGAACACTTGCTCTAGTGTGAGCAAGTTGCTAATGTAACTTAACCTAATTCTTACTTAGGAAAGAGCACATATTAATATGTTGGCTTATTGAGTTAAAAGAAACTCAGGAAAAGTAAAATAATTTACTTTAGTGAGTAAGTCTTAAACTTAGTCGTTAATCTCAAGTGAGGCAAGATGTAATCTCAATGGTCAATCACTTTGAGATTAGGGTTAGGGTTAGGAATTTAGCTCAATGTAACGTTATAAAATCAAAGCTAGGAAGAGGGAGAAAGACTCACTACAGTAGCACAAGATCGAGAGCAGCATCTCAGTGAGTGATGTATTGGGTCTGAGGGAGTACAGAGAGGCCGGAGATCTAGATCTCCAAGAAAGATCGAGCACCAATCTAGGGCATATCTGTTGGATCAGATCTAGGTTATAGTATTATGTATTTTCTTAGGTGGGCCATTATCCCAAGACGAGAGCCCACATAAGTTTGGATTCTTTTAATGAAAAACTTGTTGAGAAAAAATTTGTCTAGGTCATTGTGAAAGAGATTGTAATTTTACTTCTTCTAAATTTGTTAGGAACCTAGTTGGGTGTTTATTCAGTAGATCACTTTTTTGCTATAAATTGAATATTGGTTGCTAGTTTTGCAAGAAACCTAACAATCATTGAGCTTGAAGTTAACCATAGTTAGGAGTCTAGGTAACTGCATAGATTGTACTTAACCAAAAGACCTTAACAGAACAGTATATCTGAAGAAGTTTGAAATTTGAAGTCAGTGAAAATTGTAGTCAACTTGTAAATTCAAAAAGATGTTACAACATGACACTAGGGACATCAATTAATTGTAACAGCCCCGGGTTAAGAGTTCATGTAATAAAGTTAACAAAGGCAAAATAAGACCAATGTCATGGGACATGTATTGCAAGTTGAATGTTGGGCAAAATATCCTAATGGGCATCACTTGATGTGTTTATGGCCTAGGGGAAAATGGCAAAGGCAATGGTAAAGGCTTTGAAAAGGCAAAAAAACATTTTTGGCACTTTAATTATGAAAATAAAGGAAATTAGAAGAAAAAGGAGGTGAAAGGTCACGAGTTGCATGTGAGGAGGAAATGAAGGAAAGTAGAGGAAATTGAACAAAATAGAGGAATCAATATAAAAAGGCTTTTGAGGATCAGTTCACAGTCTTTTGTAAGTTCAGTTTTAGGATTAATTTCAAAGAGGAGAAGAACACCAAGAGGAAAAGGAAAGTAAGCAAGCAAAGGAAGGACCAGGAAATCAAAAGAAAGCAAGGATCAAGCAAGGAAAAGTTGGGTAAAGCAGCTTCAGCAGAAATACTTGCAAGTAACAGGTTGCATGTATGATTTCCTAGCTGTTTTTGGAATGCAAGGTATATGCAAGTGCATTTTTGGCTTATTTGTTGTCGGTGGCATAGATTTTGCTGGGTTTCGACAAAGGATTTTAGCCTTGCCTTGCCATTTCCGAATAGCCATCGTATGATGGGATTCATTCTTGGTTGAGATTTGCATTGTCAGAAGGTTTTGGATCTAGGTGAGGCGGTCTCAGGAAATCCCAAGGGTTGGGGGGCATAGTTTTAAAAACCGGCCGGCTTGAACCGGAAATCAGTCAAAATGGCTGGTTTATTGGGCGACCAGGTCAAACTGGACAAAAAACTCGGTTGAAGGGTGTCTATTTCACCCAAAATTCACAAAACCGGCCCTAACCGACCGATTTAGGATGGAACTAGCTGGTTTATGGTCAAACTGATCGGTTCATTGCCAGGCCAGCTATGGACCCCACAGAATGCAGTTTTGTGAGTTTTCGAGTTTCTTTGAGGGAAACTTAGGGTTGTTTTCCTCCAAAAATAGTCCCTCCAAGAAAAGCATGCCTACCCTCTCAGTTGCTTGACACATCTCAACCCTAGCAATGTTGGCAATTAATGGTAATGTTAAATTCTTGAAGTAAAAGTGACATTTCCTTTATTTTTCATTTTCTTGCTTCTACTTAAATTTTTAACATTACCATGAAATGACTCAAGGATGTTAGAGAGTAGTTTCGACCTCATTGGATTTCATATGGAGAAACTAGAATTTTAGATTTCACTCAAAATTCAGCAGAATTAATGGTTTTCAGGATTTCATGGTTTGGGGGTTTGCAATGCTTCCATTTGATTCTATCATGTGTGAGGGTATGAGATTGGCATTTGATCAAGAGCACGAAGCCCTTTAAGAAACTTAATGTTGGTGGCATTGATTGTTGAACTTTGTTGATGTTGGTGGTATTGATTGTTGAACTCCTCTACCATGGCCTTAACAAGAATGTACCCTTCACTCAAAGGAAAACAACTATTTAGGCATGTTAATCTTTTTCTACCACATTATAAGGTCAAGGAGCAGTGATTGATTGGTTCAGCCTCAATGACAGTTTTCTGGTTTGGAGGAGGGCAAAGCTGTGAGAGACCAATTTTGGAAGGTCAAAACCAAGGGAAATCCCTTCTGGGTTCTCTAGGTTTTGTGCAAGGAACTCAACCACAATTTCCTAGAATTTTCTGGGCAATCTAGAGGGGGAAAACCAGCAGTTGAAGTTGGCCAGCAGTGCAAAATCAGAGGGACAGCGCAACTTTCTAGGCAGCAGAGTCATTGCAGCAATTGTGCATTCCTATTTCTATCATCTGAGGCCTGTAGCTTGCCTTGTGCACGCCTTGGTGCATTTTCTCCAACTTATTTGTACTCCAGCGCTAATTATTAATAAAAGTGGGCCAGTTTGGTGTTTTGGAATAATTTATGGTTTTATGTGTGTGATTGCTGAAAAAAAAATTGTGTTGTTTATTTACATGTCTTTGCTTATCATTGCAAATTTCCAGTAGGAATATTACAAGTTAGAATTTCATGTAATAAAGTTAATAAAGGCAAAAAAAGAACAAGGTCATATGACACATATTCCAAGTTGAATGTTGGGCAAAATATCCCAGTGGGCATCACTTGATGTGTTTATGGCTAAGGGGAAATTGGCAAAGGCAATGGCAAAGGCTTTGAAAAGGCAAAAAGGCATTTTTGGCACTTTATTTATGAAAATAAAGGAAATTAGGAGAAATGGGAGATGAAAGGTCATAGGTTGCATGTAAGGAGGAAATGAAGGAAAATAGAGGAAATTAAAGAAAATAGAGGCAGCAATGATAAAAAGGCTTATGAGGATCAGTTCATAGCCTTTTGTAAGTTCAATTTTGGGATTAGTCTTAGAGAGGAGAAGAGCGTCAAGAGGAGAAGGAAAGTAAGCAAGCAAAGGAAGGACAAGGAAGGACCAAGAAAGCAAAGGAAAGCAAGGAAAAGTTGGGTCAAGTAGCTTCATCGGATATACTTGCAGGTAACAGGTTGTATGTATGATTTCCTAGTTGGTTTTAGCATGCATGGTAAATGCATGTGTATTTTTGGTTGATTTGTTGTCGATGGCATGGATTTTGTCGGGTTTCGACAGTGGTTAAGAAGATGGTTAAGAAGAGCTAAGTTTCTCTTGATTTTGATGAGTAAATGTACTTGTTGTTTTGTGGCTTTAATGCTTGTTCTATCATTGGTAGTTATCTGGTTATATGCTGGTAAAAAGCATGGTTATATGACAAATCTATGTATGGCTCTTATCACATTTTCATTAATGAATGTCTAGTTCATGAATGTATGACCTAACTGGTGTTATGACAGTTATTGTGAGAAGGCATTGATCCTTCTTATTAAGCCTCATATAAGTTTTCAAATCCTTATGTTCAGATATGCATTCATGACCTGTAGGTTGCATGTTTACCATGTGTTTTACAAAATGTCAGCCCCGGTTGGGAAGGGTCGGGTCAAGTCCTGGTTCAAGTTTTGGTTTATAAGCTTTGTTTATATGTCACTCATCATTTCTGGAAGTTTCACTGAGTTATGGGTAGAGGCCTGAGTCCTAGCCTTGAAAAAGTGGCTCCAAATTAGGGGTCGCTGCAATAGAATTGACTGGAGAAGTCCATAGTCACTGGCAGGCAAGCCTATGGGAGCGACTGGAGGCTTACAGCCGCTTGCATGCCTTGGAAAGTATGCAGATAAGGCTCTGGTTCAGTGAAAAAGAGAGTTATCTCAAGGGTTGGTCACCTGAAGGAGTTGGGTTGCTCCTAGAGGTCCTGTAACATGTAAGGGAAGTCAATAAGGTCTTAAGTTGTCGACTTCATTTCCTTAAGGTCATACAGGAAGTTGAGTCTTATCATAGTGAGCCTCAACTTATGTTTACCCGAGGCAAACTGGTGAAAGTGGGTAAATGTGGGAGGAGTGGGTTACATTAATTTTGCCTACCAAGTCTCATAAGTTGTCTTGTTGAAATGTGTGCATTTCAACAAGAAACACAATTATTTTTATTCATGAAGAAAGTAGAGAAATTGAACAAGTATCCAATCTTAGTTGCACCTATTGAAGATACCTATGGAGATTTGAAGAATGTGATATGTAGACTCAAGATAAGTAAGCAACCAAATACAAGAGGTAAAAATTTAGAATGATTGAGACCAAAGGACAAAATTCAAGAGAATGATTAAATACGAGTCAACAAAAGATGGTTGATGCAATAGTCTAATGCAATTTGAAGCACAAAGAATATGAAGAATTGAACTCAATAATTATAAATTGATCAATGATCAACTGAGAATGAAGTTGCTTGTAAAATTTCAACAACAAACAACCACACAGATGGTTGCAACAAAGTATGCCAAGACGATATCGAGGACCCGCCAATTATATGGCTTGAGAGAGAGTAATGAAGTTTCAATCCACATTCCTTCGAGTGTTGTGAGAACACTTGTAGAAGTAGACAAACTACAAATGTAGTGCCCTATGTAGGAGCTAAAGTAATTCAATTGAAGCACATGAAAATGATACAGCATAGGATGTATTGTGTAATGCAAGCCAACAAAAATGCAGGATCAAATTCAAGGTCAATAAGCAATGTACACTACTAGCTAAAACATGGCAATATTCAAAATGATCAAATAAAATTTGAGACACAAAAAAAAGACCCAAGAGTCTAGATTAGTGTAATTCTGAATGGTCATTATGGCGAAAAAACTTTGGAACTATTGAATTTTAAACATGGTCAATTAATTTGGATGCTTAATTTGTTGTTAGGCTCATCAACTTATTTCCCTCATTAACAAATTTCTATGTCAAGGATTGATGATAAGTTGAGATGATTATGAACGTTGATGTCATAGCATGTTGGTCATGTTAGCATTGATTACCATAGCAACAAATCCTTCCCATTTCAAGGAAGGAGTCTTCTCCAAATTCTACATATGATCACATTCATCATGATATATTGAGGAAAACACCCTAAAACGAACATTCATGTCCTTTACAGTTGTTGAAATTCCTTGCCCTCTAGGTCTGGTATGTGCCCTAGCTAGGAACACAACACATTAGAGAAGCCCAACACAAAAGCAACTTTGCATGGTGGAAAAAATAATTTCAGTGAAACAATAAAGTACACAATTTTTATGAGCCCAAAATTTTGTTTCCTGTTAGTCCGTCAACAGCAAAACATTAGGGCCCCCGTACCAAGGATCGTGGCCATTCATAAACCCTAATACAAACTAGTATACATAGTATATAAAATCTAGGGTTTGAGGTCTGATCCTTTAGACCTTCAATTTACCCATCACAACAAAGACAAAATAACTTGACTTACTTGTTGTAGCAGTCCTTTACCTCCAGCACTTTCTATCCTCTTTGCCCTTAATGTGCATGGTTGTCCATTGCCTCCAAAATCACAAGGAATGGCTCCTTACAATGCCCTGTATACTCAATTGCTCGCAGTGGACTAGTCCTTCAATCAAATATACTAACCAACATCAAGTCTCCTTGTTGTTAGGTCTCTCCTTCAACGTAACAGTCTTCCTTTCTACCATGAATCAACCCTCCTATTGTCTATTGTCTAGTTCAGCTTGCTTGGTTGTAGCTCTTCTAATCAAACCCCAACCAACCTTGATCTTTTCCACATCCACCTCTGATCTGCCACGTCTGGCCTTATCCCTAGCCCTAAGGGTCTCGGCCCTACTGTCGCACCTCTAATCAATCTCAACAACTCTATTTACCAACACAACTAACCTTACCAACCCTTCTTAGCTTGCGTCCAACCATAGATAACTTCATCAGACCTTAGATCTAACCTTTACTAAGTATCGGCCTTCTTTCAAGGCACTCAACCTCCACCAAAACCCCTCTTTGACACATATCTAGGACTCGGACTACTTTCTGCATTGTAGCAAACCCTGTAGCTTTAGCAGCCCACCTTCAGGAAGCCCTGCAACACCTCACTCTGTTCTAATCCCAATTCTTGAGGCTTCTAGGTCCTCTGTCTGCTCACATAAGGTCATTGTCCAAGCTTGTCCAATCTTCCGAGAACTCTTAACAGGCCTACACAGGTCTCTCTCTCACTGCACCCAAGTTATTGCTTGTTCTCAAATGCCTTGAATAGACCTCGGCCTACTTCCATTTCCACCGCTTGCTTCCTAGGCAGCCTTGAAAGATCTTGGATGCTCTAGATCAGGTTGCGACCAACCTAATCCACCTAGTCCCTTCAAAAATTTTCGTTGACAAAACCTCAAGACAAACTTCATCCTCTTGGTAGACAAATTTCTCATCCTCCTTGAGCAGAACTCGGCCTCCTCTAGGGTTATCTCACCCGACACTTGTTGAGCTTCATAATATGTGTGTTTTTCCTCTCTATAAGCTCTCTATTTATACCTTTTCATTAGGTTATTTTAGGAAACCCTTGGTCCTTTAGGGTATTAGCCACTCAACCCCTTAAGAATAAATTAGAATAAAGAATTAATTAACTTAGGTCTCAAGCCCACAACTTTGGGTCAAAACCGCAACCACTTGGGTACTTTTCCCAACCAAATTACTTTCGGTAGGTTTTCCTCCCTCGGAAATACCTTCCGAGCTACTGAATCCTTAACATTCCTTTTTAGTGAGGAAGGTATTTCCATCACACCTTCAAATATCCAACTCCGTGACTTTCCTTGCATGCCCATGATTGTCCGCACATGAACCATGACTTTTCTTGCATGGCCACAACTATCCTCACATGTGCCACGTCTTCTTCTGTACTTGGCCAAGATTTATCTTCCGTGGTGCATGATTGTCCTCTCATGCAACATGACTTTCCCTTGCACCACCATGAGTCTTCTCACATGGTTCATGACTATCCTTGCATGGGGTGAAAACTCCACTCTCTCACTTGAACCTGAAGGTTTGACTTCCCCTGGGTGGCTGACGTTCCTTCACAGTCTCTCTCTGAAGCTAGACTCCCTCTGGGCCTCCACTAGCTCACTCTACTTTCCCTCTTGGAAAGTGTTCCTACTAATCTTGTGTCCTTCCAAAGTTAGTCTCGAGCTATAGTCAAACACTAGGCCTAATCCACTCTAGACCACTGCAACTCAACTCTGCATGAGCCCTCATCCTCCTAGGTCTAATACTTCACATGCACATGGCCCCTCTACTAAATGTGCAGCTTTGCAACCCAACGAAGATGCAATCTCACGACCAACCTACCATTCACACAGAGCTACCTCGTCCATGCCAAATCATGTTCTTTGTTGAACCTTCTGCTCCATATCTAGTACTTTCACAACTCCCTCTTAAGTTGCTTCCTATGCACACTCAGATTCAACTGTCACTTCAAAGTAGATCTGATACCATGTTGAAATTCCCTGCCCTATAGGTCTAGTATGTGCACTAGCTAGGAACACAATAGAAAAGCCCAACACAAAAGCAACTTTGCACAACGGAAAAAATAACAGCAGTGAAACAATAAAGTACACAAGTTTTATGAGCCCAAAATTTTGTTTTCCATTTGTCCATCAAGGGGTAAACATTAGGGCTCCCATACCAGGGATCATGGCCCTTCATAAACCCTGATACAAACTAGTATACATAGTTTACGAAATCTAGGCTTGAGCTTTGATCCTTTAGACCTTCGATCTTCCTATCACAACAAAGGCAAAACAGTTTGACTTGCTTGTTGTAGCAGTCTTTTGCCTCCAACACTTTTTGTCCTCTTTGCCCTGGATGTGTCTAGTTGTCCTTTGCCTCCAAAACCACAAGGAATGGCTCCTTCCAATGACATGTATATGTAGTTGCTCACAATGGACTAGTCCATCATTCAATTGTACTAACCAGCATCAAGTCTCCTTGTTGTTAGGTCTCTCCTTTAACCTAACAGTCTTCCTTTCAGCCATGAATCAACCCTCCTATTGTTTTTTCTCCACTTCAGCTCTCCTGGTTGTAGCTCTTTTGATCAAACCCAAGCAACCTTGATCTTGGCCACAGCCACCTCTGGTCTGCCATGTCTGGCCTTATCCCTAACCCTAAGGGTCTCGACCCTACTATAGCACCTGTAATCAATCTCGGTAGCTTTGTTAATCAACGCGGGTGACCTTACCAGCCCTTCTTAGCTTGCGACCAACCTTACATAACTTTAGCAAACCTTAGATCTGATATTTACCAAGTCTCGGCCTTCCTTCAAGGAACTCAGCCTCCACCACAACCCCTCTCTGCCACATATCTAGGGCTCGGATTGCTTTTCGAGCCCTAGCAAACCCTATAGCTTCAACGGCCACCTTTAGGAGGCCCTGCAACACCTCGATTTGTCTCAATCCCAATTCCTAAGGCTTCTCAGTGCTTTGTCTACTCATGTAAGGCCACTATCCACCTTGTCTGATCTGTCCAGAACTATTAATATGCTTGCGGAGGTATCACTCTCACTGCAGCAAGGTTGTTCCATGTTCTCGGCTGCCCTTAGTAGACCTCGGCCTACTTCCATTTGAATGGGTTGCTGCCCAGGCAGCCTTGACAGAACTTGGATGCTCTAGATCAAGTTATGGACAGCTTAATCCACCTCGTCCCTTCAAGAATTTTCCTCCACAAAACATCAAACGGACTTCGGCCTCTTGCAAGAAAGATTTCTCATCCTTCTTGGGCAGAACTCAGCCTCCTCTAGGGTTCTCTCACTCCACACTTGTTGTCCTTCACAATATGTGTGTTTTGCCTCTCCATAGGCTCTCAATTTATACTTCTTCATGAAGTTATTTTGGGAAACCCTTGGTCCTTTAGGGTTTTAGCCACTCAATCCCTTAACAATAAATTGGAATAAAATATTAATTAACTTGGTTCTCAAGCCCACAACTTTGGGTCAAAACCCCAACCACTTGGGTACTTTGCTCAACCTACTTTTGGTGGGTTTTCGCCACGTGGAAATACCTTCCAAACTACCCAATTTTCAAAAACAATAATGTCCCCTATTGATTAATTGTCCACAGGAGGACGAAGTAGCTTATCCAACCCTGTAGGTTATAGTCATTGATAAAGGGGAAAAACCCAATTATCCAATGTTTTGGGGCAATATTGGGCAAATTGGGCAAAAGGCCCAAATTGGGGGCAGCACTTGCAACCCCTCACATTTGAGGAATCCCCATGAAAAAATCTATAAATAAAGGTGAGTTGGAATCACATTTTCATCATCGATTTGGATTGAATATCTTTGTTTTCTTGCGTTGAGGCTCTGAGGGTTTTAAAACGTGTTAATTCTTCAATGCTCTATGTTGCAACAATCACTTAGAAAATTTCTTCTTCTTTAGCAATCATCTTATCCAATTATTTTCAATCACCCAATAGTAGTAAGCAATTGTCGATAGAACAGTAAATAATATGCACAATAGAAGACATCCAAGAACAATGGAGACACAAAGATTTTTGGTCAAAGACCACAGAAAAACCCCACAAGGGGGAAAACCCTAAGCAGATTCTTCTTCTATTAGATTGTCATCAAATGTTCAGCAGAGAGATACATAGTCCAAGTACATTAACTAGTCAAAGGTCAAAGCCTTGACCAATCAATATCCAGTTAATTATGAGCATAAAAGTCAAATCTGGTCAAACTCTGGAATTTTCTGTCAAAGTTAACAGCAGTCAAAGCAGCCTTAACCAGTCACAAGTCAATGGTAAAATCAGCCTCAAACAATTCGGTCAAATAAGCAACAAACTCGGCCTTCCTTGCTTGGTCAAACCCAGTCAAAACAGTCCACAAATCTGCCTCTGAAATCAGTCAAAGTCAACCCGACAAAAACCATAGGTGTACATCTGCAGTCAACGCTAGTCAAAGTGCCAGAAAAATTCGGTCAAAGTCCCAGTCAACTCAGCCTCCCAAAATAGATCCAAATCCAAGTCAAACTCGGTCAAATCAAATTGCTCTCTCTCCTTTGCACGTGAGCTCGGACCCTACAATTTCAGACCAAATCAAACCAATAGAAGATGAATGAATGAGTGATGTGATGCCTCCAAGTGATGTGACCTTTTGTGTATTTAATATTTATATGAGGTTTTCGTGTACGAATTTCCTCTTCCAAGCCAACTTGTACTTCTTTTATGTGACATGGACCAGCCTTAAAAATAATATTTTCCCATGTGCAAAATTAATTTTTCCAAGGGCTAGGGGGTCTCTTTAGGGTGAGTAGGGCTTCTCCAAGGAGGAAATTGCTCCCTCAGCTGCCAAATTTCAACAAGACCCCTTCTTCTTGATTAGTTTCGGTGGAGGTGATCCCACCCTAGCTAATCCCTTGTCTAGTTTCAGATCTGTTTTGGATTGCAGGGAAGAAGGGTTTGAAGCAGCTTTTGTCTGGTGGGTACATAAGGACATGGTCTCCCTGCATGCTTATTTCTCTGGCCAAACAGGCTCTATCTAAGAACATCGAAGTCAGCACTGGGATACGTCTGGCTATTAGAAATCTCGTTTGAGAAACCTGAGCTGCAAAAGGATCTCCCTGAGACAACTGAATTGGATGCAAAGACAGTGAGGTGATTTGGAGCAGTGGTCTGGCTTTAGGGCAGCGAGACCAGGGCATCCTGCGACAGCCTATATCCGAGCTGTGGGCTGAAGTAACGCAGGGCCACAGCCACAGGACCGCAGCCGCAGGGCCAAACATTTTCTGGTACAGCCTGAGAAGCCACAGATTACACTTCCAGGGATTAATGTGTTGATCTGGGCAACAGTCATCCATTACTGTTATGAACAATAGACAGTCAAAACTAGTGGCATAACAACTCCAGTATCAGTTGCTCGAATGAAATTGGTATGAAGTTTGAACTGTCGATGTCTTGAAAATCTACTGCGGTTTACATCATTCTGTATTTTATAGCTCTGCCTGAAGTTGGAAGAATATTGAGAAAATTATAGTGTTTCCTTAGATTGTGCGACCCAAAGGGAAAAATTCCCTTGGGATTACAACCCATCTGGCTAAAATTCCACATTCTGCTGGTGTGAGTGACGCAATAAAATTATAAATATAAAGAGCATATTCCATCCAAGTCACAAAACATGAAGGCCATCCCCAAATTTGGCATTGTCAATAATGGCATCATCAAATTCTGAAATTAGTAATGTAAGTTATCACCAATGACCACTTTAGCGAAAACCTGCTCAAAAGAGGAAGACTTGTAACTCTTCATAAATAGAAAAAGAATTGTTATGTATAACTTATTAATTATTCTTAAATGTAATTGTCTTAGGTTGTCTTAGGGTTATTTAAGCAAAAGGGCCCCTTCACCAAGGGGCACCGTAGAGCTGTATTTAAAGCCTTGGTCTCTCCCAATTGTAATCATCTCATCTTTTTATCAATAATAAATATATTTATTCCAGTTTATCAGTGTTTTTATCCTTCAAGAATATACAATATCATTGAAAAGGATTTGAACATTGGACAGGGATTATTCAAATCAACACTTACATCTTTAGAATCGTATTTACTACTTTTTTTCCTCCTAAACTAGCGATGTCAACAAGGTAGGCTGGTCTCTCCAAATACACCCACAAAACCTTGCTTCGAAGAAGCGCAATCAATTGTTCTACCCAAATATTATATTTATCCCCATTTAATCAAGCAAATATCCAGAGTCCATAAGGTTCAACAACAGTGCAAAGAAGCAACCTTCGTAAGAAGGAAAAGCAAAGTCTTCAAAAGTTCACCTTGATAAACACAAGGACAGAGAAGTACTAGCTTCTTCTACCTCTTGCTACAGAACAAAAGGATGGAAGAGTGTGTCAGCCCTGAAGGAGGGTTTACATGCTAGTAACACAGTTGTAAAGAAGACTAAAGTGTCCAAAAGTTCACCTTGATAAACACAAGGACAGAGAAGTACTAGCTTCTTCTACCTCTTGCTACAGAACAAAAGGGTGGAAGAGTGTGTCAGCCCTGAAGGAGGGTTTACATGCTAGTCACATAGTTGTAAAGAAGACTTAAGCGATGCCACTGGCCAAAAAAAATTAGATCAGCCACTGAATTAAGTGAGATTCACACCCACTCTGAAACCATGTTGTGATTCACAAGGAGATTCAAATGGAACCAACATAAACCCTAATTCTGCAATAAAGACAAAGATAAACCAACACTAGCGTAGCACAACACTTGAGAGAAATCAGCGAAGAGAAGAACAACTCTAGGGAGAGAAATAATGCAAGAATAGAGTGGAGAGAGAGAAACCCAAGCACAAGAGAATGTGCAACACTTGATAGGTACCCAAACCCTAATTCTGCAATAAAGACAAAGATAAACCAACACTGGCGTAGCACAACACTTGAGAGAAATCAGCGAAGAGAAGAACAACTCTAGGGAGAGAAATAACGCAAGAATAAGAATGATGGAGAGAGAGAAACCCAAGCACAAGAGAATGTGCAACACTTGATAGCTACCCTTAGGCAATTCACTTTTTTGGAAAAATGAATGAGAAATACAAAAGAGTTTGGGTGCATAAATACCAAACTAAAAGGTAGGAAGCTTTCCCTAATAAGGTTTTGATCCTACATGTACAAGGTTGACCTCAACCGAACTTGCAAATATAAAAATGATTCGATATAAGATCAATATGGCCAAAAGTAAAGATTGCACCTCTATTTTCAACAAATTGAGGGTGCTTGCCACCATAGTTACCAAAAACATAAAGGTCTGGTTACCACACAATCTAGCAGCACCCTAAGGAAGGGAAACCTAAGGAAAACTAATAGACTAAGTGACAACAATGGGACAATGACCCATTGTCACCTTAGTCAAGGTCCCCTGCGCCTTACAAACTTTCACCGATGTGAGGAGTCCTAGTAGGAAAGGAATCACTTGGAATGAATAGGTTAATGATTTAGAGGTGAAGTGATTCCAGTAAGCCCATTCAAGGAGAGACACAATAATGGTTCAATGGTTCAAGGAAGTTGAAGGCTCTCCACGAAAGACCTAGGAGGAGGTGAAGACCTAGAGTTTGAGATACAAAGTGGTAATATATATTTCAAAGGTCAAGACTCTAGAAGATGAGATAGGACCTCTAAAGAAGCCTTATATGATGATTTGACACTTTAAAAGGTTCTTCGCTTCTCTTGAGAGACCTAATAAGGAATTACGCTAGACCTAGGGTTTAATGAATAAGCGTGGGAAGAAATGCTTCCAAGGTATTCACTAGGTCAACGCAAGTGAGGAGAAAGGCTCTCTTATGATTTATTCCACATGATACAAAGCTCATACAACCCTCAAGAAAGCCACCTATCAATGAAATACAAGTTAGGTTTCCCTTCTAAGGTACACCTAAGGCACAAGGATTTATGGATAAACCACCGTGAGAAATCAACCAAAATTCGAGATCCTCTAGACAAGACCTCAAAGAAGAGTTATGTCTGGACAGAATCCAAATAAAATCCTCCTCTAGAGGATTTCGCTTGATGCCCTAGCTAGCTGTCCTAGGAAAGAGGGGCTGAAATTTAGAGGAGAGAAAAGATGGAGAGAAGAAAGATTGATCACCAAACTTCTTGGACCAGTGCCTAATGACTTGGGCTATGGAATCTAAGATGATTCAAAATTGGCCAAAATCGTCCTTAAGGAGGCTAAATATTGATGCCCTAGCAACCAACCTTTAACATTTACCTGCCCAAGATTTATGGAGTTTCATGGTAGAAAAACAAAATCTTATCCACTAGGAACATTCATCAATTGTCATGCAATGAGTAACATATGCAATTTGCAACAAAATAGCTTTCCAAAATAATATTCAACAAATTAGGGCATAAAGGCATTAACCAGTTGCAACAATTCCATACATTAGACATTATTCCAAGAGAAATATTCAACAAGAAGCACTTAAAAAATGATAATATGATATATCCATCCATAAACCATGAAGTAGCTCCAAAGAGGATCGAAATTTTAGCTCCAAATATCAAAATGCATCAAAGAGTCTCCACTAGCATCCAAGAGAAAAAGTGTGAAGTCTTTTACAAGAGAAGAATCCAAGTGATGATGATGAGTTCTCACAAAAGAGACTCATCTCTATTTATATGAGTCTCTCCTAATCGAATTAGCCTAATCAGCCCCAAAAAATTATAAAATAATGTGCTAGAAACAAGTCTTGGTCACAAGTCAAACAAGTAGCTATCATAAGTTATCAAAAAAACATCCATAAGTGAGCCAAAATTGATGATGTCATGATGTAGAAGGGCCATTGGAGGGCCTTGTTGAGTCCTCTAAGTGCCATGATGAGAGAGAGGGATCTAATAAAGATGAATTAGGGGATGGCCCCAAATTTTCCATGTAAGTCATCATGTGGGGCCCCAAAGTGCGTTTGGGGCACATTTGTTGGTCTCATGGGTCTCCAAATGAAAGAATAGCCTGTACAATGCTCCAAATGAGGGCTCTAATGATGGTGTCTACCCTCCCATGTCTCAAAGGTGAGACAAGCCTCCCTAGGCCTTGCATCAACTGTCTTGCTTATGCTAAGTCAGTTGGGTCATGTTGGTCCAAGTGCATCATCTTGCGAATAATGTGAGGCAATGTACAAATTGTTGAAGGTGTTGAAAGTGCCCATGGCATGAAATGATGTTAATACACATGATGGAGTCCCATGGCTCTTAATGCATCCCCTACAAATGTCAATATGATCCTCTAGTGGGCTTGGGCCCTAGCTAAGTTACCCAGCCCATGATAAAACCACATGCCAATTACCTATAAGATCCAATGTGCTTCCTCACCATCAGATACAATAATTCATTAGTGCATCTAAGTGAACCAAGCTTGTTAATCAAGGGCACAAATGAGACTTCATAATGGGGTTCCCTTCCAAATTTGGGGCTTTGAGCATGTAATAGTGTTACCTCCCTAGGTAGGTGTGGCTAATAAACAACATTTTAGGCGTTCCCAACCCCTAAGGGGAAAGCCAAGTCCAAGGTACATCCTTCAATGTATAGGGGTCATGTGAATAATGATGAGGTGGATAAGGACACAAGGATCTCCAAGCCAAATGCCATGGGTTCAAGGGTAGTAATGATGAGGGATGTCCACATCTTTAGGTGTATAGATGTAGGAGGGAGAAATCGTGGATACATGAGCTACCTCGGCCTTTGTTTTTCCACCTTTCTTCATTTTCCTTTTGCCTTTTCCTGTTTTTTCCTTGTATCACTGCTCGAGGCTCTAGGAGATGAGAGCATACTATGTATGATACAAGTAGTTATTCGACTTAAGGTAGGGAAATTCATTAATGATGTGGGGGTCACTCATGGGGCCCTAGGAACCAGGGTGATGGCCATAACGAAGTGGTAGAGCTCAAGTTTGGCTTTTGCCCACGTGCTAATATGATGCCTCGACCATCTTTTGCATATTATAATACTTTTCTTTTGTTTCATTTGTGGTTATGATATACTTTTAAGTTGTAACCTTTTTTTATTAGCTGCATCAACCTCCGTGGAAACATTTCCAAGCCCGACCCAAACATGTGGACAAGGGGAGGGGGTGTATCAGCGCCTTGTGGACCCAAAGACAGAAAATGATGAAATAGGCCTTGTAATGTGCAGAGGGGAGTGAAAAATGTGAAACAGGAAAATGGGACCGCTCTACCAAAATTGAAGTTTCCCTAGTATTGCCCTTACTGAAGCTATAAGCCAATAGGAGAGATCCCATGGGACTAGGACTGATGATTAACCAATCATTTAAGGTGAGGGAACCAAACTACAGTGAAAACCCTTCCTTCTTCCAATTCACCCAATAATCCATGCCCAAAGTGCCAGAGGAAAAACAAGCATAAGCACCCGATTGCACAATGAAAAACATACCTTTAGGATTGGATGGCCCACCTTCAAATATATGCTCTCAACAGATGGACGAGGGGACATATGACTGGCTTAGGGAGCAGAAGATCAAATGGCACAATATATCGGCTACATTGATGGTTGTCAGGGGTTGTTTCCAGTTGAAACAAACATAGGAGAAAAATTCTCCTATGGGGTCACCTAGTGTTGCACGATCCTCCACCCACCCAGGATTCAAGGCCAGAACCGCATCTAATATGGATCCTAGGGCAATCCTCCAGTGGATCTGTGGTTCCATCATTTTGAGGCGATTGCTAGAAATCTGGAACCACGCAAGGCCGATCCACAGTTCCAGATTCCCAATCCGCGGATCCGTGGAGGTTCAAGAACAGATCCGCGTGGATAGCGAGCGGATCTAAAAGGAGACGAGCAGTTTCGCGGGGGCCCAATTTCTAATTTTTTTTTTATTTTTTACATAAGTTGGGTTGGGGCTTCCCAAACACTCCCAAGGTGCTCACTTGATGCTCCTTAAATGCTTCAAAGATGCTCCCTCATGGTAATGTTAATGGTAAGTAAAAGTCACATTCTCCTTTATCTTTCATTTTCAACCTTTTACTTAAATTTTTAACATTACCATGAAATGGCTCAAGATGTTTGAGAGTAGTTCCAACCTGATTGGACTTCATATGGAGAAAAGAGAATTTCATATCCCATTCAAAATTCAGCAAACTTAACAGTTTTAACAGTTTTTAGGAATTCAAGATCAATGGGATTGTGGCATTTCATTATGGCATTTAATCAAGAGCACCAAGCCCTATATGTACCCTAGTGTTGGTGGTGTTAATTGTAGAACTCCTTAGCAAAAAAAGACCCTTCAATCAAGTCAAAATCATTCATCAAGCATGTTAAGCTTTCTCTTCCATATTTTAAGGCTTGGATTACATAATTTGATCAAAATTGGGCAATGTTGACTAATATCCCTAGACAATCGAGGTAGAGGCAAAGGCTAGACAAGAGGAGAAGAATCTAGATTGTAGATGGTTGATGCATCAAGATCGCTGATGCTCGAATAATTAATCATTGATATACAATGGATGCCATATCTATCTTGATTTATATACAAATATGCATGTTTACATATCTTCTATAACTAATTTTGTATTTTGGATGTTTTTTAATATAAAGCAAAAAAAAAAAAATATATATATATATATAGTAGACGTTTCCAAGACGCTTCGCTTCCTAGATTTTTGGAAAATGACGCTTCTGAAACTTCGCTTCCAAAAAACATCCCCACTTTGTGCCACATTGGGGTCACCCACTTTTGGTGGGTAACAGATCCCACCATGTTCCTAGGAGAAACGACCAAAAAAAGGGACAAATGAAAACGATCATTTTAAGAGATTGTTTCTTTTGTTGTTTCAAGCTTGTGAAAAATGACTTAAATAAATCCATAAAAAGAACCAAAAACGAAATTAAAATGTAACAAAGACCTAAAACCCTAAGATACAAGTTTTGAAACTAGAAACTATCTCCTTTGTCACTTTTTTGTTGCAAAAGTGATGCAAAAAAAGGCAGCATTGACGAATCCTTACTACTTACCCAGATCAAAGCTTTAACAAAGAAATGAATCATGACAGGCATACGAAGGCCTACAAGATAGATCACAAATTAGTTTATCAAACTTGTGATGATAGGTTATGAATGTTGAAATGTTCAGAATGGTGTAAGCTTCATATCCAACCACAACCAACCCTATTGTAATCATTATAATATTGTATTAGATAGGTACAACTAAGCCAACCTAGTCAACACTCATTTATTATGTATTTCTAGGTAGTTACAGCCGACATAGTCATAGTGGGCACATAAACTCTCTTGGGGATGGCATCTTCCTCTTTGGTTGTGTTTAAATAGATAAAAAAGTTTCATTTGAAGACATTCAGTAATCATTCTTAAGCCTATGAGCACTATATCAAGTGTTTCTCTCTTCTTTCAAGCTTCATTATGGATATGGCTATGCATCTATGTTTCTCTATAATGCACTTGCACTCTTTTCTCTTGTGCATTAGCGTTGTTCTATTTTGCAGATTTAGATTTTTCTAGATTAGGGTCTTACTGGTTATTCATTTGATCCTATCTTTCATAAGGGTCTCAAAATACTACCAGCACAAGTGGGAACCTCCTTAACTCAATTTAAGGCTATTTTCCTAGGGCTTTTTAAGGTGTAAACCCTTCATTATGGAAAGTACTTTTTCTAGGGTTTTCCTAGGGTCTTAAACCCTCCTATATAACAGACCCAATGATTTTTAGCTGGAAGCATTGCCCTAAGGTTGTAGATCTACAATTTTCAAACCATATTCTTTGTTTAGGGTTTCCTAGAGCTCACTTCAATATTTCATTTGAAGCTCAAGTTCTCATTTGTAATGGGTCTATAAACCCACTCTCAAGTGTATTTGAGTTGGAATTTGGGTATCCATAAACCCACTCCCTTTTGTATCTAGGCCACAAATGGCCCTATATCGAGTTGGGTATCTAATTCTATAAACTCACTCTCTCTTGTATTCATCATTCTCCTCCATTGTCTCTTATTCAACTTAAGAGGGGATGCTGAAATGTTGAGAATGGTTAACATTCACTTCTAGCCATGTCTAACCCTATTGTAATCATTATTACATAGCATTACTAGGTTTGACTATGACAATCTAGTCAGCACTCATTTATTATGTATTTCTAGGTGGTAGACCAACCTAGTCATAGTTGGCCCATAGCTCCTCTTAGGGATGACATTCTCTTATGGAGTTGTGTATAAATACATACACACCTATCATTTGTAACACATTCATTCAACATTCTTTTATACAAGTCCTTAACTGTTAACCCTATAACCTCTATGTCAAGTGTTGATCTCTCTTTCAAGCGTTATTATTGTTATGGCTCTCTCTCTCTCTCTCTCTCTAGTGCACTTGTGCTCTTTTATCTTGCACACTGGAGCTGTTTTATCTCCCATTTGTGCAGATTTAAGGTTTGCTGGATTAAGGCACTGCAAGAGCCTTGGAGGTCTAAAGCATGAGGATTTAGGTGAGCAAATTAACTTCGTACAAAGACTGTAGAGCTCCAAAATACTAAAGTTTACAGAGGTTGAAAGCAGATAAAGAGGGTTTTGCACAAGGTTGTATTTGCTTAGATTTTTTCTTCTTTTTTTTGACAAGGTTATTTTCCAATTGTTATAGAAAAGATCCCAAGTGCTACATCATCAGCATCACAACCTAAGAGACTACCCCTACATCCTCTGGTTATTGGGACAGATTCCATTAGGCTGAAGCCGGCCAGAAGCCATTTCCAGTAAGCAAATATGATTCCCGTAACATTTTCAACTATACTTACAATAAAGGGATCCTTTTGTGGCCTTAACCTTTTGTATTTTCTAGCAAATTTTAGGAGCTTTGAACTGACATCCAATGCATGCTTATCTCAAGCCTGAAGATGCAGGTGTATGGTTATATGAAGGATGGCTGCTTTACAATGTACATTTATTATTATATGCTAACAAATCATTTCAGTTTCAGCATAGCTTTCAAGATATGCTGAATTGTTCAGCAATGCATAGTACTTGTATCCATGCATGCAGCAAGATTGATTTGGTTCCTAAATTTAGTTGTTTGGCATAATTAAATCTTATGTTTAGATGTGCCTTAATACCAATTGAATATTTTCATTGAAGATCATGTACCATAACTTGAATACCACTACCACTCTAATTTAAGTTATGATTTTTTATTCATACGATTACCAGAATGTGCCTTAACTTGAATATCACAACTATAAATTAAGTTATACTTTACAATTCATATGATTTCTTAATATTACTATTTTTCATCTACAGATACTTTTGAAAATACATAAATGGCCAAACATAAAAATCTTAGAATTAGGCCAAGGTACAGAACCGATTTTTGCAACCACAACCACTTGTGGTGTCTTTGGGTTCTACAAACAAGAAATAGTTTAAATGATACTAATCTTCTGCTTACATCTTTAGCTCTAGATAATGAACCCAAACTTCGAAAGTGTTCTAAGAAATTAATACAGAAATTTTGGCCATAGTTCCAGTACATATCCAATTTTGACCTAAATCCAAGTTCCCACTAGCAGCTGAAGCCTGAAACATAACATAATTTTATATGCAACCATTTTTATAGCAAGCTTGCCGAGTTTATACTTCTTATTTCTTGTCAATTCACCGTAAATGTTCACAATCATGAACCTCAAGTTTAATTTAGTCTCTATTTTGCTTGTGACACAACCTTTTGTTTAAAAATTAGTATTATTATTTGTAGCAATTTTATTACAGCTCTGTTTATGCAATCAGACATTTTAGGAAAGTAACAAATTATGCATTAACTATCATAAATCTAAATTCTCCAGGTTGTGAATCCCTACCTTTCAACAACCTCTATTTGTTCCGTAGCAAATGAATCTGTAGTTGGTAAATGATTTGCTTGAGAATCTGCAGATAAGTCACAATCCTTGGAATGACCCAGAAATGTGGTAGCAATTGAAAGAAACAACACTGGTCTTGAGAACTCCTGCAACAATAGCATCAAATGTTAACAAAAACTCTCTCAAACAAATGGTTTATTTTAAGCATGAGATATGCAAACCATTGACTACTATTTATGCCCACTATTTGCATTTTAAATGCAAAGTGTGACGGGGCACACTTGAAAAAGTAAGCAGAGCAAATTTTCCCTGTACCGCACATTTACTTTCCTACTCTGAATCCAATTGACTTGTATAATTCACCATACAACGTGGATGCACAATCGACATGAGTCAGAATATGTTGTCTCTCAAGTTGAGCACTAACAAAATCATAGTTTACAAATCAATGAATACACAAGCATAATGAACCAACAGAAACTAAAATAGTATTTTACAGGAAACTAATGATGACCAAAATTTGTTTACTTTCCTCATATTAAACTAATATAGTTATTATGGAGCTGATGCTTTGAAAAATCAAGAAAAAATCGAGAATCCATACAGACAGCAAATGTCAAAGCAAGTAATCTTCGGAATGTGTTTGGTGCATGTTACCCACCAAAAGTGGGTGACCCCTTGGAGAAATTTTTCTCCTCTTCATCCCTTCCATCCGGCAGCCCATGAGAGCCACCTTGTAGCCGAAGTGACATGCCATTCATATCTCCGCCACCTGCATCAGTCATATGTCCCCTCTATTTGAAACACTGAGGAGGTGAATTAGTATTTCACTTCAATTAGTTAATTATTAAGTTTCAGAGCATTAACAATAATTAAAACATAAATCATCAACACATCACAAAAACAGTACACAATGAGATTTTTAGGTGGAAACCCTTCAAGGAGAAAAACCACTGAGCGCCTTTCTAATATGATTTATGCGTACAAAATTTCTCAGTGTTGAGATTTTGTGTATTTGCGGTAGCCTCAGTTGTGCTCTAGCTCCCAAATTTTGTGAAGGGACTAGAGTACACTTGATCTACAAGACCCAGAAATTGATTTGGGAAATTTCATCTGGTTTAGGAGATATTAAATTAATTAATTATTTTAATGTATTTCCTAAGTTAAAACTTAGGAAACTTAAATAATTAAAGTGAATTTAATTAAACATGTGATGAAATTGTCTTAAGTCACACAGATCAAGCTTTCTTTTAATCTTAGCCATTGATTCAAGATCTGATCATGGTTGTTGATTTGTCAACGAGAAAAGTATAAAAGAAAGGCTTGGGGTCATTTGTAAAGACACACAGAGGCAAAGCACTAAAGCTAAGTTGAGATTCTAGGGCACGGTTTGCTAAGAATACTCAAAAGTGTTTCAGCTGCAGAGAGGGGAATTTAGGCCAAGGGGATGATCTGATCCTGGGTCTAGAATACACAAGAGGCAGAGATTAGCTCAAGGACAGAACAGAGGAGAAGGGAAGCTGCAGCAGCAAGGACAACGCAGTCCCTCCAAGGACAGCGTGATTTTCAGTAGGAAACCCTCAGACGGTTACGCAAAGACCCTAAGGGGCAGCGTAGAGGTTGCGTCACCCAGTCTGGGGTAACACAGTCCCTTACGGAGCAGCGCTGAGGGTTAGAGGGGCTTTAGAGGTTGACGCAGAGGCTTTCAAGGGCAGCGCTGCGGTTTCTAGGCCCTAATCTTGGCTGAGTTCTGTAAATCTCATTTGAGGGTGTGGACCAGTCATTATTTTGGCCCTAGATCAGCCAGTGAGCTAAATATCTAGTATATTCTCTATCGGGTTTTCCAGACCTGGAACCCAAGCTTGCTGTATTCAAAAAATTATTAATAATAAAACCCTCCAGCAGCCAGAGACCGGTTTTCCCGCATTGGGTTTTTCCGAGGACTATTGGTCCAGAAATAACTATGTCACTTTGTGTATGTGTGCATGAACTTGTTCTAGATCTAGATTGGTGGAGATCTATTATGTGTTTTGCTTCGAGAAACGCAGACCTGAAGGGACAGCGCAGTTTTCAGAGGCAGATTCACGCAGAGGGAAGGGTGACGCAGTCTAACATTGTCTCTTAGCAAGCCCACGCAATTACTGCGCAGAGGCAGCTCAGAAACAACGCTGGATCAGTCTGAAGCCAGCCAGTGTGATTCAAATCTGAATCTGTCAGATCCAGAAAAGCTGTAGAAATTCAGAAGGTGCTGGTGGGGTTAATTTTCTGAAGTTTTCAGATCTTTAGCCTTAGCACAAGTGACAAAGAGCGAGAGGAGATCAGCTTCTCAAAGAGTTTCTAGCCAATGGAAACTTGCAGTTTGATCAGATGATCAAAGAAGAAGCTGAATCATAGTTGATTTGGTAGATTTCCAAGGAGGGAAATCAGCTGTCAGAGGGAGCAAAAGGTGCCTATTTCACCAAGGCCTTAGATCCATTTTTCTAGCAAAGAGAAAAGGAAGTTTCGACACATTCTGAGCAGATGGCTCCTCATGGACTACGTGATCAGGATAGGTTGGATGGCCTCTCAAACTTTTCAGTTTGGAAGGCAAGGATCCTGATAGTCCTTGAGGCTTACAATCTTAGAGACCACGCGGAGCAAATCTGGCCACACCGACAGATCCAGATCTCCTTCGGAAGCATAAGGAGGTTGTTGGGCATGCCAAGCGGCTGATTATGGATGGAATCAAGGACCATATTGTACCACACGTAGCTAAGAAGAAGACAGCTAACGATATGTGGAAGGCCTTGACCTCCCTATATGAGGGAAAATCTGTCCAAAGAAAGATGTTATTGGAGACTCAGATAAGGTCATTCATGATGGCCAAGGGAGAAGACATGGAGCATTTCCTCTTCAGACTGCAGTCGATCAGAGATCAGTTGACCGCAACTGGTGCTAAGGTGGAAGACGATGTGATGGTTAGGACTGCCCTCAATGCAGTCACAGATGAGTAGGAAACCTTTGTCCAAAGTATCTTGGGCAGAGCAGACCTCCCAGATTGGGACAGCTTGTGGTCAATTATGCATTAAGAAAAACTCCGCAGATTAACCAAAAAGTAGTATAGCTCTGGATCGAGCAAAGTGAAGAAGGAAGATGCAGCCTTGGCATCGAAGAAGCAGCCAAAGAAGAAGCAGGATCTCTCAAAGATCAAGTGCTTCCAGTGTGGTGAAAGGGACATTTTGCCAGCAATTCTCCTAAGAAGAAAAAGAACAAGGAAGCATCTTCTTCCAAAGCAGTTGTGGCAGATGATGGGTCACGAGATGATGCAACCATGAGTGCTCATGAACCACGGAGGTGGAGTGACATGGATATGTAGGGGAGATACATAATAGAAGGCGGGATACTTAAGCAAATCATCTCTTGGATCACATGCGAGCTACGGCAGCCTTAAGACAGTAGCGGGACAAGTGGAGCAGTGGGTGCATAGATCACAGATGAAGTAGAGGCAGATTTGAAGACTGGGAGGAGCAAAGCAACAGCAGCGTAGAAGCAGCAGCCGCGCAGAGGCTGATGTGACTTCAGCAGCATAGAGCAGAGCTGCTTACGCAGTGCATAGATGCAGCAACGCAAAAGGATTCAAAGGGAAAGCGCAGTGCAGCAACAGTGTGATAGATTTCAGCACAAGGGGCTGATGTGACTTCAGTAGTGCAGAGGGAGTTTGATTACGCAGGCACCGCTGTAGTTGAGCATCATTCTTTAGATGCCAGCGCAGATTTGTAGCCTATGGAGCTTCAGTGATGAGGATGCAGCCCATATGACTTGTCTGTCAAAGGTTGGGCAGGAGATTCAGTGGTTTCTCTCAACAACTGAAGTTGCAGTGCAGCAGACCAACAGTGGCAGTGCTATGAGCAGCATAGATGCAGCATATTGAGAGGGAGTTGCAGTATAGAGGTTGCAGTGGCAGTGGCAAAGTCATGGGCAGCAGTACAAAATGGCAGCAGCAATGCAGAGTTGAGTGGCAGCAGGCCAAGCATCTGCCATCACCAGCACAGAACAAGAGCCAAAAATCATGTAATGCATAGTGTGATGTATTACTAGAGCACACCCTTGATGCTAAGAGGGAGTGTTGAGATTTTGTGTATTTGGGGTAGCATCAGTTGTGCTCTAGCTCCCAAATTTTGTGGAGGGACTAGAGTACACTTGATCTACAAGACCCAGAAATTGATTTGGGGGAATTTCATCCGGGTTTAGGAGATATTAAATTAATTAATTATTTTAATGTACTTAAGTTAAAACTTAGGGAACTTAAATAATTAAAGTGCATTTAATTAAACATGTGATGAAATTGTCTTAAGTCACACGGACCAAGCTTTCTTTTTAATCTTAGCCACCGATTCAAGATCCGATCTTGGTCGTTGGTTTCCCAACGAGAAAAGTATAAAGGAAAGGCTTGGGGTCATTTGTAAAGACACACAGAGGCAGAGCACTGAAGCTAAGCTGAGATTCTAGGGTAGGGTTTGCTAAGAATACTCAGAAGTATTTCAGCGATAGAGAGGGGAATTTAAGCCAAGGGGATGATCTGATCCCGGGGTCTAGAATACACAAGAGGCATAGATCAGCTCAAGGACAGAGTAGAAGAGGAAAGCAGCAGCAACAGCAAGGATAATGCAGTCCCTCTAAGGACAGCGTGATTTTCAGCAGGAAACCCTCAAAGGGTTATGTAGAGACCCTAAGGGGCAGCGTAGTGACTGCGTCACCTAGTCTGGGGTAACGCAGTCTCTTCCGGAGCAGCGCTGAGGGTTTAAGGGGCTTTAGAGGCTAACGCAAAGGCTTTCAGGGGCAACGCTAGGGTTTACAGGCCCTAATCTTGGCTGAGTTCTGTAAATCCCGTTTGAGGGTGTGGATCAATCATTATTTTGGCCCTAGATCAGCTAGTGAGCTGTAGATCTAGTATATTCTCTGTCTAGTTTTCCAGATCTGGAACCCAGATTTGTGTATTTAGAAAAATTATTAGTAATAAAATCCTCTAGTAGCCAGAGACTGGTTTTCCTGCATTGGGTTTTTCTAGGGACTATTTTTCCAGAAATAACTGTGTCACTTTGTCTATGTGTGCATAAACTTGTTCTAGATTTGCATTGGTAGAGTTCTGTTAGGTGTTTTGCTTCGATTTTAACTTGAATTTATTCAGTTAATAACTTGTCTAAAGTAGGAGGAGCATAACCAGATTAACAATAATAATTTCTGCATAAAGTGTAAAGATTCAAAAATGGTACCTACCTAACCGAAAGGGAAGCTCCAACTTCCTAGTACTCTAGAAAAAGCATTAAATTTATTAGGAAGCTCCAACCTTTGGATAGGATGCTCCTACACCTAGTTTTTACTAGTCTTGTATTGAAGGGACTAATGTCGACATTAATAACTTTTGGACTAAAAGTCCCCTGAAAAGTCTATTAGGGAAACTTGCAGCAAAGGCGGTATTACATGAGGGTTTATTTAATTATTATGCAGCAGTAAAAAAATCTAAGTACAATAGTTGGATGCCCAACTAGCAATCCTCTAACAAATAATCTGGCCAAAACTAATTAGGAGAAAAGTCTCCCTCTCACAAAAATCTCAACCTCCCTTTGACCCTAAGGGGCAGCATAGAGGCTGCGTCACCGAGTCTGGGGTAACGCAGTCCCTTCCGGAGCAGCGCTGAGGGTTAGAGGGGCTTCAGAGGCTGACGCAGAGGCTTTCAGGGGCAGCGCTGGGGTTTCTAGACCCTAATCTTGGCTGAGTTCTGTAAATCCCATCTGAGGGTGTGGATCAGTCATTATTTTGGCCCTAAATCAGCCAGTGAGCTAAAGATCTAGTATATTCTCTGTCGAGTTTTCCAAATCTGGAACCCAGGCTTGTTGTATTCAGAAAATTCTTAATAATAAAACCCTCCAGCATCCAGAGACCGGTTTTCCCGCATTGGGTTTTTCCGGGGACTATTTGTCCCAAAATAACTGTGTCACTTTGTCTATGTGTGCATGAACTTGTTCTAGATCTGGATTGGTGGAGATCTGTTATGTGTTTTGCTTCGATTTTAACTTGAATTTATTTAGTTAATAACATGTCTAAGTAGGAGGAGCATAACCAGATTAACAGCAAATAATTTCTACATAAAGTGTAAAGATTCAAAAAAATTTACACTCAGCCCCAACTGAAAGGGAAGCTCCAACTTCCTAGTACTCTAGAAAAGCATTAAATTTATTAGGAAGCTCCAACTCTTGATAGGATGCTCCTACACCTAGTTTTTACTAGCTCCAGTTGGAAGGACTAAATTGACACAATAACTTTTGGACTAAAAGTCCCTGGAAAAACCTCAAAGGGAAAACCGGTGCAGGCTACAGCAGATGAGCGTTTATTTTATTATTATGCAGCAGTAAAAAAATCTAAGTACAATAGTTGGATGCCCAACTAGCAATCCTCTAACAAATAATTTGGCCAAAACTAATTAGGAGAAAAGTCTCCCTCTCACAAAAATCTCAACCTCCCTTTGACCTGCTCACACTGCCTCTCTGGCTACTCGCACTGTTGGCCTATGCAAATCGTACGACCCCTGAATCAGCCTCAAACTGGGCCATCTAGCCTCCTCCTACCACTGGAAAAATTCGCTTTGCCTTCCAGATGATCTTTCTGGCCTCCGGCAACTGAAAAAAATTCTTCTTGACAATTCGCTCAGCTGGACTAGCTAACTCACACTACCTGGACAGCTTTCTCTGCAGAAGATTTTGGCCTCCCTAACCCTGCCTCTCCAGCATTGGAAAATTGTTTAGAAACTCCTCCAGAATTCTCTCTGTTGCTCCCTCTCTCTTATGCTCTCACTCTGGCTCGAACCCTTCCCTCGCTGAATCTTTGCGCACTGGGTAGTTCGATTTGCCTTACTCTTGCTCTCGCAATAGCATAACTACATGTCTATCTTCATCTGATCGACCTGCTCTTATAGTCTCTCGCTCGAGCTTCAACGGCCATGATTAGATCCTCATCAATAGCTAAGATCATCTTACACTCAAATTGTGTGAGTCTCAAGAGCATTCTTGATCATCCTTAATTAATTCCCATTAATTAATCAATTTTCCTAAGTTAGACATCGACATTTTTTAATTATTGATCAATTAATTTAATTAAGGTGTTTCGCAAGCTTATCTCGTGAAACCTTTAATGGGCTTTGAAGATCTCATGTTCCTTAGACATAAATTGAGACTAGAACACTTGTCTGATGCTACCAAAATCTAACAAGGGACAATGACCCACTTACAATTATACTCAATAAAACCCTTTATTGTTGATGTATGCTTCAGATGCATAATGATGATCCAAACTATGTAACCTGCCAAACTACGAAATACCCTTGTATATTGTCAACTTTCACTTCTCTGATTGCAATACTTAATAATGCCTTTAATCAACTTAATCTGAACAATTCACATAGCATGTTTCATACTCAAGTCTGTTGATGTAAAGTGTGCCACTGACTTTCAACTGTTGTGCCTGAAGATGCCCTTGAGTGATCTCAAGTCTTTTGAGGTTAAGTGTGCCACTGACTACAAAGAGTTATGCCTTTGAGTGATCTCAAGTCTTGTACAACCCTCAATACATTGTTTCTTTATGATGACACTCTTACTCTACTACTAGACTAGCCAAGTGTATTGCCTAGAAGGTAACTCTTCAAAACAGCCTTCCTTCAGTTGCTAACTTAGCCCTGCTATCAAATGCAAACCTCAAATACAATCTCTCAACAAGCTTGAGATGACCTTTTAGAATCTACCTTCAAATACATCCTTTGAAGGAGTCTAGCACATTCGTATCTTTGAAGTATGTTTAAAAGGGAGTCACCATACCTCAAGGTCTTTCCACAAATGTTATAAGCCTGCTTCAAAAAAGGGCAAGAGTATACCTTTAGTAAAAAGCCTTCAAATATTCTTATACTTATGAGAATGAGGGTTTTAACAGAGTTCATAAAACAAGCTTACAATACACCAATAGTCTAGCCTCCGAATGTTTGCAAACAAATTCAATACACTATGTAAACTTTTGTGGATTAAGCCTTAGAAAGCTTATGTTCAGGCCACAGAGATAGTCAGGAAGAGGGTCAGAATTGCCTCTTAAATAATGCGAAAAGGCCTCAGATTAGATTTGGAGTTAACCTTAGAAAGGGCCAAAAATTACCTCAAGGCCAAGACTCAGATGTTGACTTCAGACTAGCAAGATTAGGTCACAAGTCTCCACAGAAAGGTATAGAAATTAAGCCCAAAAAAATCAATGAACAGAGCCAGAAAATGCCCAAATGATGCCTCGGAGAACACTTCAACAAGGTCGAAGATAACCCTTGATCAGAGATGTAACTAGCCACATAGATGGCCTGTGTGGATGTCTTCATGCTTCAAGGTTGAAAATAGGCTCTGAATATGTTACAGAACAGGGGTCGAGACGAGCTTTAGACATAATCTGAATTTCTACACATAAGGCTCCTATTGAATGCGAGGGGATCAACAGGTCCGTCCAAGATTTTGTGGCTTTGAAAGACCCTAAATTATGCCATAGTTTTTCAGCCATGGAGGGTTCGATGGGGCCTCAGACAAGAACACATCTGCCTCAAAACTACCACGAAAGAACACATCTGCCTCAAAACTACCACAAAAAAAAACCAATAACCAAAAGATAAAAATTAAGCCCAAGCCCTATCCAAAACTCGATCTTCTCCTTCAACTAGGCGTGACTACACAAGGTCGCAGGAATCACAGAGAATATTTGCAAAAGATGTGTGTTTAGATGTACCTTTGGAGGGTAGACTAGCCCTATATTTATATAGGATGAGGAGACTTCTAGAGGGCGAGGCCGACCTATTCAAAAGGGTGGAGTCGACCTTAACTTAAATTTGAATTTTGACTTTTCAAAATGAAAATTATGGAGCCAATTTTAATTTCTCTTTGAGGCCAACTTGAATTCCATTTTTAATTGATTTTCCCTTGACAAAGTCCTCTTTTGCAAGCTAAATTTGGCTAGAATAGTCCTTATTTGAAGGGTTAATAGGCCCATCGCGATTTAAATGAAATTTCTTGAGAATAAATGCCACTAATAAACCAATCAACAAGTCGCCCTTAGAATCTCTTATTTGGGGCAGTTTAACCATACATTGGGGTTCCAACTTTGACTAGATATATCTCCCCAACCCTGAGGAGTTATGTGGCATGCCACCTACCGTTAGAATCGACACGATGAAGAGAATCAAATGAAGATCATCGTGAAACGAAAAAAACTTATCTTCCTTGCCATTTTCTTCATCAAAGGTGAGTTTCTTCTAGTTGTTGCTTGGGTAAACATCAATGACAACCAAATTCCAACAATCTCCCCCTTTGGCTTTGATGGCAACACACTTACTCCCCTTGCGATTATTGCTCCCCCTAACTCCATGCCTCTAATCTTCCTCTCCTAATTTCTTTCACCATTTGACATTCAATGGCAAAGGGTGACTCCCCTTGACAAGATAGATTCCTCTCTTTTCCAGCAACATGCCTTTCTCCCCCTATTTGCTTGGCTTGATGGAATACATATCAATGTGAACCTAGTAGAATTTGAAGCTTTTGTCGAAGATACTCAAAGGTATCTCAAGGTAGAGGCTTGGTGAAGATATCTACTATTTGTTTAGTTCTCCCAATATATTCTACCATGATATTCTTTTGTGCAACCTGTTCTCGAAATAGGAATGTGTTTTGTTTTTTAGTGCATTACAGGATTCTTCGAGAGTCCTATGGCATTGGTGGTCACAAAATATTGGAATTGGTTCCACCTTCCAATCCTTTGGTTCTCATCGGTCCACATAGGTCAGTGTGTAACAACTCTAACTGTTTTGAAGTTGAGTGTTCCTTGGTCCTAAACTAAACCCTAGTATATTTTCCATGCCTGCAATGCTTACACATGGTGCTTGCTAGTATTGAAATTTTTGGCATGTCTCTTACTGCTTCCTTTTTACTAATTTTTACCAGATTATCGAAGTTCATGTGACCCATTCTCCTATGCCAAAGCCAATTTTCGTCCTCCTTTGCCAAGAAACAACCTTCCTTTCCAATTTCATCCAATGTGTATATATCATTTGGGGTCCTTGTTGCAGTCACCACTAATCTACCTTATTTATCCCTTCTTATTTTGCATTTCTTTGAGCTAAAGAGAAGTGTGTCTCCTTGATCAAACATTTGACTCACACCCAATAGGTTATGGTTCCTATTTTGAATGAGAAAAACATCTTCTACCATGGCATCCTTGCTTTCAAGCTTAACTGTACCCTTTCCTATAACCTTAGTTGAACCATCATTTCCAAATGAGATTGTTCCATCATTTTCTTCCTGTAGAGATACAAATTTGTTTTTAACCCCTGTCATATGTGTTGAGCAGGCACTGTCAACATACGATACACTTTTCTTGCTTTCGGATTTTACAGCAATCACACAGCTTCCATCCTTCTTCCAAACTGTTGAAGGTTCTTTTAGAGAAAAAATTGGATCATGCTTTGGCTCCCTTGGAGGAGTGTTCAACCTGCAATCTTTGCTACATGTCCAAAATTGTTGCATTTGTAGTACTCTACTTCATTACGTAAGGATCCAAACCTGTTAATATTTATGTTCTAGACTTCTCGATATTTTCTAGGATAATCATTCCTATAATAGCTTCCATTGTTGTTTTTGTTCCTAGCATTAGCTTTACAATTTACAGCCTTGTGCCCAAAATTATTGCAAGAATAACACACACAAAGGAAGATAGTTTGATACCAGTCTTTGCGGTGAAGTTCTCATCATTGCGGGTTGTTGATCTTGAATCTTCTCTTTTGAGGGCATTCTTTTCTCTTTTTTTACGAGGTCCTTAATGATATCTGCAAAAGTCTTATGTTCGACTTCTTTTCTTGTCGTCATGGAAGAGCTTGAACCTTTAACAAAGGCTGACTTGTATCCTAATCCTGATTTGTCATTGCATGACCTTTGACTGCTAATAATTTCATCCAATACTTTAGTGTTGTTAACAAAATTTTGTTGGACATTCTTCTTTTGCGCTTCTTTCGTAGAGAGACTATCTCTACTTTCAAACCTTCCTTTGCCTTGGTGCTTTCTTCCAACTCCCTTTTGAGTGTTTCTTCAATTTTTCTGGCCTCCTCTAACTACACTTTTAGATTGACGATTATCTTCTCTGATTCTTCAGTCTTCTCATTGAGACTTTTAGTGTGTTCCCTTAGTTCACTCAACTCGGCTTCCAATGCCTTGACGTTCTTCCTTTCTACCTTTAGATCCTTTAAAGCACTGACAAGTTCTCTTTCAAGGTCTACCTCGCCTTCTTCTTCATTCTCTTCAGGAGACTCCTCTCAATTGCCCCTTGCCATAAATAACACTCTTCCAGTGTCACTTTCATTGTTGTTGCGCTTTCTTCATTAGATTAAGAACTGTCTTCTTTTGAGTAGGGAATTTTCTTGAAGACTTTCTTTTTACCATGTTATTTGTATCTTTTCTTATTTTTCTATACCTTTTAAGGAGCTTCTTATCCTTCATCATTATATGAACATTTTGCACAAGTACATTTTTTAAGCGAAATGACCAATTTCACCACAATTGAAACACTTTAGGGAGACCTTACCTTTGTACTTGTCGATTCCTCTCTTCAACTTCCTCACAAAATTGGTTATTTCTTCATCTAAGATCTCGCTGCAACTACAACTGGTGCTTGGCTTGGACTGTCGTTTATTCTTTCCGGTCTTCTTAGATGTTGTAAAGGTTGCTTCTCTTTTGGATGGGTTTTCCTCTTTTGTTATCATTTCATAGGTTGTAAGTATTCCATGTAGCTCATCCATGCTGACATTTTCTAACTATGATCTTTCTTCTAGCACTATGACTTTAGAGTCAAATCTCATTGGAAGCGATCTCAAGACCTTTCGAACAATTACCTTGTTTTTTATTGGTTCTCCCAATCTTTGTATGGCATTTACTACTTCATCAACCCGAAGAAAATAAGCTTCAATATTTTCGTCTTCATTTATATTTAGCTACTCAAATTGTCCTCTGAAAGTCTAGAGCTTGGCCTCCTTGACCTTTTTGTCCCCTTTATATATGTTTTGGAGCTTATCCCAAACATCTTTTGCAGTTTTGCAATGCATTACTTTAACATACGCTGAACCTGCTAGACTACTCAAAATAGCATTCATGGCTTTAGCATTGCTTTCATAAAGCTTCTTATCAGCATCATTTGTTGGAGGAGCCAATGGTTCTTTGTATCCACTCATTACAAAGTGCTAGACATCAAATCCAAATGCTTGCACATATGCTTTCATCCTTCCACTAGAAAGTGCATAGTTTTGTCCCTCAAATAGTGGAATTTCATTTTTGGTGCAAAATATGATCTCCCTTCCAGTGATTAGATTGCTTGTGAAGGAACCTCCTCTGATACCAATTGTCGGAAATACTGAGAGGGCGGTGAATCAGTATTTCAATTCAGTTAGTTAATTCAAGGTTACTTGGGAGCGGGAGCTCCATTTTCAGAAGCTCCCGGTCCGGGAGCGTTTCGGGGAGCGTTTTTTTATAATATATATATTTTTTATATTTTTTATATTTTGATTCATATATGTCAACAAAAGCATGTAGAATGATGAATTAGACATAAAAAAACATAAAAACATAGATTGAACCAAAGGTATCTTTATCACTACCTCTAGATTCGTATAGGGATCTTTGTCATTTATATCACCCTCTAAGCATTCGCTCCGGGAGCGGGTTCAATAGGGGGGAGGCGCTCCCCCGCAACCTTGAGTTAATTATTAAATTTCAGAGCATTAACAATAATTAAAACATAGATCATCAACACATCATGAGAACAGTAAAAAAAGAGATTTTTAGGTGGAAACCTTTCCGAGAGAAAAAACATTGAACGCTTTTCTAATATGATTTATGAGTACAAAATTTCTCAACTCCAACTTCCTAGTACTCTAGAAAAGCATTCAATTCATCAGGAAGCTCCAACTCCTAAAAGGATGCTCCTACACCGTAATTTTACCAGCTCCAACTAGAAGGACGCTCCAACGCCCTAGTTTTATCAGCTCCAACTGAAAGGATGCTCCAACACCCTGCACGTTCCAACTTGCCCTAGCACCACCCTGCCACCCTGAAAACATAAAAATAGAGAAATAATCGTGGGCTCTTGTACCAGGGACAATGACCCACTTACAAAGATACTCAATAAAACCCCTTTACTGTTGATGTATGCCTCAGATGTACAATAATGAGCCAAACTATGTCAACTGCCAAACTACAAAACTGCCCTTTGTATACTGTCAACTTTCACTTCTCTGATTGCAATAATTGATAATGCCTTTAGTCAACTTAATCTGAAGACATTAACATAACATATTTCATACCTCAAGTTTGTTGATGTAAAGTGTGCCACTGATTGCCAAGTGTTGTAACTGAAGATGCCCATGAGTGATCTCAAGTTTGCTGAGCTTAAGTGTGCCACTGACCACCAAGTGTTGTGCATGAAGATACCTTTGAGTTATCTCACATCTTCTCATGATTCTACAGCCCTTAATACACTGTTTATTTATGATGATTCTCTTACTCTGCTACTGGAACTAGCCAAGTGTACTGCCCAGAAGATAACTCTTCAGAACAGCCTTCCTTCAGTTGCTAGCTTAGCCCTACTGTCAAATGCAAACCTCAAATACAATCTCTCAACAAACTTGAGATGACCTTTTAGAATCTACCTTCAAATACATCCTTTAAAGGAGTCTAGCACATTTATATCTTTGAATTATGCTTAAAAGGGAGCCACCATACCTCAAGGTCTTTCCACAAATGTTATAATCCTGCTTCAGAAAAGGGCAAGAATATAACTTCAGTAAACAACCTTCAAATATTCTTATACTGATGAGAATGAGGGTTTTAACAGACTTCATAAAACAAGCCTCCAATACACCAATAGTCTGGCCTCTAGTCTGTCCGCAAAGGGCTTCAAGAATCAAGACACACAATGTAAACTTATGTGGATCAGACCTTAGAAAGCTTATGTTCAGAACACAGAGATACTTAGGAAGAGGATCGAAATTGCCTCTTAAATAATATGAAAAGGCCTCAAACCAAGTTTAGAGTTAACCTCAAAAAGGGCCGAAAATTACCTCAAGGTCTAGCCTCAAATGGTGGCCTCAGGCTGGCAAGATTACGTCACAAGTCTCCACAGAAAAGTATAGAAATTAAGCCCAGAAATTTCGGTGAGCAGTGTCAGAAAATGCTCAAACGATGCCTCAGAGAACACTTCAACAGGACTGGAGATAACCCTTGATCAAACCTGTAACTAGCCAAAGAGACGGCCTATGTAGATGTCTTCCTGCTTCAAATCCGAAAATAGGCTTTGAATATGCTACAGAACAGGGGCCAAGACGAGCTTTAGACCTCGTCTGAATTTCTCCACAGAAGGCTCCTACTGAATGCGAAGGGATCCACAAGTCTGTCTGAGATTTTCTGGCTTAGAAAGACCTCAAATTATTCCATTGTATGTCTGCCATGGAGGGGTCGAAGGGGCCTCAGTCAAGAACACATCTACCTCAGAACTACCACGGAAAAAAACCAGTAACCAAAAGATAAAAATTAAGCCCAAACCCTCTCCAAAACTCAACCTTCTCCTTCAGCTAGGCCTGACTATAGAAAGCCGCAGGAATCACGGAGAATATTTGCAAAAGATGTGCGTTGGGATGTACCTTTGGAGGGAGGCCAAGCCCTATATTTATACAGGACGAAGAGACTTCTAGAGGGGGAGGTCGACCTATTCTAAAGGAAGGAGCCGACCTTAACTTAAACTTGAATTTTGAATTTTCAGAAGGAAAATTATGGAGCCAATTTTAATTTTTCTTCAAGGCCGACTTGAATTCCAATTTTTAATTGGTTAGCCCTTGACAAAGTCCTCTTTTGCAAGCTGAATTTGGCTAGAATAGTCCTTAATTGAACGGTTAATAGGCCCATCATGATTTAAATGAAATTTCTTGAGAATAAATGCCACTAATAAACCAATCAACAAGCTTCCATTAGCATCTCTTATTTGGGGCACTTTAACCATACATTGGAGTTCCAAATTTGATTAGACATATCTCCTCCACCGTGAGGAGTTATGTGGCATGCCACCTACCGTTGGAATCGGCACGGCAAAGAGAATCAAATGAAGATGGTCTTGAACCCAAAAACATTGATTTGAACAAGGATCTGAGGGTTTTCTCATGTTTTTCCGTAGAGACTTCATATTTCTACTTTACATCTTATTCTTTACATAGAAGAATTTAGAACTCCTGCTTTGTATTGACATCACTGTACTCAGCAATCCCATTGACCTACTTTCATGGTCATTTGTTAGACATTAATGTGATTTATCTTATTTTATATTAACTCCCTCTTTGTCTTGCTCAACTGCTCAAATCTGTGTTAAAATCCTCTACCTTGCCCTGTCTTTATACTTTTAGTAGAGAAATTTTAAATTTATTCTTAGTTTAATTCATTCATGCGATACAATGTTAGACTCAACTGCTAAATATAAGCCTTTCACTTTTTCTTTTTTTAGCTGAAGTGAAATACAAAATAGAATACTTTTTTCCAAAAATGGATTTATTTTTTGAAAATATCTCGAACTACTTCTCGCATGTTCACATTGAACATCCTGAGAAAAAAAAATGTTCACATTGAACATGTGCAAAAGTTATTGTCCAAGCTATAAATTCTCAACAAAGACCAACCTCAAAATCACTAAAAGAGCTTGAACACAACTTGGAATGCTCAAAAATTAAAAAACAATAGAATGGGTGTATGAATATCAAACACAAATACACATAAGAGAGCATTGATGGGAAAAGAGCTTGAATATAATCCCAGAGCTTGAGCACAACTAAGAGAGCTTAAATACAAGAAGGGTGTGTAGGAAGCTCTGGGAGTGGGTTTATAAATATCTAACTCCTCACAAAGAGCGGTTGTGGCCAGAATATGGAAAAGAGTGTGCATATCAATACGCAGCTCAAATACAAACAAAAGTGATGGTGGTTGAACTACAAGAGAAAGTTGGTGTGTGCATATGTAACTCAAGTACGTGATCGACCATAGCCAAAATAAAAAGTAAGAAGGTTTATGGTACCCCTATCAACATAGAGTCAACCCTATATGCAATGTCCTCCCTAAAGATGAACAAGAGGCCATGAAGAGAAACCAACAAATCACACCTTCCCCCCTTAACACCAACCACAAGCCATCTAAAGATAGAACCTCCCCAAAACACAATACTACCAATACCATCATGGTCCCACAATCAAGCAAATGATATGTGTGGTGGAGATCTAAAGGAATGAGCCATTAAAGTATGCTAGTCAACTGCAGGAGCACCAAGGAGTACAATTTGTCAATGCTTTTGACTACAACCCTTAATGGAGCAATAGCCACTCTCAAACTTTATATTTAAAAGAATGTTGTGATTTCCAAATGGGCTGGCACTTCCTCAACCAACAAGCCATGGGATCCCTCTCCCCCAACCTTTTATTCAAGGGGCAATGTCAGAGGTGTGCCTCACCATATATTAAATATCCTTGGTTACTTGATGTAAAAAGGCATCACATTCCTCCATCTCCAATCCCACCAAATTAGACCTAACCCATGTAACTAGCTTTCCAAAAGAAAATGTTCAAGAAACATGTGACAAAGGCCCTCAAACAATGAGCTTTTGTGCCCAATAAAGAGCATGCTAGGGGTACCATTGATAGAGAACGTGATTCCATCAATCCTTCCAAAAGAAGAGTCCTTCACTTACCATGCTTTTGCCAACAAGCCTAGATGAAAGACCGACTTAGCAACTAGGGGATGGAATAATATAAATTAGTTGTGATGTTAAATCCCAATCATCTCTAGGTCCCTTAAATTTCCAAGCAAGATACCCTTAAACAACCTGCCAAATTTCTTACACTCTCTTCAACAAAGCAAAACCTGAAATCACAAAAACCCTGACCTATGGTTGCATATTGCACATATTCAAATTGGATAGGTAATTCAATTGATGATAAAAAAGCAAACCCACTGTAGATTATGTTTTCACTGCTTTGCTCTTGGTACAGGCATTATTTCTTGGTTGGGTAAAAGCAACAAGCAATAGCATTGTCATATTCTAAAATGGTGTAAAGGGCAACAATAATTACAACTTCTGAGGCAATATAGTTCTTGAGGATTCTTGTTAATTTGCAACTAGAACAAGCTAGTGCAACTACACTTTATTTTGAGAATAAAAGTGTAATGATGTTGATAAGAAATTCAATGTTTCATGAGTGAAGGAAGGATGTTAAGGTCCATTGACACTATATTCTGCAGCTTGTGGGGAATGGAGACATAGTGCTGTGATATTATGCAAAGGACTACAAAAATATACACCAAGCCCCTTAAGACTAAATAAGTCGTAAAGTTTAGAGATAAGCTAGGTGTAGTTTCCCATACGACCATTAAGGGAGGGAGATAGAATTAATAATTTATAGTGGTCATATTATAATGTATTGTGTTTAGTACTCTTCTGTTGGTGGAAGGTGACTTTGATTTTAATTAACCCATGTGCCTTTCTTAGTGTAATGGTGGTTGCACACATAAGCGGATCAAAGCCCAAACCCATGTCCTGGTAGATAGAGTGGTTGGGACTAACAATGTTAATGCCACCACCTCAATTCAAAACCTAACTAAAACGCCCAATATGGTTTGTGGGCTATTATATCAAACAAAGTAGTTATAGTGGCAACAGTATAATGTGATCTCTGTGTTGAATTGATAACTATGGTCGGTCTTCATAATGTATATTTGGCCAATTGATGTATTTGAATTAATTATTGTAAAGCATATTTTAAATGCTAGTGTCAAAAGAAAAAATATTTTTGAGTCAAAGTCCCATTGTGACTTTTAAAAGAAGAAAATTTGAATATTTGAATTTGAAATTTTTAGATCCAAAGTTGTCAAGTCGGCCTCCCTTCAAGTCAAGTCAGCCCAGGCACAGTCACACCCATTCGATTTAGGCAAAACACTATATATTGGCAGCTCGACCTCCTCCTCAAGGCACCAATTCTCACTCTTGTGAAGAACAGTTTATGGGCATCCTAGCGAAGATCAAAAAGGATAAGGATGGCGAACAAGAAGATGAATTACATCTCTTTCTCTCTCTCTTAAGCTCACACATGCGGATACTCTCTCTCTCTCTCTCTCTCAAGCTCACATTTGTGGATACTCTCTCTCTCTCTCCTGGCTCGCAGTTTTTCTAGGCAGTTCTGTTGCAGGGGTCTGAAATTTTGGGTAGTTGCAAGGGCCGAAATTCTGGGGTAACTGACAGCTACAGGAGGGCCAAAAAATCTAGGTCAAATCAGGCAAAGCGAATTTCTGAATCAGATTGGGAGGCTTGACTTGGAGGGGAAGACCAAGTATGGCCATAGGTCTAGGTGTGTCTCGTGTTCGACAAAATAATTTCTCTATTTAAAAGGTTGTTGGGTTTTTCCCCTTGGTGGGTTTTCCCAAGTTAAATCTCGTCTTCTTTTGTGCATTGTGATATCTATTGTTCTATTGTTCTTATATGGTTGAATTTCTGAAGCTTAATTGTTGAATGATATATTGGAATAATTTAAAAGAAGATCTACATCAAAAGTAATTATAAGTATTTCAAAAATATTGTGCTAGTCTATATTGCACTCAGAAGATCAACACTCTGATGCCATAGTATTAAAAACCGGAACCGGTGACCGGCCTAGTTGTCGCTTCCCCCTTGTCCCAAAAAAACGCATGCCTCTCACACAAGGCCATAGTATTAAAAACCGTAACCGGCGACCGACTTGGTGGACCTAATGAACCGATAACCAGACCGGAACCGGTCTAGCTGGTACTTGTCAGGTCTAAACGAACCAGTTTTTAAAAAAATACATTAAATAATTATTTTTTAATTAAAAAAAAAAACTATTTTTAAGATTTGAAACCATGATTCCAAGCCAATAGAGACAAAATATGCAAAGTTTGCTCATTTATATACGATGTAAAGGTGAATATATCAAAATGGCACCGAGTGCAATACATACCATCGAAAAAATACATAAGCAATGAGGCTCCAAATGACCCATAAAGTCCAAAAACAATGCTACAAGCTATAAGCATTGAGGCCATTGGCCTACATAGTACAGTCTACTACAAATCTACATATATGATATTACTAAATTCTAATTAATGATCAACATTATCACTTGAAAGTTGAAACTTCTAATCATGATCAAAGTTCAAACTTAGTTGGTTGAACTTGACTCTCCCGACTCTCGACTGCCAAACTTTGCAACTGCTCTAGTCACAAACTTCTTTATTGGTTCAGTGACTTGAGTCTCAAACTTTTGAAGTTATTCTGCCCTAATATGCCCTATTACTTCATTTGGTGCTCCACATGGCTTTACATGGCCTCCTATCCCAGCCAAGTGTTGCTTGAACCTGTAAATACCCCCTCCTGTAATAGATTTTTGGCAATATTTGCAAATCATTTTGCCATCAATCATATCACAATGAGCCCATGCAGTATCCTTGCCTTTTGGAGGCATGATGGCTACTACTTAGCTCAAGCGGCAAGCCTCAAACTCTATGTTGTTCCACTACTCCTGCAAAAACTCAAGACTCTCCAAGCTCTCAATCAAACTCACAAAATCTCCAAATGGGATGGTGTGAGACAAATGAGAGGTTGCCCCTACTTATAAAGGATTGGAGAGGGTGTTTTGGGAGAGAAACAACCCTCCTCTTCCCTCCAAAACAACCCTAAACCGGCAAAATAACCTTGCGTGGGTCCCTTTTGCGGCCTTGGCAGCTGACCAGTCGATTAAGGACAGAACCGGCCGGTTCCAGCCGGTTCCGTCCTTAACCGGCCAGTCAGCACCGGTTTGACCAGAAAAAATGGCGAAAGAAGGGTACAAACCGGCTTTTTGGATCGGTTTTGACCGGTCGGTTTGACCAGTTTCCAGTTTGACCTGGCCGATTTTTAATACTATGCACAAGGCACATCATTGCATGTGTATCTATTTATCACATTGAGTAATATATCAAGTATCTCTTCTCTATTTGCAATTTACGTAACGTGAAAACTTTATAACTTTTAAAATTCTAGGTAGTTTGGAGTAATATAAGCTTCCACAATAAGTCACCCCAATGAGATATTTTTTTGATTGCATTGTCGTAAGGATTTATTTGATTGAAGTTACAAGTGAACCTTTCACCCATCATTAGGGAGTCTTGATAAATATAGGTTAAAGGTTGCAAAAAACAAGAATAGAAAAAAAAAGAAATCATTAGGAGGTTTGAATGATCAAATTAATGATAGGGATAGTGGACTAGGAAAGCGATTACAATGTTTTGATAAAGTCAAATTTGAACCAAGCAGGGAAATGACACTAAAGGATGGGGGCGGAAGACAAAAAAATGCCAAGAGTAATGGAGGTGATCCAGGGGAAGGTGGTCCAAGCAGTTAAACTATGTTTAATGTGCAATATTGAAATTATAGTGAAGGAATAAACTGGTTAGGGAAATAACTAAATTAGCTAGAATAAGTGAAATAATTAAATTAGCTAGAATAAGTTTAACATTTAGTATTTAGTCAAATATTAAAATCTCATGGGCAGAGGAAGGTTGGATGAGATGTTGAATTTTCTAACCTCAGAATTTGACAAAATATTTATGATCCAGGTGGATATTGGTGGCCACCCACCTATTCCATTTGGGCCCCCACCACTGGTTCTTTCAGTTTTTTAGTTTCAGCACAGCTTACTATTTTTAGCAGTTTTTCGGGTCCTAAACTTTCAAAGCCGTTTTGAGGCCCTAAACGACGTTTTTTGGAAAAATCGAGAGCAACATGGCAGTTCCTTCAATGTTGCTCATGTTAAAAGTTGTAGTCCTCAGATAGATCTTTCTAACGAGGTATTGAGCGCGTCAAACAGAGAATATGCCAAAGTTACGTCCCCAGGTAGTTGATGTAACAATTTACCCGAACATGGCCCATAGTTTTGGCGCTTCATCTCCTAGGGTTAGGTTTTTGGATGTTTAAGGTTTTCCATTGTTTCTCAACAATAAATAGGCCTTTGAGCCTCATTGTAACATAGTTCAAAGGCCTGTAGCCGCCACATCTCTTCTCAAAGATAAGCCTACCAGCGCCCTAGCTAGTTTATTTCCATCATGTATGTAAGCATATTTCAATCAATTGTTATTAATGAAATGAAATTTTATTTCTGTTGCATCTCTATGTTTATGTTTATTTATGTATATTATTGCGTTCCTGCATAAATCTGGATCAGTGGTATCAGAGCGGTCTGCTCTTTCTTTGTTTTTCTTTGCAGGTCCACAACAAGGTCATGGTATAAGGAGTTAGGGCTCGATCTGGTTGAACCCTTGCAAGATCAGCCTCGCAAACCCTGACGACCTCCCATGGCGGAAGAAAAGAAAGACAAGGGAGCATGAGATCCTATCAAATTATTGCTCGAGGAGGCCCTCGAGAAACAAAGGAACGCGATGATGGATAACTTTGCCCAGATTCTTCAACGGCTACCCACTGGCGGCGCATCTACATCCAGCAGCCACTCTGGAGGCGTCTCTCCTTTCAAGGTACAGGTCAACTTCGACATTCCTGTATTTGAAGGCCAAATAGATGCAGACACCGTAGATAAATGGTTGAATTCGTTGGAAGGGTATTTCTCGGTCCATGATTTCTCCAACCGAAAAAAGATTACTTTTGCACTCCTCAAAGTTGCCCCCCATGTCAAAGACTAGTGGGAAACCTACTGTGAACAGAAGGACGAGAGGGAACCCTCTCTGTTCTCGGTCGCACCCACTTGGAATTCGTTCCGAGACGGCATCAAGGAACAGTATTACCCTATGGGGAGTTATGAGGACAAGTACATCCAATGGACCATATTGCGGCAGTAAAGGGATCAAGATGTGCACGAACTGACAAATTTGTTCCATACCCTGCGCACAAAGTTGGGTATTAAAGATTCAGAGAGACATTTGTTGCTCAAGTACCACAGTTATTTGCACAGATACATTCATGAGGAAATGGAGGTCCTCGACATTACCTCACTTGGCACGGCATATCGCTATGCCGCCAAGATCGAGCAGAAGAAGCGAGACTTTGGATCCGCGAATCCGAAGTTAGGGAAAGGTGCCCCCAAACAGCAGAACAAGGAGCAGAGCCAAAACAGGGCAACTCAGAACAACACCACAAATCCAAAGAAGGACACAGGGAAGTGGTGTGAATTTCATAACAGCCCCACTTACAGCACAAACGAGTGTCGAGCCAAACAGTCGTTAGTGGCCGAACTTAAGGCACGCGAATCAGAAGCATGTTCTGATCCTGAGTCAGAACCAAACAAGGGCGATGACAAAGGGAAGAAGATCATTGATGCGGATCCCAATGCCATTGTTGCCACCAACAAGCTCCAGAGGGAGGATCCCAAGGATCCAAAGGAGGGGGAGTGCCTCTTCCATTCACAAATGTGGGTGAAGGGTTCTCCACTGCAATTCCTTATCGATAGCGAAAGCCAAAAAAACCTCATTTCAGCAAAGGTCGTGAAGCACCTCGACCTACCAACCATAGCACACCTGCAACCATATACCATCGAGTAGCTTCACCAAGGAAGAGATCTCTGCGTCCGCCAGCAATGTCGGCTTCCATACAGCATCAAACCATTCACGAATGAGATATTGTGTGATGTTGCTCCTCTTGATGTGTCTGATGTATTATTGGGCCAACCATACTTGTGGAAGCGACATGTTGTGTATGAGTCTAGGCCTCGTTTTGTTGTTATTACTTTGGGAAACAAATTGTACAGAATAACGGAGATAGTACCGCCTCCTGCCATCTCTTTGACTACTGCAAAACAACGTAGTAAGATTGTTTCCCAAACCAGGAAATTTATTTTCCTTACAATTCGCCCACAGGGCAAGAAGAAGATTGTGGCCACAGCCTCGAAACAGGGCTCCCCTGCATGGCAGCAGCAGATGGAAAAAGTCGTGGAGGAATACAAGGACATTTTCTCCTCACCCACAGAGGTTCCTCTACACTGTCATGTCAAGCACTCCATTGATCTTACCCCAAGCGCGTCACCGCCTGATGTTGCCATACCGCATGCAACCACACATACAAAATCCACACATGTATTGTAAGAGGCCGATAAAGCAACCAAATTTATTGATCACATCCAGCATTGTCCGCCAACAATTCCATGACATCCTCGACAAATCCAATACCAAGTTCAACAGAATTTGCCTCATCTCATGGAGGAACTCAACGCAATGGGGACCATTGCTTCCTAAGGAGGGAGGAATGATCCAAGTGGATATTGGTGGACACCCACCTATTCCATTTGGGCCCCCACCATTGATTCAGCACAGCTTACAATTTTTAGCAGTTTTTCGGGTCCTGAACTTCCAGAGTCGTTTTGAGGCCTTAAACGACGTTTTTTGGAAACACTGGGAGCAACATGACAATTCCTTCAATGTTTCTCGCATCAAAAATTGTAGTCCTCCGATAGATCTTTCTAACAAGGTATTGAGCGCGTCAAACGGAGATCATATGCCAAAGTTACGTCCCCGGAAAGTTGATGTACCAATTTACCCAAACAAGGCCCATAGTTTTGGCGCTTCATCTCCTAGGGTTAGGTTTTTGGATGTTTAAGGTTTTCCATTGTTTCTCAACAATAAATGGGCCTTCGAGCCTCATTGTAACACAGTGCAGAGGCCTGTAGCCGCCACATCTCTTCTCAGAGATAAGCCTACCAGCGCCCTATCTAGTTTATTTCCATTATGTATGTAAGCATATTTCAGTCATTTGTTATTAATGAAATGAAGTTTTATTTCCACTGCATCTCTATGTTTATGTTTATTTATGTATATTATTGCGTTCCTGCATAAATCCAAATCAATTTCCTTGTAATTTCCTTGCTGAAAATTAAATTTAATACAACACACAAAATAAATTACACATGCTAAGATTATTAACTGGAAAAATAAAAAATATAGCAAAATAAATGAAACCAGTTCCACAATACAGAGAAAAATATTTTTTCCTTTCAAATTAGCTTCTCATTAAAATAATATAAAAGCTTACAAGAGCTCCCTTACTAGGAAAATATCCCACTAAAAACAATTAAAAGCTACAACAAAATTTCAAAATTTACAAGGCACCTATACGACCCTCCAAAATTTCCTAGATGAACCCTCTAGAAGACTTGATGCCTCTCGACTTGTTGTATGAACAAGCACGACCCATGTATATTTGGATTATGTACAATCATGTTATATCGTTGCTCTAATCTACCTGCACTTTGATGCTCCATATCACCTCCTGGGTGGTTGAATCCTTCGTTGTAAATTTCTCCCTTATTGTCTTCTCTGGACTTAAACCATTGTTCTTCGTGCTTCAATCACTCACTAAGTTCTTGTGTCTCTTTCTCCTTCACCTAGCCATGGCATTATAATCTTGAATTCGTGATCGAATCAATTAACCATTGATGACTAAGTCTCCATAACCCTAACCTCAATGTGATTAACATTTGAGAGTAAGTCTCGATCAACGGTCTACATTCATCTAATTCACCAATGTAAAAACATTTACATTTCATTAGATTAAACTCACTTTTACAAAAGACACTTCACTATAATAATTCCTTCAATTAAACCGAATTACTAAGATCGAGACATTGGATGACTTCCACATGTCTTGACACTTAGACCTAAAGGATTGTGGAAGTGCTACATCAGGAAGTAAGTCAAGTGTGTCTTGTTCAAGGGTAGATTGAGTGTGAAGTGTAGTTGATCTCAAGACCTAGTTGTTGATCTCAAGCCCGGGGGGGTCACGTTTCGTACCCGTACCCGTTTCAGAAACTCGTACCGTTTCCCTGTTTCGTGCAACTTAACATGTATACAATCAGATTGATGAAAGAACCAGGAGCCATCAAGAGCTATAAAACATCTAATTGATGGGGCATTGGATAGTACCAGAAAGATATCACCCCTTTGCTCCTTTATTGGGACATGTCGAGTTACTAGTACAATAATTAAGAACAGGATCCAGTCCATAATTTTGCAATACAGGAAAAAATCAGTGTCAATATTTCACTGTTCTAGGTCACAGGATTCTCTGTTTTCACTAATCTATTGCCAGCATCATTAGATGGTGGTGGTTTAATAAACTTTCCAAGGGACTTTTGTCTATATCTATCGTGCATTCATTCCATTTTTTTTCTTTAGATCTAATCTTTTTCAATATTTTAAGTGGTGGCAATGATTCTATTTGCCAAAATATTTATCCAATAGAAGGCCATGGCCATATTTTTGCAAGTTGCTCATAATCTACCTCCTCTGTCAGATCCCCATTCATGGCCTTTAATTTAAAGAAAAACAAAACAAAACAAAACAAAACAAAAAAAAATTCCCACATATGACCTCTTCAATGTTCCAGCGTGTGTTGTTCTTGCATGACACAAGTTTTTGGGTTCACATAAATCATTCTTCTTGCACTATGATATGCCCACACATTCACATGCAACTTCAGAGCCCTACACTGCCAGTGTTTCCCTCCATCTTTGAAAGGACCAAGTAGCATGTTCCATTATCATGATGTCCTTCATAATGTTGTACATCCAAGGAATCAATGAACATTCTTACAAACATAACTAACTCCAAAAATGATGATGTTGGCATTGCCTAGCCATGCAAAATACACCAAGAGTCCCCCCATCCACATGCATTGGTGGAAATCCCTTCCAAGAGTCCCCCATCCACATGCATTGGTGGAAGTCCCTTCCAACCTGCAAGCAGGTTGTACATTCTTTTGAATGAATCAAAGAACACAAACCTCTGCAACCTTTGTGTGATTGCTATGTAGTCAAACATAACATCATATTGCATGGTCTAGACCAATGTGATCAGAACCATACCGGTGATCGAACCGAAAAACCATGTGGACTGGGAACCAGTCCGAACCAAACTGGAACTGGTAAAAAACTGAAAAAATAAATAAAAAACAAAAAAACAAAACAAAACTATTTACCAAAAACACATAAAATATCATATTTTAAAGAAAAACATATATATTCATGTGCATCCATATGAATCCAAACCATTTATAGACAAATATGCAAAATTTCTCATTTATATAGCAAGTAATAGTGCATATAACCAAAACAACACTTAGTGCAAAACGTTGTTGAACCAAAAAAAATCAAGCAGCAGGGTCTAAAAGGCCTTTATAGTCCAAAATAACATGATAGTATGATACTACAATCTACAATACTACAACTACAGCCTACAAGTGCTAATTGTCAATGTCATCATCAAAATCATCATCCTGATAGAAAAAGCGTAGCATGTCAAGTCAAGAGTGTGTTTTAGTGATTGGTACATTTTTAGTAGAGTCATGATAGAGGAGTTCAACAACCATTGCCACTAACATCAAAGTACATATTGGGATTGGTTCTCTTTATTAAATACTAGTTCCTTACCCTCGTAGATGACAAAATCCAATGGAAATGTTGCAATCCTTGCAATCCTGATATCCTGAAGAATTGTTAAGTCTGTTGAATTTTGAGTGAAATCTAAAATTCTACTTCCTCCGTATGAAATCCAATGAGGTTGGAACCACTCTCAAACATCCTAAGTCATTTCATGGTAATTTTTAAGACATTCTCCTTAATCTTTCATTTCCATCCTTTTACTTAAATTTTCAACATTACCATGAAATGCATAGCAATAATAGAATCATAGGCTTGAATATTAGGTTGGCCTAGGGGAGAATTAGATGTGGCCCAACCAATTGAAAAATCAAAAAAAAAAATACGTTGACCTAGGAAGGGGCAAACAGAACAAAATAGTTCCTGAACCGGCCGATTTTGTGGAACTAGTCGGTTCCATTACAGAACCGGCCAATTCCAGTTCGGACCGGTTTTTGCCTCCAAACCAGTCAGACCAGTCGGTTTTGCAAAACCAATTCCGTTATGATAACACTGATCTAGACTTCCCTTTCATTCACTGCCTCGGAGCATTCAACCTTGCATATACTTGAAGAAGCTTTCATCAAAAATTTGGATCTATGTCTTGAGCATACAGATCCATCTTTGGTTCTTCTTGTTTTCTTCTCCACACCTTGGTGTATTTTTATTTGTCTTGAAGAAATATTCTTCCATGATTTTGTTGAAGAATGTAACTAGGTTAGGTCTTCATCATTGTACTTGAGTCATAATGAAATGTATTTATCAAAAGAAAGAAAAATAAATTTTATTATATAAATTGACTTGTTAAAGCATGGGTTTCATGCTTAGGCCAATTGTCTTTAGGTCAAGGTCTCCATTGTAGACCTCTAGGGTTTATGTCAAGTGTCCTTGTCCATGTCATATTGTAAACTTTAAAGAACCCTTCTTGGGAATTATTTGACAAGAAAGAAAATTATTTTATTGAAATAGATCATTTAGGCCTTCTCCACCAAGTCTGCCTCAAAGAAGATCAAGTCGGCCTCAAACAGAGTAATTCAACCTCACAGGAAGCCTATATATTGGAGCAACTTGACCTCATTTGACACACACTCTCAACAAGTTCGATTTGCAGTAGCTGGTTGTAGTATTGGGTACTAACTCCAAGGAAAAGGAAGGAAAAAGGTAGCGTAGGTGAAGGTCATTATCTTGCTAAGGAAGTCAATTTCTCTCTATATTATCTCACACGTGCCAAGTGTTGGAGTTCTGTTGGAAGATTAAAATTTTGCAGTAAGCTGGAAGGCCAAAATTTCTGCAATAGTTGCAATAACTAGGATCGAATTTTCTAGGATTTTGTTGGGTTGAAGCTACTGAACAAAAGGAGAAGAATTGAAGGTTGACAGCTTCATTCCCAAGAACTTTCAGTATCCAGTTCCTTGTTTGTATATAACCACCTCATATTCCATATGAGGACATATATTTGATTTCATTTGTTAGTGGCAACCTGTGCACCAGAAGAGATACTCCTTCCATTGATCATACTTCTAAAGATAGAAGTCCATCACTAGCAACCATATGACATGACTTCACAGCATCTAGTGTCAGCATATAGATATATGTACCTCATCATTTTCCTTTTGAGTTATCCTGCAGCAATTTCACTAGAATGAAGAACTTTATTCCCTTGACCTGCTTCATCAATATGTCATCATATCCTAATCCCAGAATTCTGCAAGATAGAATTCCTGATGAAACCTTTTGCTTTCTTTCTAATCAATGAATCCAAAGAGGACTCCATTAGAAAGTGTCAGCACATGTTTCATAGATGACCCTTGATCTTGATGACTTCCTTCCATCAATGTTGTTATCAGTGAGGTTTTCAGGAGCTACTTCTTCAAGTGCTCCTTCCATGCTTCTATCATAATGCTATTAATATACATTGCTTCCTATCATACTATTTTACAACCAACAGAAATCACTTAAAGAGGAAGATGATCTCAATCATAGAGATCTTTCGCTTCTTTCTTAGATTTCTTTGCATCAAGTTCTTCTCTTTCATGGGCTTCTTCCATTTTCCTCTTGTCCTTTCTAGATTTAGGACAATGCCTTTTATAATGCCCAAAATCAATACATCCAAAGCATCGTGCTTTGTCCATATTTCTTCTTTTATTCGGAGGACCAAATTTACCGAATCTTCCTTTCTTCTTGGACATGGCTGCAAAGGCTTGATTCCTTTCACTTGATCTTGTATCAGCTTTGGCTTTCAATCTTGTTTCTTCTATCTTACTTAGATCCTGGAATGGCATGGCTTCATCTTTCCCCCCGATACTTGAAGTGAAACTTCTCCATTCTTTAGGTAGAGCATTTTGTACCATAGTGAGTATTTCTCCATCAATAATTAGTTCTCCCAATTTCTGCAGTTGATCTCGTATTGCGAAATTCTCCATAAGATATGGAATTATTCCTTCCTTTCTTGACATTCTCAATTTGTATAATTTTTGTCTCAGATAAATTATTTCCCCTGCAGAACCTTTCGAGAATAGCTCCACTAATTTGTCATATATTTCTTTTGAGGATTCTAGGTTTGATACATAGGGAATGAGAAAGTCCTTTATGGATTCTATAAGAATCCTTCGGGCTCTTATGTCTCCCTTCATGTATTTGATATATGCTTGAATGTTTTCTTTTGAAGGTTGAGTTGTAGATCCTTTGATGTAGCCCATAACTTCATTTTCAATTAGATTCAAATTTGTCCTCTTCTTCCATGCACTAAAGTTTGATGACCCAACCAATTTGTTGCTCGCTTTGCAATAAGTCATTTTGACAAAATTTGGATGAGGTCATAGATACTTACTTGAGTGGACTGACTTCCTTCTTCTAGCAGCTTCCTTGATAATATGAAGATGAAGGTAGTAAATCCAATGAAGGTGACCTTGGATCCTTGATGATAAAGGATGTCTTCAAAGGTGTTGGATAATGTTGGATGGGGATAGATGATGTATCTTCCAACAATGTCTTCAATGTCATAAATCTTTGATGGCCAAGATTATTTCCTTGATGAGTGGATCCTTTGAATGAGATTGAAGGTCTTCTTGAAATGGCTTGAGAATCTTCCTTGCAAATGTTTTGACTTTTCAACGCAAACGTTGACCTTGACTTTGATTCTTGCATCCTTGAGTGTCTCCTTGCTAAGTAGGCCTTGCCTTTAGCACCTTAGCTCTGATACCATGTTGAGAATTAGGTAGGGCTAGGTTTAATTCAAATTCTCTTCTTGATAATTACTTGTGAGCTTACTTCTTTTACTTATGTCTTCTCTTCTTAGCTTATTATGTCTTTCATCAAGCCAATTATCAAAATACAAGAGACACAAATTTAGGCTCTTCGAGCCAGGGCCAGAACCTCTCCCTCTTGGAGAGGAAAACCCACAAGAAATTATTCTTATAGACTTTTAGATGACAAGTACCATGACCATGACACAGACCCTTGACCCTTGTATGCCTCCAAGACCTTGTCATTGCTTCTTCATTGACTCGTTAAGCTAATCCTTCTTTTCTGCACCGTCCTGCACCTTTCTGCACCAAAACTAGAGAGCTAGGTTTCTCACTATATATCCCTTCTTTGGCTGAGTGCAATCCTTGGCTATATGTGATTTTGTACACAAGTGACCTGTCTTCTTTCATTGAACAGTCCACACTATTTCTAGCATTGTATTTCTTTGCTAAGAAAACTTGTTATACTTTGCACTTATAACTTTGTCACTTCCTTAAAACTGTGAACAGACTTACTGTGATGATGTCCGAGATGTTTATACCCAAAATATGGTCTTCTACCTTCGCTGATCTCAGTCCTTCTACGCATCAAATTTTAGTCATAAACTCGCATTGTAACTTAACATATATCACAGATTTATATACCCAAACCTTAGTCTTCTTTCTTTGCTGATATAACGTCCTTCTAAGCTTCAATTCGCAGTTCTGTTCATCCTTACTCGCACTTATATTTCAGTCTGAAGCTCGAACTAAATTACAGAGCTCTTGTCTGAAATTTGTTCCTTTAATTTATGCGAAGTTTGCTAGGCTATCTATAGTTGATCAACCCTATAATTAGCCGACCTATCAGTGAGAACTATTGTGACATATTTTGATCCAACCTTTCCAGCATTTTCAAGCCAACTTGTCCACTTTTTATAGGTTGTCTTGAGGAGATGTTCCAACGCTAATCTTGAGCCACATTATGAGCCATGTCTTCAAGGTTTATATGACAAGGTCTTGAGGCATACTTTGACTGAACTCTTCATATACATGACTCTTAATTAGTACATTTATAACAAAATGACAAATCCCTAAAATACATCAAGAAGAAGTCTTTTGACCTATGATAAAAACCTTGCTCATGAAACCCATGAAGCAAGCATAACAAAAATACATTTTATTATCTTCGTCTTCAACATAGTCAATATGAAGAACGAACCTAGTTACACTTTCCAACAGTTGCATCATATCAAAACGTTGCTTGGTGGAGGAGGAAGGTTTGTTGGTCTAGGTTCTTGGTTGTCTCATTGTCATATGAATCTACTGAAGGAAGAGTTTTTGACTGGGTTTTCCCCTATCTAGAGGTTTTTCCCTAGATGTGTGCCTACATATGATGTCTTTGATCTTTGTGTCATGGTTTTGGTAATTGCTTGATGAATCAAGATAAAAGAAGAACATAAGAAAGTTAATAAGAACATAAGAATATCACAAGTAATTATCAACATAAAGAAAATATTTCTGCCTTTCTAATTTTCCAACACGATATGAGAGCTAAGGTGAATAAGGAAGAAAAAGGTAGCCTGAAGATCGACTAAAAAGAGAATTAGGAGTCTTAAGAAGTTGAAAAAGGGTCATCAATAAAATGGATCAGATAAGGGGATAAGCCTGCTATCTACAAGAACCATGTCTAACTCATTGAAGGGAGAAAACAAAGTAGAAGGAGCCTCCAACTACAGGGCATGAAAAAAGAGGATAGATCTCATCCTCGAGAAGAATAAAGTTTTGGATAGAGTCAAAGGAAAAGTAAATAAGCTTACAGATGAATCAAGTGAAGCAAAGCAAGCAAAGTTTAGAGAAAATGAAATATTGACCATGAGCCTAATAGTGGATGGAATAAAGGACAACCTCATTCCATATATATCCAACATAGATTCCACTCAAGAAATGTATGAGGCCCTATCCAAATTATTCACAATCAAGAACATTGGTCAAATTGCAAGCCTCAAGAATGAACTAAGAACTATGAAGATGACAAAAGATGATACTGTGGCATCCTTATTTGTAAAGATAGCTAGAATCGGAGATGAACTCTAGCCAATAGATGAAATAGTACCTAAAAAGGAGCTCGTCATTACTGCCCTTCTAGGACCACCAACATCTTAGAGTGCCTTTGCATCAGGAATCAACAGTTGGAAGGATCCTCCTACATTCGAACAATTATGGAATGCATGTAGTCAAGAAGAAGCCAAAATATCATTAGTAAGCAACAAGGAGAATGAAGAGGAGAACATCTCAAATGCCTATTCCGCTCAGCACAATAAAAAGGGAACCTTCAAGAAGTTCAAAGGGCCAAGGAGGAAAATAGACTTACCCAAGATTGAATGTTACAATTATCACAAAATGGGTCACTACAGAAACAATTGTCTTGAGAATCTAATGAATAAAAGGAAAGATTGGGAACAAGCAAATATTATCGATGAAGAAGCAACAAGGCTGAAGAATCCAAAATCAAGGATTTACACTACTAAGTCCTCTCTCTCTTATCTCTCTTAGTCCTTTATTCTAAGTTTTGAATTGTTTTCCTTTATATTTTGATTTTTAGTACTTATTGGTCTAACATACTTTAATAGAACATTTTTTAATTGTTTTGATAAAGTTATAAGTATCCCTCGAGATTGGATTAAGAGGGAGCCCTCACCATTTTACCAAAGATAAGTATCTTACTCTTTGTATTATCTTTTATGGTTGGTTTCGTCTTTTATCAAAAATGTGTTTGTATTATATGCTAATAAAACTCTTTTATATTTTCCTTGTTTAGGAAAGCTTGTTGAATACTCAAGGGTTATGGAGAAGACCTCACAAGATAAAGCATGGTAGAAGTTTTGTTGCAAAGGAAGATCTTCAAGAATTAATGTCCTACAAGGTTTGTTAAGAAACAACTCAAAGGTATGTCTTAAAGTCTAGACCATAAGATTTGTTCTCTTCATAGAAAAAGGTATATTCATTTCTTTTAATAATCTACTTTACATTACTAACATCGTTATGTCTAGGACTTTGAATCAAAAAGATTCTTGTTAGGGTGATTAATCATTAGATTAAATCTACCCTCATTAAATCATCATTGTGGAACCCTAAAAGGTTCAATGTAAAACCCTAACCTAAGGGTGTGTCGATATTGATTATGAAACCCTAGTCTACTTGGGGTTATTGATGAAATCTAGAAAATATTATTCTTTTGATGTTTAGGGTTTTTATGCTATTATAGAAACCCTAATCCTTTAGGGTTTGATGTGTATTGAAATCCTAAACCTTTAGGGTTTTGGTAAATTAGAGTTTATGAGCAAAACCCTTATAATATCTATAGTAAGTTCCTAGGAATGAAACCCGAGGTATATATTTGTATGTCTGATCGAAACCCTAGCTTGATCAAATTGTTATATGTCTAACTTTAATGTATTTGTGTATTGGGTTTATATAATAGACATTGATATGCTTGTGCATGATTATGAAATCCTAGATATGTATATATACTAACCTAATTGTTGATGCTCATAGTTATAAGGTTTGGAACTAAGCCCTAGTAGAAGTTTGATATTCTAAGATATGGTGATATTGTTTCCAATGTAATGATAAAATCTAGGGTTTACAACAAACCCTAGTAGAAGTTGGTCATATTGTTGAAACCTTAGATTATGCTATGATTGATTTTGGTTGTTGATATCCAAGGCTTAGTGTCTCAAAGATGGATTCTAGGTTTTGCAATATATCATAGTAGAATTTGTCATATCTCTGAAAGTAATATTGAGGCCCTAGATATAATGAGATTCATATCTTGATTGAGTTTTAATGATGCGATCTAGGGTTTATAACAAAATCCTAGCAAGAAGTTGAAGTATGTGTCTCTTGCTGATTATGAACCTAACTAAGTTTAGGTATTTGATCTAATGCTTTCATTATTGTATTAATATGATTCTGATATTGTTAACTTCATGCTTCTATATATGTATTTGGTTGTATTTGTTATTAAAGTTTTGCAGGTACACAATCTTCAAGATAATGAAGTTGTTTGTATAAGCATGATGAAGAAAGCTACAAGATCAAGATGACTTTGATAAGAAGGAATGAAGCCATGAAAGACTCTCCGATGTTATAGAAAGTAGTTGATCTCCCTAAGCTAAGAGGGAGCCTGAATAAAAGAAACAATATATCTCCTCAGTTGAGAGGGAGGGTATATTATGATAGTCATGGTGGATACCTTGAAGAAGAAATTGGAGAATGTATATTGAGGATGTCTTGGTAATGCTGAAGAAATTAAAGAAGAAAAGTTTCCAACTAGTTGCATATGAATAACTTGATATAAGTGGCATCAAAATGATTGAAGATCTCGAAGGTTTGTGTTTACTTATGTGTATTTGAAAGTTTGTTATTGATTGGTGTTGTGTTTGTACAAGTAAATCTCTCCTCAAAAGGTCGAAGTTTTGGAAGCATGTTTTGCATGCTTGATTTATTTGATGTTACCGATCTGGTTGATCGGGAGAGAATTGATGTTACCGATCTATTTGATCGGGAGATATTTGATGTTACCGATCTGTTTGATCAAGAGAGATTTGTTGTTACCGATTTGAATGATCAGGAGTGTTGAGGCATCATCTGTAATACAAATGCTTGGGAGGACATCTACATGTGTTTGATGTCTACATCCCGAAGTAGGGAGGGTGGCATTGGTCATAGAGCTCTGACCTTGCATTACACACCTAGATCCCTGGGTTGATGGTTAGTAAGCAAAACTGATGGTACCTATAGTGGTTGAAAGCTTTAGTCCATCTTATTCCCACTCGAATAGATTTCCCTGGTCAGGAATCTAGTTCATGGCACTGAATGTGCCTAAACTCTCTGTAGTTCATGTGTTTTGAGATCCTCCATGTACTTGTATATATATGTAAATTATGAATACCTCCCTAGTTAAGAGGCAGTGTTGAAGAATGTAACTAGGTTCGGTCTTCATAATTGTACTTAGTCATAATGAAATGTATTTATCAAAATAAAGAAAAATAAATTTTATTATATAAATTGACTTATTAAAGCATGGGTTTCATGCTTGGGTCAATTGTCTTTAGGTCAAGGTCTCCATTGTAGACCTCTAGGGTTTATGTCAAGTGTCCTTGTCCGTGTCATGTTGTAAAGAACCCTTCTTGGGAATTATTCGTCAAGAAAGAAAATTATTTTATTGTAAAATAGGTCATTTAGGCCTCCTCCACCAAGTCGACCTCAAACAGGGTAATTCGACCTCACAGGAAGCCTATATATTAGAGCAAATTGACCTCATTTGACACACTCAACAAGTTCAATTTGCAGTAAAAATTGGAGTAGTTGGTTGCAGTAAAGGGTAAGAATTCCAAGTAAAAGGAAGGAAAAAGATAGCGAAGGTGAAGAAGGTCGTTATCTTGCTAAAGAAGTCGATTTCTATCTCTATTATCTCACATGTGCCAAGTGTTGGAGTTCTGCTAGAAGATCGAAATCCTGCAGTACGTTGGAAGGCGAAAATTTTTGCAGTAGTTGTAACAACTGGGATCGAAGTTTCTAGGATGTTGTTGGGTTGAAGCTGCTGAACAAAAGGAGAAGATTGAAGGTTGTTGCTTCATATCAAAAGGTTGACTTGGTGGAGGAGGAAGGTTTGTTGGTCTAGGTTCTTGGTTGTCTCATTGTCATATGAATCTACTAAAGGAAGAGTTCTTGACTTGGTTTCGCCCTGACTATGTGCCCACATCTGGTGTCCTTGATCTTTTCGTGTCATGGTTTTGGTAATTGCTTGATGAATCAAGATAAAAGAAGAACATAAGAAAGTTAATAAGAACATAAGAATATCACAAGTAATTATCAACATAAAGAAAATATTTCTGCCTTTCTGAGTTTCCAACAGATTTATTTAAGAGACCATCTCATGTCGCTACTGCAATCAAATGCTATGTGCCCAAAATTTTAGCATTTGAAGCATATTTGTATTGTACTTGAATAGGGGAGCGAGTGAATTATGATTTTTGTTGATGTAGCCATTAGGATCTCTTATTTGTTTACCCACAATTTTGCTTCTAACGGTATGATAAGGGACTCTTTCACTCACATAATCATTCATGGCATAGGCTCTACAATCTCTTGCTTTATGTCCAACGTTTGTACATGAAAAACAATCACCAAGAAATATAGTTTGATACCTGGCTAAGAAGGATTGTCTTGATAAAGCAATTCTTTTGAAGTTGTCCTGCTTTGTAAAAGATTCAACCCTTTGTTCATCCTTGATGATTATTTCATTGTTGCTTGTATTGTGTGGAGACCTCTTGAGGGCATCAACATAGCCTCTTGGTGAAGTATCTCTTCCAAACTCATCTTGATTCATTTCCTTGCTTTCATTGAGATTGGGGCTTTGAAGAATTTTATTTTCTAGTGACTTAGGGCTTGCATCCTCTTTGTATGAAGTCTCACCTAGATAACCAAGACCTATTTTTCCATATGGTGATCTTTGACTACTAAGAATAACATCCAACATTTGAGATCTTTTCAACTTCTTGTTGAGCTTGTCTACTTCATTCCTTAATGAGACAATTTATGCTTCAAGTTTCTCACAATTTTCTTCTTTTTCCTTCAACTGACTTTTCATCACTTCTTTTGTTCTCTTTGCTTCTTCTAGCTGAATTTTCAAGGAGATGACTTCTTCAAGGATTTTCTCTTGCTCTTTTTGTTTTTTATCAACTTCTACTTCTAGCTTCTCAACTAAGGTGAAGGAGGAAAAACGCAGTCTACTAAAAGGAGAATAAGGAGTCTTGAGAAGTGGAATAAGGGCCATCAAGAAAAGGGATCATATAAGGGGATAAGCCTACTATCTACAAGAACCATGTCTAACTCATTGAAGGGAGAAAACAAACTAGAAGGAGCCTCCAACTACAGGGCATGCAAAAAGAGGATAGATCTTATCCTCAAGAAGAATAAAGTTTTGGATCTAGTCAAAGGAAAAGTAAAGAAGCCTACAAATGAATCAAGTGAAGCAAAAAAATCAAAGTTTAGAGAAACAAAAATATTGGCCATGAGCCTAATAGTGGATGGAATAAAGGACAACCTCATTCCATCTATATCCAACATAACTTCCGCTCAAGAAATGTATGAGGCCCTATCCAAATTATTCACAATCAAGAACATTGGTCAAATTGCAAGCCTCAAGAATGAACTAAGAACTATGAAGATGACATAAGATGATATTGTGGCATCCTTCTTTGTAAAGATAGCTAGCATCATAGATATACTCCAGGCAATAGATGAAATAGTACCTGAAAAGGAGCTCGTGATTACTGCCCTTCTAGGATTACCAACATCTTGCAATGCCTTTGCATCAGGAATCAATAGTTGGAAGGATACTCCTACATTCAAACAATTATGGAATGCATGTAGTCAAGAAGAAGCCATAATATCGTTAGTGAGCAACAAGGAGAATGAAGAGGAGAACACCTCAAATGCCTACTCCGCTCATCACAAGAATAAGAGAAACTTCAAGAAGTTCAAAGGACCAAGGAAGCAAATAGACCTATTTAAGATTTAATGTTACAATTGTCACAAAATGGGCCATTATAAAAGCCATTGTCCTGAGAATCCAAGGAATAAAAAGAGAGATAGGGATCAATCAAATATTGTCAATGAAGGTTCACCAAAGAAGAACAAGATGTTAGAATCTGATGTCAAAGACTTATTTGCTAGGGACCCTTAAGGACTTTATCCTCACATATCCTTCTATCTAAATTTTTGAATTGTTTTCCTTTATGTTTTGATTTCTAGTACTTGTAGGTCTAACATGCTTTGGTAGAACATTTTTTAATTGTTTTGATAAAGTTGTAGGTTTCCCTCAAGATTGGATTAAGAGGGAGCCCTCACCATTTTTACCAAAGATAAGTACCTTAATCCTTGTATTATCTTTTTACGTTTGATTTCTTCTTTTATCAAGATGTGTTTGCATTATATGCTAATAACCTTTTTTAATATTTTCCTTGTTTAGGAAAGCTTGTTGAATACTCAAGGGTGAAGATCTCACAAGATAAAAGCTTGGTAGAAGTTCTGTTGCAAAAGAAGCTCTTCAAGAATTGATGTCCCGCAAGGTTTGTTAAAGAAACAACTCAAAGGTATGTCTTAGACCATAAGCTTTGTTCTCTTCATAATAAAGGTATATTCATTTCTTTTAAGATATGTTTTACATTACTAACATTGTTATGTCTAGGACTTTGAATCACAAAGATTCATGTTAGGGTAAGTAATCATTAGATTAAATCTACCCTCATTAAATCATCATTGTGGAACCCTAAAAAGTTCACTGTAAAACCTTAACCTAAGCGCGTGTCGATATTGAAACCCTGGTCTTCTTAGGGTTATTGATAAAATCTAGAAATATTATTCATTTGATGTTTAGGGTTTTGGTATAATGGAAAACCTAGTCTTTTAGGGTTTTTGTATTGAAGCCCTAGATCTTTAGGGTTTATGAGCAAAACCCTTATAATATCTATAGAAAGCTCCTAGGAATGAAACCCTAGGTATATATTTGTTTGTCTGATCTAAATGCTAGCCTGATCAAAATTGTTATATGTCTAACTTTAATGTAATGATATTTGTGTCTTGGGTTTACCTAATAGATATTGATATGCTTGTGCATGATTATGAAATCCTAGGTATGTATATACTATATATGTTAACCTAATTGTTGATGCTCATAGTTCTAGGGGTCGTAACTAAGCCCTAGTAGAAGTTTGATATTCTAGGATATGGTGATATTGTTTCCAATGTAATGAAAAAATCTAGGTTAGCAGTTGGTCATATTGTTGAAACCTTATATTGTGCTTTGATTTGTTTTGATTGTTGATATCTAAGGCTCAGTGTCTCAAAGATGGATTCCAAGGTTTGTAATATATCATAGTAAAATCTATCATATCTCTGAAAGTAATATTGAGGCCCTAGATATAATGACATTGATATCTTAATTGAGTTACTTTAAGTTTTAATGATGTGATCTAGGGTTTATAACAAAACCCTAGCAAGAAGTTGAAGTATGTGTCTCTTGTTGATTATGAACCTAACTAAGTTTAGGTATTTGATGTCTAAAGTCTAATGCTTCCATTATTGTATGATTCTGATATAGTTAACTTCATATGTATTTGGTTGTACTTGTTATTAAAGTTTTGCAGGTACACGATCTTCAAAATAATGAAGATGTTCATATAAGCATGATGAAGAAAGCTATAAGATCAAGACTTTGATAAGAAGGAATGAAGCCATAAAACTCTCTGATGTTATAGAAAGCAGTTGATCTACATAAGTTAAGAGGGAGCCTGGATAGAAGAAAGGATATATCTCCCCAGTTGAGAGGGAGGGCAGATCATGATAGTCATGGTGGACACCTTGAAGTAGAAATCAGAGAATGAATGCACTACAAAGTATTGAGGATGTCTTGGTGTTCTAACAAAAGAAGAACAGCTTCTTACTAACTGCATATGAATATCTTTTTTTTTAAACGTGGTGAATCGGTATATCCTTCAACTGTTCTAGGAGAGGTCAAGGATCAACCCTCGTGGCTGTCATATAACACTAGAGTATTCCAGCAACCTGCAAGCCAGAAATACTATATCTTATGATTTAGCAAGAGCCGAGACTCTAATGGCAAAGGGGAGTCTACTCCTTGTGCTGAGATCATAGCATGCCATATCCTCCGTGGTATTTGAACTTCGGTCTCCTTGGTTTCACCAATTAGACTTAACCGCCAAACCACACATTACGATCTAACTGCATATGAATATCTTGATATAAGTTGCATCAAGACAATTGAAGACAACGAAGGTTTGTGTTTACTTATATGTATTTAAAATTTTGTTACTAATTGGGGTTGTGTCTGTACAGGTAAATCTCTCCTCAAAAGGTCGAAGTTTTGGAAGCATGTTTGGACTTGTAAAAATGATTGATTTATTTGATGTTGTCGATCTAATTGATCAAGAGAAGTTTGATGTTGCCGATTTAAATAATCGGGAGTGTTGAGGCGTCGTGTGTAATACAAAATGCGTGGGAGGACATCTACATGTGTCTAATGTCTAGATCCCGAAGTAGGGAGAGTGTCATTGGCCATGCTTTGACCTTGGATACGCACCTAGATCCCCAGGTTGATGGTTAGTGAGTTGTACCTATAGTGCTAAAAGCTTTAGTCCATTTTAGTCCCACCTGGATAGATTACCCTAGTCAGGAATCTAGTCCGTGGCACTGAGTGTGCCAAAACTCTTCGTAGTTCATTTTGAAGATCTTCCATGTACCTCTATAGATATAGGTAATTATGAATACCTCCCTAGTTAAGAGGGAGTGTTGAAGAATGTAACTAGGTTCGGTCTTCATAATTGTACTTGAGTCATAATGAAATATATTTATCAAAAGAAAGAAAAAGAAATTTTATTATTAAATAAATTGACTTATTAATGCATGGGTTTCATGCTTGGGTCAATTGTTTTATGTCAAGGTCTCCATTGTAGACCTCAAGGGTTTATGTCAAGTGTCCTTGTCCATGTCATAATGTAAAGAACCCTTCTTGAATCTTGGGAATTATTTGCCAAGAAAGAAAAATATTTTATTGTGAAATAGGTCATTTATTCCTCCTCCCCGAAGTTGGCCTCAAACAGGGTAATTCGACCTCACAAGAAGCCTATATATTGGAGCAACTCGAGCTCATTTGTCACACACTCTCATCAAGTTCGAATTGCAGTAAACTAACTGCAAAAAAGAGTGCGAACTTATAGGAAAAGGAGAGAAGTTGGAAGAAGAAAATTGAGTTTTTGGGCTACCTTTCTCTCACACGTGCGAAGATATTGAGTTGAAGCTAGGGCCGAAATTTTGTCTCTATTGCAAGATCGAAGTTCTAAAGCTAGGGGTCGAAATTTCTGCAGTAGTTGCAGTAACTAGGATCGATGTTGCTAAGAACAAGAGAAGATTGAAGATTGTTGCATCATATTAGAAGGCTGACTTGGTGGAGGAGGAAAGTTTGTTGGTCTAGGGTCTTGGTCCATCTCAATTTGAATTACTGAAGGAAGAGTTCTTGACCAGGTTTTCCCTTACATAGGGGTATTGCTCTGGCTATCCGCCTACATCTAGTGTCTTTGATCTTCATGTTTTGTTTTGATAATTGCTTGACGAAACAAAAATAAAAGAAGAACACAAGAAAGTTAATAAGAACATAAGAATATCACAAGTAATTATCAACATAAGCAAATCTTTCTGCCTTTCTGATTTTCCAACATCAATGAGCCACAGGAATGGCCTTATTTATACTAAACAAGTGGGGGGTCAAGAAGCCAACTTGTCCCCTTAAACAATGCATTCAGTAAACCTTTAAGAGAGGAGTCGACTTCAGCTAAGATCACAATATATACTTAAATGTATTCGAAAATTATTTCTCCTCAACCATGAGGAGTTAGAGGGCATGCCACCTATCACTAGAAAGGTCTCAAAAAATGTTGTTTGACTATGTAACTTTCTCTTTCATTTGGGCAGCCTTTGACATCAATAACAAGCATTCCCAACATGTCCTTCGGAAAATATCCCAGAAGGAAGCTTGGAACAATCAGATGGAACTTTCCTAATATTTGAGGCCATTAGGGAAATTATATTGATAGAGGTGCCAGTAGTAGGTTAATTGGCCTGAGGATGATGAGAATATGTACTCTGCAATGGCCTCGTGGCATCACTTAGCCACTAAGAGGAAATGCGCAAATTCACTGATTTGATGCCGAAGTGTCCAGACTCCAGTTTCTCAACATGCCTCTTGAGAAAGAAAGCTAATTGAATTAATGTGTATTCCACAGATATGAGAGTCACTTACATGGCCTCAATGAGAATAAATGTTTGTTTCATATTCCCCAACATCTAATTTTTAAATATAAATTAGTTAATATTAACTTATAACAACTTAATTCCTATGTTACAGGGTATCACCATTAGTCTGTCATCTCCCATGTTCATTACAACATTATGATTGGCATACGTGTGCTTATAATATCCTAGAATGGCAAATAATATCCACCCTGCAGCAGAGTAATAAATGCTGTATATGATATATCCCTGCTTATCGAGCATTCATTACTCTGCTCCAGGGTACATATTGATTGTCATCCTACAACTACCTCATATATAAGTAAGGAAAGTTCTCTAAGGAGTGCAATAGATGTTATAACATGCCATGGACTCTAATTTAGCAATCCTCACTTTGCACACTCATATTATGTTTAGCAATGCCTTTGTATTGTTTGTTGAGCTCTCTGATCCAAAAGTCATAGATTGCAGTGTTACATGTGAGAACAAGAAAAATACAAGTATGGTGGACAATCAGCTCGGAGATTCTAAAGACTGGGAAAAGATGTATAGTGTATGCTCACCAGTTAGAAACCAAAGCCCCAAATGCACATATGTTGCATCCATTCCAAGACCAACTCCTCTCAAGCCTTGGGGAGTTAACCGATAACCATGACGCAGGAGAAATCAAATCCTTTCATCTAGATTCAGATTTTGAAATTTACAAAGAAGTGTAAAGAACACAACATGAGACAACAAGATGCACAAACTATGATCAGGTTCTAAGGTTGAATTGAAGATAATGGACCATGATTTGATAGCTAAAGTCGGAACAAATTGATAACAGTTTGTGTTAGCCATTACTTGGCCTTTAATTTAGCCAATTGAACCAAGGAGACCTAATGTTGGCACTGCACATTGGCCTTGGATTTTATCACTAGTTCCTGACCCCAGAAACCCTTGGCTAATTAATCGCCTGAACCTTGCAGGAACACAGGGCAACGAATTTTGCACAAGGAAATAAAAGGGTCATCAATTTTATAGAAGGGAAACCGAATATTCAACGTTAACTGAACACCATTATCACCATGATTTAGAAGGGATTTTAATTTTTTATAGTCATTCAGGTGTCCACTCATAGGTATTAGTAGAGGACACTTTCATTTCTTAGCTCTTATGCTGTTTCAAGTAATATTAATGAAATGGTAGATAGCAATTTTACAAAACAAATTAATTGGATGAAAATGTACAAAATAGCAGCAACAGGTCTCAGTTATTTCAAATTTCACACGAACTGAACTATGAGAAGACAGGAAAACACAAAAGGCAAGGCACAATGTTTCCCTCTCTGGCCCTCTCAAAAGTTGACAAGAAGCAAAGATGTCTTCGTTATACTTGGTATTTTACTATTTGATGCTATCTAACAGAAATAAGGCATTTTCCAGTAATTAATCAAATAATTGGATGAGCATATACTGCATATAGTAAAAGACTCCTTACCAGAACTAAGTCACCACAAAGGTAAACAAAAGCATCGCGCTTGCAAATGTATGCCATTCTGGTTCTACTTTAAGACAGATCTGAGGGAATTCCAACTATAAAGATATGTTTCATATTTATTACACTAAACTTGTTGATGAAAGTTAATTTTCACTCCCCAGTGATGGAATATTACCAAAACCAATAATGCAAAAAGATGGCATGCTTGCAGAACAGGTGATTAAGATACATAGAGTCATGGCACTGAAATGGTAACTACCTATTGCAATGGAACAAAATACTTTACATATCGGAATGAACAAAAGCATATTCTTTTTACCTCTCATAAAAATGAAAAAAGAAGAGAGAGAAAAAGAATTCACATTTATCATGAAATATTCCCAAAGCCAATAATTCAGAAAGATGACATTGGCTTGCACAATAGGTGGCTAATATGCAAAGCATAATGGCACCGAAATAATGAGTGTCTTCACATACATATACATACATACATACATACATATATGTATGTATGTATGTATACTTCTCATTTAGACCAAAAATTATAAATAAATACATACGTACATCTAGATATGTGTGTGTGTATTCTCTTTATTTTCAGCAGAAAAGGATGAATGCATATGTAAGACTGCTGCTCATAAAACAAAATGATAGTTCTCCGTCTCTGTCAGAACTTTTCTAAAGTCAAAATTCAAGGGAAATAATGTAAAGATGGATACCTGTTACAATAAAATATAGTTATGAGAAGAATATCTATCCCTAGCCCCATTCAAGCAATTCCACTAATGCAAAAAATTTATAAGAATAGATGTCCAAACCAGAAAATTTCTCAAGGATTCAACAAACCTGTGTGCTCTTTGCAAGAAGTCTGAATGGACTCCACCTCTGCAACCAGCTAAAAGGTGGGCATTTAAGCAACCCAAGTCCCTGTATACCCTTCCATAATACTGGAAATTTTGCTTCAGAAATCCTTCGTACCACCTCTAAAGCTGCAACTTTCAATAGAAAGAAAACAAATTGACCTGAAGTTTCTCTTGTTACTTTGACTTGCTTCAAAGAAATGAAAGGCACAAGCGCATTCTGCAAAAGAGCTTTAGGAAATGATGCAACCAAAAAAGGTTTTCTGGATGCCAAATTCTTTCCCTTGACATTTCTTAGCTCTGGACTCGTGCATGAGATTGAATTACTAGTTGAGTCGTCCATGCTTTCACTTAACTCCTATTTCCAAATCAGGTTACCCTTCATTATTTACAATGCAAGCAGCATCCTAAGCTGTATAAACAATGCTTGTTCCAATCAAAACCAGCATGGATTCTCGATGTCCTTGAAAAGTTTACTCACACAGTCCTCTTATGTATTTTTCTAGTCTTCAAAGTTCAGATACAGCCTCCCACTCAAATATACACCCTGCAATGGAATTGGACATGGAGAATGTCCCTTCTGGCTCCAATTATTTTTTGTCTTACATCATATTCCTTTCCTTACAGTCTGAAGACCATTCTCTTAGAACCACCATTCTTTTAGAACCACAATCTTTTAAGCGTATGCTTTTCACATATACAATTGGAAATTGCCTGGCAGTTAAAATCTGTGTTTTCTTTGTGAATCTGAAGATTTAGATGACAGGAACACAATTCCCCCAATAATTTTCAAATTCTGTGCTAGAGATCAGCTAGCTAGTTCAGGCACACGAACTCTCTGTACTCAGGAATATCATTTTGCCCCTTAACCCTGAGATAAAGACACCCAAACTGAAACATGTTCAACCACAGAGAAGTGTCAAAAGCATAGACATAGACAAACTAACTAACTAACCTGACTACAAAACAATCTGACACTGAACATGCCATTATGGCAGCATTCTACCGCCTATGGAAAAAAGATATATGCTAACATATTTAGTTGTCAAACAGCATTGAAGGCAAAACATCATCTAAGAAATAAGATAATCCAGAATGTCAAAGCATCTCAAATTGTAAGTTTAAAGTTTAAACTTTTAAACTCATTCAAAGGTTCAAATATTTGCCTGTGTAATGGAGGAACTCGTGAATTATAATATTATTTGAAGGAAAGCATTCAAGCGTCCGTTCTAAAACTGGCAATAACTAAAGAAATATTAAAATCAACTGCTAAGACTGCATTTAATTTCCAATGAGTTTGTTCTTTCATAATGTTAGTGGATAGATCATAGGACACCTCTGTTAATGATACAATTGCTTGCAAGTGACATCCTTCATTGCACCAATCAATAAAATCAAGGTCCTGTACAAGTGGCATCTCGCAAATTTTACGTAAATTCTGAGGTCATTTATAGAAGAGTGAAAAAGCTATATAGCTAGTTCCACATGGAGAAATAAATAAAAAGTCCATTTTTTGTAAATGGTAATCCATAAATAAGTATCTGTTTTCCTTATTTCTATTCAGCATTATCTGTCAGTGGTAAAGCCAGTGTAGGTGCAGCTAAATTGCAAGGGTACTATAAAGGAAAAAAAATGTTCATAATTTAGCTTGTATATTGTAGTTTGTCATTAAAGGCCCAAAGGGCAATCCATCTTTCGTTATATTGAAATAAACCATATTGAACAGTTACAAGCTGGCCTGGATGAGTTTTGTGCAAGGTGAATGCGTAATGTCTCTTAGAAGTCAGACCAATCCAATTATGCTGCTGCTAACATTAATCGCAAGAAAAAAAACAACGAAAACTTGAACATCATCACAATTTCATACATGCAGCTTAAACTGGGACAAGTGCCAGAGGAGGCCATATAAAAACGTCGTAGCTATCTCTGATTGATCTTGGTGTTTTGCTTGATCTTGTTGCTTTTGCTTTATGCTTTCGGTGTTTCCTAGGACACCCCTAAGATTGACATCACCTATTGTGCTTTCTCTAGTCCCACTGATCTATCTTTTGGTCATTTGTTGGACAAAATAAAATTATCTTATCTGAGAACAACGGAACCAATTCTGAAAATAGTATCATCATGCATTAAAGAGTTGGTCTATTTTCTAACCCTTGCCAGACTTCTAAGTGTATTCAGACCAAATGCATGCTGGTCACACAGTTGTGTCATATTCGATAATTGTATATTATCTGTAGTTTGAACTTGGAACTCTACCTTTCATTCAAACCAATATGCAAGAACTTGGAAATTTTCCCTGGGAGAGGCTGACTTTTTTTACTTGTCCCTACATATGTGGTACTCTAAGGCTCTATTTGCAGTCACCGGCATTGAACTTTAACATTAGACTCAACAGTGATTCCTCCTGGTGTTGGTCCTTCTAGGCAGATCCATCTAGCTCTGCAAAACGGAAGGCAACTTGAATTTCAGTATTTCAGATGAATGACTCTCAAGATCTATTTCAGAGTCCACAACAACACTCAATTTCCAAATTATATATGCCAAGCCTCTGCGGTCTCTTCCCTGTGCATCTCCATCACTTTTTCTTCCAGCCTATATTCATTCCCACAGCACGTATTTGTGTGTTACGTGCAACCTACTGGAAATACGTCTCAAAATTTCAGTAGGCAAGAATCTGAACTATAATTATTGGGCTGTTCCTTCCAGATAGAGGCACATTTAGAGTTAAATTTCTCTACCAAGGTCAAAACATAACACTTATAAGTTTATAAGATTCGAATGTATAATAATGTCATTTAAACTTGAAGTTTCATTTAATAGCATCCTTCGCAGGTGCACAGAATATTAGTTTATAACAGAAACAAGAAAATGGCGTTTCATTGCTGTGGTCTAGTGGTAAGCGGGAGCTCTTACCACTGTGATGACCTAGATTCAAGTGCTGGCAGTCATGCTCCACCAGGTAAAGGGCTGCACTAAAGCAGAGAAGAGACATCATTTACATTATTGTTATACCAGTTGTACATGCTATGGAAATCCGTAGTCGCTCTATCGAATCAAAGGGCATTCCACTGGGGGCTTAAAAAAATAAAAAATAAAAAATAAAAAATTGCCAAACTGGTACCGCAAAAACACCCTAGGGAGGAGAGTTTAATGTGGAACAAAATCCCAATCATGGGATATACCACTGAAGTAGTAAGACGGACATTACACAGATAACAACCACAAACCAAAGATGGTCCAAAAAGAATGAAATTGAAACCGCCAAGGATGTTAGTACCAATACCAGAATGAAGGAGGATGATATCACATCAACCCATGACTTGCACCCCCAACCTCGTTTCCTGATTGGCAAGGCTTTTGGTGCACATACAAAACTAGACTTATCGAGGTAACTTGCACGTGCAAACAGGCGATCATCGAACCATGCCATCCGTGCCTTGCAGTGAGCATAAATTACTTAAAGAGATACAACTAGAGCATGACACGGGTATTGTAATTTTATCAAATTTGCCCCGCACGATGCTCTCAATATACCCAAATTGGACTTCTAAAATTGCTGTTCAGAGAAAGACAACGGAAACAGGCTTAAACGTTAGGGAAACAGTCTTAAACGTTAGACATCTAATATTGCATTTAATGCCATCCAATAAAACAGGCCAAGTTGCTTTCGAAATTCTTGTTCCACTCTGCAGGTGATCACTACTTCAATTCTCCAAACCATTGTTAATGTCAATTCTCCAAAACCTTTACTGAGCTCAACGGAATTAATACTGCCTCGTAAAACCCTAATTAAAGATCCAGTATTGTAAACAAAAACTAACAACACTACAATTGCAGTTATAGATTCAAATTCACTACAGGTGCCGAGGCAAACATGAAGATTTATTTTGAAGGACAAAAAGAGAATAAACATATCGAGCAGACGCATTGCTTGCCTCGTTCGTTGAGCGAAACCCTTCTTTGCATCTACAGAGCATTACTTCGGAAGATTGCGCAGAAATTAATTTCTAGCAAATGCATTGTTTCCTTCATTCATTTCTCTAAACCCTTGGACATGACTGATTACTGTGTTAGAATTAACCAGTCATGTGGCTCCCCCAGATTCGATCAAGATCGAGATCGAGTCACCGTTTGTTTTTCGCATCTTCATGCCCGTCTAAACAAGTCCAACTGGGACAGTTTACTGTAAATAGTGAAACATGGATTGTATTTTGTCACCTCAAAAGGCGAAATATCTTTTTATATGCTTTTGTCAAAACGCTTTAAGCTCTGTAGTAATAATAATAATAATGTGTGGTTTTGTTTTTTATTGTATTTTTTTTTATAAGTTAGCTTAGTTTATATTGGAGTAAGTCTTAATGTTGTCTTAATGGGATGTTTTGCTCAACTTTAGGATGTTGTCTTAATGTTGGATGGAAGATGTTTTATTTAACTTTAGGATATTGTTGTTATGATTGTGCGATAATTGGTTAAGTTTGGATTTTTTTTCATAATTTTTATTTTCATATTTGGCACTTATCCTTAACCTTTTTTTATGAGATTTGAACATGTGATGTGATTAAAAGTAAACTACACACAAACTAACTCGTTTACACATCATGGGTAATAATAGGTGGTATTATTTTCCTTGTTCTTTTTAGTTTGTTTTGAAATGCAATAAGAAATCTATAGTGAGCTAGGGGAGATTGTAACACCCTCTTTCCATATCTACCCAAGTAACTAGCCAACCGGGGTAAACGTGTGATGAGAGGCTACTAATATGAGATTCAACCTCCTAGATGATTTTGAGGAAGTGGAACCAACGAAAACATGACAAATAGACCTTACACTGCATCATTGACATCCCCAAGAGGTAACCCAACCTTCCAGGGCCCTGTTCTCTGAGGGGGAACTGATTTTAGCCCTTTTGAGCATTAGCTGCAAGCATATAAGGGCAAGGGAGCGGCTAGCAACCTATAACCACAAGCTAGCCTTGGCAAGGTAGCGGCTAGGGCCCCAAAAAGTCAATTTGTGCCTGCAGCTTCGGGATTTGTGCCACATTTTTAGCCCCTGAGCCCAGGTCACTGCCTGGAACTTCCTGTAACTTCAAGAGAGGATAAATAACATTAAAATAAAGACATGGAAGCAATCACATCTTTAGGAACTCATCCAGACCCCGCCCAACCATGACAAGCATTTCGTCAAACATGTCGCAAACATTGCATCTACAGGTATAAACAACAGATTTACACAAAGGGATCTCTTTCTTATCTAAGGATGGCTAAGAAGCATTGCTCCCCTACATCATAAGCTACAATAAGATCTATTTGACCATAGATACATTATGCATTCATCTACAGGTAAAAATATGGATAGAGCCATACATCATCATTGGTCGAATACATGCCTATAATCAGCACATTAACAACAAAAATACAATGGATACAACAACAATGAAATCCATACATAAACTAGTACATTTGCATACTGAATATCGGAGGAATGAGCTCTTCATTCATGAATGTAAAAAACCAACCGGAGATGGGACTTGCACGTTCCACTCGACCATAGATTGGCTGAGCCAAGTCTCACTTCACAAAATGACCCCCATGCCATATTCCAAGCAGGAATGTGGGACTTTATCAAACACATCAAGCAACACCAAACCAGGGCTCCACAGACCAAACTGTCTCGACCCTCAACTAGTGATTCCACCTCACAGTCGGACATCACTAACCATCACAAATTGGCCTCTTTCCAAGTTATTCTAGAGCTCCAGAGTGTTTGTTCCAACCAAGGCTTCCAGGACTAGTAACTCAACCCCAACTATTACCGGGCTTCCAGGACTAGTAACTCAACCCACTTAGGGCTTCCAGAGTGTTTTTCCAACCAATGCTTCCAGGAACTAATAACTCAACCCACAGCTAAAGGAATCACGAGAACCAACCAGAAAACAATCAATGAAAATCAACCCACAATACTATGGTTGTCCAAGAAATAGCAATGCTAGGAAAATCCACATGCATACTCATGCATGCCAAAACTAGTGAGGAGAACATCCATGCAACTCGATACTTGCAATCAAATCCCACTGTAGCTGCTAATACCGATGTCCACTTATGCTTTCCTACTCTTATTTTGTCTTCTTGCTCCAAATCACCAAGTATCCACATTCTCCAAGAGTGCTCCAAGAAAACTCTAAGTGTTCAAGAGTATGAGAGAGAGATAGAATAATGAGAGAGCTCCAAAAATGCACTGATAAAAGGTACCAATTGATCCTCAAAATCCTTTTTATAGAAGAGGCCTCTATTTTCTTCATTTTTCGTTATTTTCCTTCATTTTCCTACTCACATGCAACCTGTGACCTTTCAACTCCATTTTCTCATAATTTCCATTATTTTCATAAATAAATGTGCCAAAAATACTTTTTGCCTTTTTAATTCCTTAGCCATAGCCTTTGCCAATTTCCTTAGCATAATAAACCATGTGAACACCCGCACTAGGATGTCTTGCCCAACATTTAGCTTGGAATAAGTGTCTCATTAACTGTGGTTATTATTTTAACTTTATTACATGAAAATTTCACCAGGGTTGTTACAGAACCCTCCCCCTTGGGGGACACCATACTCGATGTTCAATCACACATATGCATCAGCAACACCATTGACAAGCAAACTTACTGCCCATGGAGCTTTATAACATAGCTCGATGCAGGATTTACATTGATCACCCTGCTAAAAACAAACCAACATGACATCATAATAACATGAAAACTATAATGACATGACACTATGCCGCTTATTGGAGCTTTGTAACATAGCTCATGGTGGTATTTACATCCATATACATAGGTACATACATCTAACCATCACATCAAAACATATACCAAAACATGTGCTAAACAAAACCAACATCAGAACAAAACTGCTTTGCCTCAACTGGCAAACAAGGAAGGATACATGGCCCACAACTGATCTGCCATCTCCCATGTAGCTTCATCGGCCACAAAGTGCTTCCATTGCACTTTAACTTGCTCAATTGCTCGATTCCCGAGCATGAGCGTCTTTTTCTGCAAAATGCACTACAATTCTAGTTGGAACTCTCCTTCTGGCTCCACCTACAATACATACCATTCAATCAAATGATCAGCATATTTAACATATTTCTTAAGAAATGATATATGAAAAACATCATGGAATTTCATTGTGGAAGGCAGTGCAAGTCGATAAGCCACCGGTCTGATCCTCTTGATGATCCTAAGGGGTTCACAACGCCTTGGTGACAACTTGGCACACAATCCAATCCGAAAGGATCTCTTCTTGGGCTTGATACACAAGTACACCTAATCCCCAACCTGAAACTCCTTCAACAAACTGTTCCTGTCTACATAACTCTTCTTCCTATCCTGCGTTGCTTTTAAGTTCTGCTTGATCACTTGCATTTCTTGTTCCATCTCTGCCAACATGTTTAGTCCAATCAGTACCTTGTTAACCAGATCACTTCAACTAATAAGAGTGTTGCAACTCCGCCCATACAATGCCTCTACTTTACTCATCTTCAATGACTCCTGTACCTGTTGCTGTAAGCGAACTCTACCAGTGGAAGATACTCTTCCAACTTGCATTGTTAATGCATCACATACATCCTCAACATATCCTCCAATATCCTATTGAGCCTCTAAGTATGTCCATCTTTCTGCGGATGATAATTTTTGTTGAAGGCCAACTTGGTGCCGAAACCTGCAAACAACTACTTCCAAAACTTAGAAGTGAACTTTGCATCCTTGTTGGACACAATCTGCTTCAGAACACCATGCAATCTGACTATGTCTCTAATGAACACTTGTGCTACATCACTAGCTGAGTATGTAGTCTTCACCGGTATAAAATGTGCAACTTTTGTTAATCCGTCCACAACAACCATGATGGAATCATGTTGGCTAGATATCCTAGGCAAACCTGTAATTAAGTCCACGGAAATGACCTCCTATTTCCATTCTGGATCGCAATCGGTTGTGGAAATCCACCTGGATGTTTACACTGAACCTTAACCTTTTGAAAATCTAAACATATGGCTACAAACTCTGCCACATCCCTCTTCAAGTTCAGCTAATAGTAGAATCTCTTCACTACAGTCGAAGTCTTCTAGTAGCTTGGGTGACCCGAATACGGTTCGCATGAAACTCCCTCAAGATCACCTTCTTGAGCTCATTGTTGTATGGTACATATATCTTATCTTGAAATCTAACCAATCCATCTGCCATGAGACAGTAGTCCAAATCTTGTACACCTATACTGGTACCTGTACCTGCGCATGTACTGCCACCTGTACCTGTACTACCACATGTACCTACACACGTACCAACACATGTAGTCGTACCTATAACAACACCTATACATGTACCTATACTATGCTGTAACCTATGCACAATATCCATATACCTATGATCCAGCTGACCTACCTGCAAGATCTTATCTTGTAAGTCAGTCCCATAGGAGCTCATAACTACTATGTGACTTACCTGTACCTTCCTACTAAGATCATACGCGACCTTGTTTTGCTTTCCCTCGATGTACTCGATCTCGAAGTCAAACTCACTAATCGTGGCCAACCATCTAGCCTTCCTATCATTTAGATTTGGTTGGTCAAACAAGTACCTCAACCCAATGTGATCACTCATCAATACAAACTGTTGGATATGGAGCCTGATTATTTTGTTTATTTTGTATCACAGCGTTGGACCCCTGTACCTTAATGGGGCGGCAACGCCGCCCGTAATTAAACGCTGCCTGGGGAGTCTAGGGGGGTGGGGCGACTGTGACTTTATGGAGCCCCCCCCTGGTAGGGGTTCCAAGGGGCAACGCCCCCGAAGCTAAAAGCAAATGTAAAATTGCCTTGTAAAAGTATAGTAATTTCTAGTCAATCCGAGCCGTTCATTAGGCAGATGATCTGATGGTAGATGTTATGTTTAGTTTAGGGTTTTTTGCCCTAGAAGGCAACCCTCGCTTGTATGAGGGCATTGTATTGCGACTATGTATTGTATGTGTATTCTCGGAGCAAGAAACAGATAGGGAGACTGTGAGAAAGAACAGAGGATATTATAGCGGATTTGCTGTAGGTTGTGTCTCTTCATTTTGCTGGATAATAGAAAGGAAGGACTGGCTATTCGGGGTGGACGTAGCCCAAACTGGGTAAACCACATATATCTGTGTCTCTCTGGTTTTATGTGTTTTGTGTGCTTGTGTTTTCTGCATATTTTATGTGTTGCATTGCTCTGTAATATATAATTTTCTAACAACTGGTATCAAAGCCGAAGGTTTATTTTGCTGATAAACTCGCAGGAAAGAAGGGTTCCTGATTCGAGTGGGAGCAATGGTGGAAGATGGTAAATTTAGGGTCGAGAAATTTAACGACCAAAACTTCATGTTGTGGAAGATGCAGATGGAAGATTATCTGTATCAGAAAGATCTGTACCTACCATTGAGCAAAAAAACAAAGAAGCCATCGACTATGACAGATGCAGAATGGGAGATTCTCACAGAAAGCAATTTAATAACACGGCCAGGTGCCTACCGCACTTAGGCCTTTTGTTATTTTGGGCGGAAACAATGTCGCAGGGGTTTGATCAAGGAGCCGGCAACGACATGAAACCCCGTCTCAAAACAAGGTATTTCTTATGAAATGAATATTTAATATGAAGATGTCGGAAGGTGGATCTGTTGCAGACCATTTAAATGAATTTAATACAGTTACCAGTCAGCTAAGTTCTGTAGGGTAAACTTTGATGATGAAGTTAGAGCTCTGTTATTCTTGTGCTCATTGCCAGAGAGTTGGAATGGTTTAGTAATGGCCATTAGTAACTCTGTCTCCGGATCTAGTACTTTAAAGTTTGATGATGTTGTTGGTGCTATCCTTAGCGAGGAAATGCGACGGGAACATTTTGAGAGCACGCAGTAATGCCTTTGATGTTAGGCTCATTAGAAGAAAATTGGAAAGAGGAAAAGAGAGCTAATATATCGTGAATAAATCAAGGCGCGAAAATGCGTGTATCCAAGTTCAAGAGCGGGATAATGTCAAAATGAAAAAAAAGAAAGGACACCTAAAGAAAGACTGTAGATCTCGGAAGGGAAACAAAGGAGACGCACAGCAAGAAAACAAGCATGAATCAAATGTGACAGGTGATGTGTTACAATATGCTTTGATTCTTTCTTTCGAAAATGTTACTGATTCCTGGGTGGTAGATTTAGGGGCCTAATTCCATGCCACACCTGATAAAAAATATTTTCATGACTATGTTCAAGGAGATTTTGGACAAGTTCGTTTGGGTGATGATAAACCCTGTAAAATTGTTGGAATTGGTAAAGTTCTTGTAAAATAGTAGAATGGAAACTAATGGCTATTAAAGGAGGTAAGGCATGTTCTAGATCTAAAGAAAAATCTGATTTCAATAGTATAAAGCTAGGGCGTGAAGGTTGGAAGACAAACTTGGCAAGATAAAACTTCATCTGCATGAGCTCGGTGAAGAAAGTAAAAGGTTACATATTGTATTTACAATGGTATTTCTAAATCGTTAATGCTTTAACTCTGCATGATAAGATGCAACATTATGGCATCACAGGCCTTAGCATATGAGTGACAACGATTAAGATTTCACCAAGAAATTCTGTTGTCATGTCGAAGAATGTTGATTTGGATTTATGTGAGAAACTGTACGAGGGTGCCAAAAGAGAGCCGTACCTCCCGCAGCTGGGAAAGGCAGAGAGAAAATTAGAGCCTGGTGTGCCATGTATGCATGGGGACCCGCCCGGCATCACTTCCTGGCTCTCGTTATTATGTTACTTTATTGATGATGCAATTCAGAAGACTGACGATCGTATCTTTATTAAACCGATGTACTTGATATCAAGAGATGCAAGCTTTGGTTGAGATTGAGACAGGAAAGAAGTTGAAGCGTCTCAGATTAGACAATGGAGGTGAATACTGCAGCAAAGAGTTTGATAGGTACTGTTCAGAGCATGGAATTCGCAGAGAGAAGACAGTTCCAAGAACACCACAAGAAAACAAAGCCGCAAAGAATGAACAAGAACAACCATGATGTTGCACAAAGGAGATTGGGTAAGCCACAGGATTGCTTCTTTAATATAACCTTGGGCAGATGTTGTAGATACTGCTGTTTATCTAATAAACAGAGGGCCTTCAAGTTCCTTGGATGGTGGTATTCTAGAGGAAGAATGGACAGGTAAAAAGGTAAACTACTCTTTTTTAAAGCCATTTGGTTGTGAGGCCTTTGTCCATATTAATAAAGAAAATAGAACAAAGCTTGAGGCAAAATCAAAGAAATGTACCTTTATTGGATATGGTGCTAATGATTTTGGTTATCGCTTATATGATTATGAAAATCACAAAATAATTAGGAGAAGAGATGTAATATTCAATGAAAAGGTCTTGTATAAGAATCAGTTGCAGGAAAAGAAACAGAAAAAAGAAAGCAAGGAATACACGGTTCTTGATGAGATCATAAAAGAAGAAAGGTGCCTTGAAAATAATAATAATCAACAACCACAGCAGCAGCAACCACCACAATAACAACAGGCACCTCAAACACCTGAAAGTGGTGTTAGAAGATCTACCAGGATAAGTAGACCCCCTGAACGATACTCTCCTTCATTATATTATTTATTGCTGACTGATTCTGGTGAACCTGAATGTTATGAAGAAGCAATGCAGGTTGAAATTAGGAAGAAGTGGGAGCTAGCCATGGAAGAAGAGATGGACTCCTTAATGCATAACCAGACTTGGGACTTAGTCAGGTTGCCTGCAGGTAAAACTACATTGCAGAATAAATGGGTTTACAGGCTGAAGGAAGAAGATGGAGGAAAACAGAGGTACAAAGCTAGACTTGTGGTGAAGGGGTTTGCACAGAAGAAAGGTATTGATTTTTGATGAAATATTTTTCTCTTATTGTTAAGATGATTTTAATTTAACTATTTTAAGTCTTTCAGAGACAGCAGTATTTATATCTTTAAGTAGACAAAGACAAATATTTTCCATGAGACTGAGAAGAGATTTGTAGACAAATTGCAGGATATGAGGTCAAAGGGAAAGAGAACAGGCAAGAAGAAGAGCTTGTATGGTTTAAACATGTCCCAAGGCAGCATTTAAAATTTGACAGTGTTTATGTCCATTGCATATACTAGATGTCATTTAATCATCGTGTTTATCTCAAAAATTAAAATGATGGCAAATGTAGGTTTATATTCTCATTGCATGTAGATGATACACGCGGCAGGATTTAACATGGTGAAATAAATGTGCTCAAAAGAAAATTGGCAAATTCCTTTGCAATGAAGGATTTGGGAGCTGCAAAACAAATCCTTGGTATGAGAATAACTAGAGTTAGGAAAAATCACAAATTAACACTGTCTCATAATGAGTACATACAAAAGGTGTTGAAAAGATTTAATATGCAAAATGCAAAACCAGTTAGTACACCTTTTGCTAGCCATTTCAAACTTAACAAGGAGATGTGCCCCAAGACCCAAGAAGAAATGGACCATATGTCTAAAGTTCCATATGCATCAACAGTTGGAAGCTTAATGTATGCAATGGTTTGCACAAGGCATGATATTGCACATGCAGTGGGAGTTGTAAGCAACTACATGAACAATCAAGGAAAAGAACATTAGATGGCAGTGAAATGGATTCTAAGATATTTGAGAGGTACCACAAATCAAGCATTATGCTTTGGTGGTTCAAACATTGCTCTAAAGGGATGTGTTGATGCGTCTATACAGTGTGACAGAGATAACAAGAGGAGCACTACAAGGTATGTATTTGCTGTAGGTGGAACAGTTGTTCGTTGGGTTTCAAAAATCCAAAGTGTTGTTGCACTTTCAACAACAAAAGCAGAGTATGTTGCTGCTACAGAGGTTAGTAAGGAAATGATTTGGTTACAAAGGTTTATGGATGAATTGGGTCATAAGCATGATATGGGAACATTATACAGTGATAGCCAAGTGCCATTCATCTTGCAAAGAACTCAACATTTCATTCCGGGACTAAACACACACAGCTCAAGTACCATTTCATACGATCAGTGTTGGAAGATGGAGAGTTGAAGCTAGAAAAGATACACACTAGCCAGAATCCTACATATATGCTAACAAAAGTTGTAACCAGGGAGAAACTGAGATTATACTCAGTTTCAATTGGTCTTCAAGGATGACAATGAAGACGAGAAATAGCCAGGTCCAAAGAGGATTCATTTTCTAGCAAATGAAGCAGTGGTGGAGTTGCTACAATCAGTCTCCAAGTGGGAGATTGTTGGGTGTGGAGCCTGATTATCTTGTTTATTTTGTATCACAGCGTTGGACCCCTGTACCTTAATGGGGCGGCAATGCCGCCCGTAATTAAACACTGCTTGGGGGGTCCAGGCGGGGGGGGGAGCCCCCCCTGGTGAGGGGTTTGGGGGCAGCACCCCCGAAGCTATAAACATGCGTAAAATTGCCTTGTAAAACTATAGTAATTTCTAGTCAATCTGGGTCGTTCATTAGGTGGATGATATGACGGTAGAAGTTATGTTTAGTTTAGGGTTTTTTGCCCTAGAAGGTAACCCCTCGCTTGTATGAGGGCATTGTATTGCGACTATGTATTGTATGTGTATTCTCAGAGCGAGAAACAAATAGGGAGACTGTGAGAGAGAACAGAGGATATTAAAGCGGATCTGCTGTAGGTTGTGTCTCTTTATTTTGATGGATAATAGAAAGGAAGGACTGGTTTTTCGGGGTGGACGTATCCCAAAATGGGTGAACCACGTATATCTGTGTCTCTCTGGTTTTATGTGTTTTGTGTGCTTGTGTTTTCCACATATTTTATGTGTTGCATTGCTCTGTAATATATAATTTTCTAACACAAACTACTTGCCAAGAAGATAGTGCCTCCACATCTTTAATGCATGAACGATGACTACTAGCTCAAGATCATGTTTTGGGTAGTTCTTCTCATGTTCATTTAGATTTTCTGGCCCATAGGATACCACCTATCCATCCTGCACAAGAAATCCACCAAGCCCTCTCTTGCAAGCATTTGTGCACACTACAAACTCCTTGTTTGGATCTGCAATCTTTAGAACTGGAGCATGTGTCAAAAACTGCTTAAGCTGCTCAAAACTATCCTCACACTCCTTTGTTCAATCAAACTTCTTACCTTCCCTCTACATTGATGCAATAAGATAAGAAATCTATGAGAAGTTCTTGATGAACCTCCTGTACTAACCTCCCAATCCCATGAACGACCTCACCTCACCTACATTCTTAGGAGCTACCCACTCCATGATGGCTCTTATCTTTTATGGATCTACTGCAATGCCCTCCTTGGAGACAACATGTCCCAAGTAGTATACATCAGTCTGGAATAAACTGTGTTTGTTGAGCTTAGCATATAACTTATGCTCTCTCAAAAACCTCAACACTACTGCCAATTTCTCGGCATGATCTTCCTCATTTTTAGAATACACCAATATGTCTTCAATAAACACAATCACAAACTTGTCCAAACATGGACGCAACACATTGTTCATCAAACACATATATGTAGTTGGGGCATTAGGCAAAACAAATGGAACTACAACAAACTCATAATGCCCATACCTAGTTCTGAATGTGGTCTCGTAGATGTCCTGATCTTTGATGTATACCTGATGATAGCCCAATCTCAAGCCAATCTTAGATAAAACTGTTGCTCCCTTCAACTGATCAGACAAATCATCGATCCTCGGTAGTGAGCACCTGTTATTGATGGTCACTTTGTTCAACTGGCTGTAATTAATGCACAATCTGAGAGTGCCATCTTTCTTCTTCACGAACAACACCGGTGCACCCCATGGTGATACACTTGGCCTAATGTACCCTTTGTCCAACATTTCCTTCAACTACAATTTTAACTCTACTAGCTCTGGTGTAATCATCTTGTAAGGTGCTTTTGATGTTGGGGTTTCCCCTCGCACCAATGCACTAGAAAATTCTACTTCCTTGTGCGGTGACAAATCTAAAATCTCTATAGGGAACACATCCTGATACTGTTGCAACATTGGATAACTACCCAAAATATCTACATCCTCAACCACCTTACCTTTGTCACTAGAGATATGAACTGCAAATAGTACACACCCCTTCCTACAACTGCGCTTGGCTTGCATGGTTGTCACCATCCTAGCTTATGTGGCTTTCTTATTTCCCTGCAAGACTCTTGGTTCCCCATTATCATCCACGCACTCAATAGCTTTGTCGTGGAAATCTACCTTGGTCCTCTGGAGGTATAAACAATCCATACCCAACATAATATTGTAGGAACCCAACTGTAATATGTTCAACTGCATTGTTGTAGGCATGCCATTTAACTCAAATGCACATGCTCTTACCCAATATTGAACTCTTTTCTTGGTACCTATAGCCAACTGCACTAACCAAGATTATGCATGCATTGCTTTACTCAAACCACACTTATCCACCAAGTTAGGATTAATACAACTCTAGTTAGATCCAAGGTCAATCAAAATAGAAACAACTTGATCACAAAGCTTACCGTCCATCTGAATGATAGAAGCCTGATGATCTACCTACATGTTGTCCACAGCTGCATAAATCCGAGGAATGATATTCCCAACATCTCCCATTGTTTGTAATTCCTACGCATTGTAGATTTGTGCCATGCCACCTTGATGTTGTGGACAATATATCCTACTATGATCTTTGCCACAAGTCCAACACTATATAGGCTTCCAGCCCTCATCCTTACTATGCTCCTCTGACTAAAATCCCCGTCCTCTACTAGATTCTTCTTGTTACCTATGTCTTGAGGCCTTTCTCACTTCTTATCCCATTTTCCTTTGTTATTATCATTACCTCTCCAATCTAGCTTAATTTTTTATCTGTGCTTTGATTTTCCATAGCAATGCTTGAGTTTTCGGATGGCCTCCTCCAATGATCTAGGCTCGTTGAACTCAATCCTATCTCTAAATGCAATCGACATCCGACTAATAAATCTTTGAATCTTGGCCTTCTCCTCCTTGAGGTAAGGCACATATCTTAGTAACCCCAAGAACCTGCTAGTGTACTCCTCATTTGTCATGGAACCCATCTTCAGCTCATAAATTTCCTTTTCCTTGTCATCATAGTATCTTTTTGATAGATACTTCTTTGGCAATAGCCTTTCGAACTCACTCCAAGTCAACTCCTCCTCAAAAATATCCTGACATTCTCCACATCTTCCCATCAAATGTTTGCTCTACCTCTGAGGATGAAGGTGGCTATCCTAGCTTTCATTCTTTCTGAGCAATCATGCAATCTGAAAAAAACTTCTTCGTGCCAAGCAACCATGCCTTTGCATCCTATGGTTTCTTCATCTCTCTATCAAATGCATGTGGTCTTTCCTTTTTAAACTCTTCCAGAAAATAGCCCCTGTCACTCCTCGTATAAGTATGATACCGATGAGGATCATGATGCCTATCTGAATTAGAACTAGAATGATACATGTGCTCATCACTCCTCCTATCCGGAGTGTCCAACAACCTTCCATCTCTCACTGTATTAGCTCTCTTTGACCTACACCTACCAGGAGACCTACTTCCATATACCCCATTAGTTTTGTCCTCTTGCCTATAGCTAATCCTAAGTGGGCCCTGCTTCAGCAACTCTGACAAACTTTGAAGGATGCCTGCATTAACCTCTACTTGCTTTTCCAGTGCCTGTATAAGTCTATCATTGTCTGCCTTGTAACTTCTTATTTCTTCATCTAGACTTCTCAGTGTATCTGCCAAATGAGGTGAATGTCCAATACCATGTTGCTCATATGACTCATATGGAGAATCTCGGTAGTATACCATTCTTCTATTCATCTTTCAATTCTTCCTATAATGTGCCATATGTCAGCTAAACTAATTCATAAACAAACCATCATACCTTAGTGTAATTCGGGGAGGTTACTTCCTACCAGATCAGCCAATCAACCTAATACATTTATAGACATAATCATGACAACATATCACTAGTACATTTGGCGGAAATTACGACACTTGGTTCTGACACTTTTGACCAAATGTTGGAAATTTCCCCAATTTTTTTCAACTTTTTCAAATCCCGCCCGAAACCGTCGCTATACTTACGTTTAGAGACAAGTGTCGTAATATCGACACTTAGACAAAGTTTCGCAATTGCGACGTTTGGAGGAATCCGTCGGAATTGCGACAGTTTCGGCAATAGCATCAGAATTGCGACGACATAGAGGAAAGTGTCGCTATTGCGATGTTTGAGAAAAGCGTCGCTATTGTGACAGTTCAGGCAAAGGTGTCGCTATTGCGACAGTTCAAGCAAAGGTATCGCTATTGCGACAGTTTCAGAAGAAACGTCGCTATTGCGACGGTTTGGGCTACGTGTCGATTCTAATTCACTCTCTAACTGACTTTCGACATATGTCAACAATGATTTGATATTATTTGAATTAATTAGGGTCAGTTCGACATTATTGCTATAACATTTTTATGTGAGGTTGTAGGCCATGAAACTTCGACCATGTTAAGGATAATTTTTTTTGAACATCTAGTCCAAGCGCCAGATCTTTATTCATTATATTTTCAAAGATATGCTCTAAGGAAGTTAGGGTTTATGTATGCTCTAGAATTATTTCTCAAATCATGGTCAGCTTGGTATTTTGGCTATCTTCTCGTCTGGAAATTTTTAAGCTATGAAATCTTCATACATGGCCCATTTTCCATTTGCTACCTTGTATCTCCGGGCGGCCAAGCGCGCCGTGTCGTGCCGTGTGACGCCGCACGACCAAGGGCGCCCGGGTCGGGCCGTTTCGTGCGAGGGCGCCCGTGTCAAATTTGCTAACTTGTGACCGCCCGGGTGCCTTAATGTGCATGTTTGGGCAGCCTGTTTTCCGTTTTCTACCTTGTGTCTCCGGGTGCGTCGTGTCGCGTCGTGTGACGTCGCACGACCAAGGGTGCCCGGGTCGGGTCGTTTCGTGCGAGGGCGCCTGTGTCAGATTTGCTAACTTGTGGCTGCCCGGGTGCCTTAATGTGCACATTCAGGCGGCTCGTTTTTCGTTTGCTACCTTGTGTCTCCGGGCAGCTGGGCGCGCCGTGTGACGTCGCACGACAAAGGGCACCCGGGTCAGGTCGTTTCATGCGAGGGTGCCCATGTTAGATTTGCTAACTTATGACCGCTCGAGTGTCTTAATTCGCACGTTTGGGCGACCCGTTTGTCGCTTGCTACCTTGTTCCTCCAGGTGGTCGGGCGCGCCATGTCGTGACGTGTGACGCCTCATGACCAAGGGCGCCTGGGTCGGGTCGTTTCGTGCGAGGGCGCTCATGTCAGATTTGCTAACTTGTGACTGCCCGTGTGCCAGCTTGTGCACGTTCGGGTGGCTCGTTTTCTGTTTGCTACCTTGTGCCTCTGTGTGGCCGGGCGCGCCGTGTGATGTCGCACGACTAAGAGCGCCTGGGTCGGGTCGTTTCGTGTGAGGGCACCCGTGTCACATTTGCTAACTTGTGACTGCTCGGGTGCCAGCTTGTGCACGTTCGGGCGGCCCGTTTACCATTTTCTACCTTGTGCCTTCGTACAGCTGGGCGCACCATGTCGCGTCGTGTGACGCCACACGACCAAGGGCGCCCAGCTCTGGCCGTTTTGTGTGAGGGCACCCGTGTCACTTTTGCTAGCTTGTGACTGCCTGGGTGCCAGCTTGTGCACATTCAGGTGGCCTGTTTGCCATTTGCTACCTTGTGCCTCCGTGCAGCCAGGCGCGCTGTGTCGCACCGTGTGACACCACACGACCAAGGGCGCCCGGGTCTGGCTGTTTCGTGCGAGGGCGCCTGTGTCAGATTTGCTAACTTATGACCGCCTGGGTGCCTTGTGCACGTTCGGGCATCCCATTTTTTGTCTGCTACCTTGTTCCTCCGGGCGGCTAGGCGCGTCGTGTCGCGCCTTGTGACGCCGCACGACCAAGGGCGCCCGGGTTGGGCCGTTACGTGCGAGGGTGCCTGTGTCAGATTTGCTAACTTGTGACTGCCCGAGTGCCAGCTTGTGCACGTTCGGGCGGCCCGTTTGTCGTTTGCTACCTTGTGCCTCCATGCGGCGGGGAGCGCCATGTCACGCCGTGTGACGCCGCACGTCCAAGGGCGCCTGGGTCAGGCCATTTAATGCGAGGGCACCCATGTCACATTTGCTAAGTTGTGACCGCCCAGGTGCCTTGTGCACGTTCAGACGGCCCTGTTTGTCGTTTTCTCCCTTGTGGCATCATTCGGTCAGGCGCGCCGTGTCATGCCGTGTGAGGTCGCCCGACTGGGCGCGTTTGGGTCAGGTCGTTTTGTTTGAGGGCCCCCGTATCAGTTTTGCTAAGTTGTGACCACCCAGATGCCTTAATGTGCACATTCGGGAGGCCCATTTTCTGTTTGCTACATTGTGTCTTTAAGCAGCCGGGCGCGCTGTGTGACGTCGCACGACCAAGGGGCCCGGGTCGGGCCGTTTCGTGTGAGGGCGCCCATGTCAGATTTGCTAACTTGTGACCACCTGAGTGACTTAATTTGCACGTTCGGGTGGCCCGTTTACCGTTTGCTACCTTGTTCCTGTGGGCGGCCAGGCGCGGGGTGTGACGCCTCACAACCAAGGGCGCCTAGGTCGGGCCGTTTCGTGCGAGGGCGCTCATGTCAGATTTGCTAACTTGTGACCGCCCGGGTGCCAGCTTGTGCACGTTTGGGAAGCACGCTTTCCGTTTGCTACCTTGTGCCTCCGTGCGGCCGGGCGCGCCGTGTGACGCCACACGACCAAGGGCGCCTAGGTCGGGCCGTTTCGTGCGAGGGAACCCGTGTCACATTTGCTAACTTTTGACTGCCCGGGTGCCAGCTTGTGCACGTCCAGGTGGCCCATTTACCGTTTGCTACCTTGTGCCTCCGTGCAGCCGAGCGCGCCGTGACGCTGCATGACCAAGGGCGCCCGAGTCTGGTCGTTTCGTGTGAGGGCGCCCGTGTCACATTTGCTAACTTGTGACCGCCCGGGTGCCAACTTGTGCATGTTTGGGCGGCCCGTTTGCCGTTTGCTACCTTGTGCCTCCGTGCGGCCGGGCGCGCCGTGTGACGCCGCACGACCAAGGGCGCCCGGGTCTGGTCGTTTCGTGCGAGGGCGCCTGTGTCAGATTTGCTAACTTGTGACCGCCCGAGTGCCTAGTGCACGTTCTGGTGGCCCGTTTACCGTTTGCTACCTTGTTCCTTCGGGCGGCCGGGCGCGCCATGTCGCGCCTTGTGACGTCGCACGACAAAGGGCGCCCGAGTCGGGTCGTTATGTGCGAGGGCGCCCGTGTCAGATTTTCTAACTTGTGACCACCCGGGTGCTAGCTTGTGCACGTTTGGGCGACCCGTTTTCTGTTTGCTACCTTATGTCTCCGTGCGGCCGGGTGCGCCGTGTGACGCCTCACGACCAAGGGCGCCTGGGTCGGGTCGTTTCGTGCGAGGGCACTCATGTCAGATTTGCTAACTTGTGACCGCCCGGGTGCCAGCTTGTGCACGTTTGAGCGGCCCGTTTGCCGTTTGCTACCTTGTGCCTCCGTGCGACCGGGCGCGACGTGTGACGCCGCACGACCAAGGGTGCATGGGTCGGGTTGTTTCGTGCGAGGGCGCCTGTGTTAAATTTGCTAACTTGTGAACGCCGGGGTGCCTTGTGCACGTTCGGGTGGCCTGTTTTCCATTTGCTACCTTGTTCCTCCGGGCGGCCGGGCACGCCGTGTCGCGCCTTGTGACGCCGCACGACCAAGGGTGCCTGGGTCGGGCCGTTACGTGCGAGGGTGCACGTGTCAGATTTGTTAACTTGTGACCGCCCGGGTGCCAGCTTGTGCACGTTCGGGCGGCCTATTTGTCGTTTGCTACCTTGTGCCTCCGTGCGGCCGGGCGCACCGTGTGACGCCGCACGACCAATGGCACCTGGGTCGAGCCGTTTCGTGTGAGGGTGCTCGTGTCACATTTGCTAAGTTGTGACCACCCGAGTGCCTTGTGCACGTTCGCGAACGATTCTCCGTTTTCCTCAGGGTATCGTTCTGTCGGCGCGTCAGAAACAGGCCGTGCGAGGTCGTCGACCGGGGCGCGTTGGCTCGGCTCTGCTGTTCGAGGCCTCATATCGCTTTGAGCACTTTGACCGCCCGGATGCCTTGTGCACGTTCGGGTGGCCCGTTTTCCGTTTGCTCCCTTGTGGCATCTACGTTCGTTCGGGCGCGTCATGTCGCGCCGTGTGAGGTCACCCGACTTGGCGTGTTCCGGTCAGGCCATTTCGTTCGAGTGCGCCCGTATCAGGTTTGCTAAGTTGTGACCGCTCGAGTGCCTTGTGCACGTTCGGGCGGCCCGTTTTCCGTTTGCTCCCATGTGCACGTTCGGTCTGGGTCGTTTTGCTCGAGGGCACCCGTATCAGTTTTGCTAAGTTTTGATCACCCGGGTGCCTTGTGCACGTTCGGGCGGCCCATTTTCTGTTTTCTCCTTTGTGGGATATTCGTTCGGTCAGGTGCGTCATGTCACGCCGTATGAGGTCGCCCGACCGGGCGCGTTCGGGTCGGGCAGTTTCATTCGAGTGCGCCGTATCAATTTTGCTAAGTGTGACCGCCCGGATGCCTTGTGCACGTTCAACTGGCCCGTTTGCTCCCTTGTAGCATTGACGTTTGTTCAGGCGCGTCATGTCGCGTCGTGTGAGGTCGCCCGACCAAGCGCATTTCGGTCAGGCCGTTTTGTTCGAGGGCACTCGTATCAGGTTTGCTAAGTTGTGACCGCCCGGGTGCCTTGTGCACGTTTGGGCGGCCCGTTTGCCGTTTGCTCCCTTGTGCACGTTCGGTTCGGGCCGTTTTGCTCGAGGGAGCCTATATCAGTTTTGCTAAGTTGTGACCACCCAGGTGCCTTGTGCACATTCGGGCGGCCCGTTTTCTATTTTCTCCCTTGTGGGATATTCGTTCGGTCAGGTGCATCGTGTCGCGTCGTGTGAGGTCGCCCGACCGGGCGCGTTCGGGTCGGGCCGTTTCGTTCGAGGGTGCCCGTATCAGTTTTGCTAAGTTGTAACTGCCCGAGTGCCTTGTGCACATTCGGGTGGCCCATTTGTCGTTTTCTCCCTTGTGGCATCGTTCGGTCAGGCGCGCCGTGTTGCGCCGTGCGAGGTCGCCCGACCGGGCGCGTTTGGGTCGGGCTGTTTCGTTCGAGGGCGCCCGTATCAGTTTTCATGCTAAGTTGTGACCGCCCAGGTGCCTTGTGCACCTTCAGGCATCCAATTTTCCATTTACTCCCTTTTGGCATCGTTCGGTCGGGCACGCCGTGTCGCACCGTGCGAGGTCGCCCGACCGAGCGCGTTCGGGTCGGGTTGTTTCGTTCGAGGGCGCCCGTATCAGTTTTCATGCTAATTTGTGATCGCCTGGGTGCCTTGTGCACCTTCAGGTAGCCCGTTTTCCATTTTCCCCCTTGTGGCATCGTTCGGTCGGGTGCGCCATGTCACACCGTACGAGGTCGCCCGACCAGGCGCGTTCGGGTCGGGCCGTGTCGTTCGAGGGTGCCTGTATTAGTTTTACAAAGTTGTGACTGCCCAGGTGCCTTGTACACGTTCGAGCGGCCCGTTTGTCGTTTGCTCCCTTGTGGAAACATTCGGTCGGGCGCACCGTGTGAGGTCGCCCGACCGGGCGCGTTCGGGTCGAGCCGTTTCATTCGAGGGCACCCGTATCAGTTTTCATGCTAAGTTGTGACTTGGCTAAAGCCTCGACACTTTCAAAGCATCTGGAATGACCTCTATCTTCCCAAATCTCCCTCTCTCTCTCTCTCTCTACCCTCCAATCCTCTCACAACTATATCCCTCCCTCTATCCTTCTTTCTGCCCCCCTTCCATTTTTGTGTCACTATCTCCCTCTCTTACCCTTCTCTACCTCTCTCACTCGTCTCCCTCTCTCTCTCTTAGCTGATCCATTCCTTCTCTCCCCTCTCCTTCAGTTTATCTCCATCTCTCCCTTGTGACTCCCCTTTTCTCGCCACCTCTATTAATCTATGTCTTTATATTTATTCCTTCTCATATATATCTAGAGTTAATCTATATCATGACATATTGGGACCTATGATTGGGTTAATTCCGCCTTGTTGGCAAGGTTAAAATGTGCACAAATTGAGACCAATGAAACTATCATCTTAATCCCTAACCCCTTAAACACTAATTCCCAACCCCTAACCCATTTAACCCCCTAAACCTCTAGTAAACCCCTAACCCATTTAACCCCTAAACCATAAACCCATAAACCCTTAACCCTTAACCCCTAACCCACTTAACCCCCTAAACCCTAAACCTATAAACCCTTAACCCCTAACCCCTTAAACCCTAAACCATTAAACCCTTAACCCTAACCCCTTAAACCCTAAACCTATAAACCGTTAACCCCTAAAACCTAACCCCATTAGCCCCTAACTTCTAACCCATAAAATCCTTAACTGCTAAATCCCCTAACCCCATAAACCCCTAACCCATTTAACCCCATAAACACTAAACCTATAACCCCTAAACCCTAACCCATTTAACCCCCTAAACCATAAACCTCTAAACCCCTAACCCATTTAACCCCCTAAACCCTAAACCTGTAACCCCTTGACCCCTAACCCATTTAACCCCCTAAACCCTAAACCTATAACCCCTTAACCCCTAATCCATTTAACCCCCTAAACCCTAAACCTATAAATCCCTAACCCCTAACCCCAAATCCCTGGCTAAGCCCTCCAAATTCGAATTAGCTTTGAAGAAGTAATTGTTTTCTTACTTCTGTCTAATTCACTATATAATCAGATCATGAATGTGAGAAGGCTTCTGGTTGTAAGCATGGTTGTGGTATGTCGATGTTCAGACGAAAACTACAACTTGTAGCCCTTGATCTGCTAGGGGCAGGTTACCTTGATATTAACAGTGGTGTATTCATGCTCCTTCTGAATAACCAATAAAGGGTCAAGGAAATTGACCAATATGTTGTCAAGTTTTATCTTATCCATCTCTGGGGCAAGCTTCTTTTCGGCTAACTCCACTGCTTTTGATCTCAATTTTGCCAATTGCTTCCTTCTCTCATATGATACCTGAGCCTTTGCCTTTCTCTTCCCTTCTAATTCTGTAATAGTGTCATAGTGATGCCAGCCAACTTCTTTGGAAAGCCTTCCTAGCACACAATACTAGGTTATGAGGGTATCATGTGTTTGTGGGTAACGCCATTATTACCATGTGTTTGTAGACTAATTAGTAAATTTTAGGAAAAACTTGCAAAACTTCTAATGATGATAATTGATGGTAACTCATGTGATTATGACCAGCTTGGAATAATGAGATGAACACAAAAAAAGTGCTAGCTAAATACTTCAGGTGGTTGAGTGGAAGTGTCACAACAAGTGTAAGAAATCAATAAGAAGAGGCCGCTTATTTTAGAACATATGGAAGATGTTAGAATATTCATAACTTGGTACTCTAAAGGTATCCCTTGAATGAACAACTCTATGGAAAATGGTTGTGGAATCATAGAATTATCTCCATACACGAACGAACATTATGAAAATTACTATAAGGTCTATTTAAGGATGATTCATATAACGAAGAAAATATTGGCAATCAACTAATGAAGTTGAATAATTATGGTAATAATGAAAGTAATTTTGAAGAAACCTATAAAGTATGATGAAAGTAATTATTCTACCTAAAAATATTATATTTATTAATATTTTTATAATATTTTTTATTACTTATAAATAATAATTACAATGAAAAATTACAATGAATATTATAAGTAATGATTTTTACATCCAAAAATATTGATAAATTGTTTTTAAATAAAATAAAATAAGTTTATTTTGTAAAATATTACAGCAGTTTACAATAAATATATAATATAATTTAAATAAAATAAATTATTCACTAATGTTTGAGTGGGAAATTGTCATATAATTTCATGTCATAGTTTCAATTTTTTCCCGCTCAGCTTGTTCGACCTTTTTCTCATGAACTCTGAGCATGGTAAACAACCTTTGTTCGAAACTCTCAGAATCGAATCGTAGAGAAGTCGATGTTTAGAATCGAAAGAAGTCGATGTTCAAACAGCCTCTGTTCGGATAGATTTGGTAGTGCTTGGAAGGCTTGTTAGAAGAAAATTACAGGTTACTCGTAAGTGAATGTATGAATTTCTCAGTACATTATTTATTTTTTCATTAAAAAAAATAGGGTATAGCACATGGGGTTTCCAAATTTCAATAACAAAAGCCAATAAAAACACCTGACCACGACAAAGATCTTGGCAAAAATATTTCTGAGGAAAAACGAATGTTCCTAGTCGTTTGCAGCAGACGAGGAACATCACGGATTGAAGTTTTCTTGGAGCTATCTCCTCGTGTAAGTGTTTCAATCATTTCAAAATTTGTCTTCTATTTAAAATGAATATTTCAAATTTTTTATTCCAAGCATGATACATCTTTCTGGTGTATATTTTCCTCATTGAATTAGTAGATAATGAAGAGTGATAGATCTACACACTTTCTCATGTTTTTTTTACTGGCAGAATGATAGATAAGTACACTTCTCAAGTTTGTTTACTGGCGGAATGATAGACTTGTATACCTTTTCTTCAATAGGTCAGTAAAGATAAGGGATAAGGATAGGGGATCTGTATACCTTTTCTTCACTGTTTTCCAAGTGATAGATCTGTACACTTCTCAAGTTTGTTTACTGGCGGAATGATAGATCTGTATACCTTTTCTTCAATAGGTTAGTAAAGATAAGGGATAAGGATAAGGGATCTGTATACCTTTTCTTCATTGTTTTCCAATTATGTGTTGTGAAGAACTGCCATCTTGTTGCAGCCAAAGATGGTTATTTAGGAGGAAGATTGTGAAGACTGGGGTTACCTCATCTTATACTTCCTTGTATTCCTAGATTCATGTGGAGAAATTCAGTGTTACAAGTGAATGGGATGAAAGTACCACTATTGTGGCATCATGAATTTCAGGTAGACAAAGGTGTCTTGATTCATATTTTCAGTCCATTTCATAGAGCCAAACAATTGTATCTCATCAAATTCTGGTTAATATAGTGCTGGAGTTTATACCTGGGCGTACTTTTTCTCCAGTCACAAATTTAAAATGGCTGTGTTAATTTATTGTTTGGATTCATTTTCGTAATTGTTTTTGTTAATCATCTGTGGTTGGGGTTGATTGCTCATATGGTTTGCTGTAGCAGTTCCATTGGCAAGGATATTTTCCACAACATTTTTCAAGAAACACACCATTCTGCCTGTTGCTATTCTGTTTCATCATTTATGGGCAAAGCTTTATCCAAACTTCAAAGGATAACATTAGCATGATCACAGATGACCCATGGGACAGTTTTTGGCATTTAGAACTTTATATTGCTTTATTTTATTGGTTTGTAAGTCATTTCAGCTTTTTTGCACATACAAGATATGCATACATACTGTGTAGAAAGTTGTGCTAAAGAGATGGCATATGAAGCCTTGGTCAAGACTCAAAATTATCTGGGAGTGAAATATAGATTGAGTGTTATGTATTGGATGAAAATGTAATCAAAATTATCTGAGACTGAAATCTAGAATGGAAGTGTTATTTGTTAGATGAACCTGTAATATTCAATTTCTCTCGTACAGTAATATGCCATTACCTGCTACCTATAATGGCACTTGAACAAATGGATGGATGACTACTTTTCCATACCTGCAAACAAGTTAGTGAGGAATGTTGTGCTAAAAGAAGAAAGCTTAGGGAGCTTTAGTGAAAATCATCTAAAACTAAAGTAAATATTGGGACTGTCATGGTACAGAGTGAACATGTAATGCCATTCGCTGCTACCTATAATGGCACTTGAACAAATGGATGAATGATGCTTTTCCATACCTGAAAACAAGTTAGTGAGGAATGTTGTGCTAAAAGGAGGAAGCTTAGGGAGCTTTAGTGAAAATCATCTCAAAATAAAGTAAAGATCGCAAGTGTCATGGTACAGAATGAACTTGTAAATGTGTAATCCCTTTGTGAAGCATGTAATATGCCATATCTTGCCACCTATAATCTGCTTGAACACTTAGATGTATGACTATTTTCCATACCTGCAAAGCACGCTCTGTATAGGTGCACTGAGAAGCTCCAATACATGCCAAGTTAGTCTATTTGAAAATTTTGAAAGGACTCATCCCTTTGATTTTCATGTGGTTGTCTTACTAATGTGTAAAGTTTATATGAATAAATCTATGAGATGGAAATCTAATTATAATTTATAACCCTTTCTTGTAGCTTTTTTCTAGCAATATAAACTATTTTAGATTGAATACAGACATAATAGAATGTAGTGACACTTACCATGAGTAAGCTTGCATATATGGATAGTACACTGCAGTCATTGATACCTATTATGAATTAACAATTGTAATTTTCCTTAGCAAGTTATTTGTCATAGCTCATGCAAATTGTTTTGAGTGCACCAAAAAAGTTAATAGTTGTTGGTTTAGGACTTTGAAGGATTTATATTGCAATCCCTACAAGATACTTCCCATCATAAATTTAAGAGTACAATAAATCCCATAATTTTTTTGATCTAATGTGATAGAAAAGGACAAATGGTTGGTTACCAGGTTGAGCTGATAGCATTTGTGACCATAAAGTGAGCACAATGCAAAAAGAAATTGTCAGGCGTGGATAGGAAGGAGATTAAATGTGTTAGGAGAGGGTGAATGGTCAGTTAACAGGTTGAGATAATGGCGTCATTGACCATAAAGCTAGCGCAATACAAAAAAGAAATTGGCATTCTTGGATTTGAAAATCAAACAAATTTTTATAAGTAAATTTCCTTGCAAAGGTGGCAAACACAATATAGTCCAGAAGCCAGCTAATTATAATGGAAAATCAGTAGTGGATGGCATGGGAGATGAGCTTAGTAATCTTGCATATAGGGGCAAGCTTGTGTATTCTCTACGAGGGAAGAATAGGTGAAATCATTGAAATTCTAATACCCAGACAAGCTTTTCTCCAGTTACTCTGTATACCTTTAAGCTTTCAACACAGTGAAGTTATCATAGCTACGCAGAGTAAGAATATTTTACCCGGGGCAAACTGTGGTGATTTACTAGATAGCAGTGGGACCTCAAAAGTTTTCTTAGTTGGCTTATTGACATCCATTATTTTTATTGAGCTTTAGTCACATCATTAATAGGGTCAGAGACCAGAAACTGAGATATGGAACTCAAGGATAGCTGATATTGATTATGAATTAACAGTTGTAATTTAAAGCAATGCCAAAAGTACATGCAAACGCAATATATACAGGGGTTGTGGTTTATGGTAATATTGGGAATAAACCAGTCGGGGTAAGGCACTAAGGAACTAGTTGGGTCATCGATAGGTTATCAATCAATCCAGGTAAGGCGGGAAAGCCAAAGGTAATAAGATCCATTCTAGGTGGCGTGGAGTGAATTCTGTGTGAATGCCAAGTGGTAGAATATATATATATAGGTGCAAGGTATAAGCGGTGAGTCAGATAGTGAGCTTCCGAATAGGTATTAGGCCTGTTCCGATCAATGCTAAGCTCAAGCGGGTTGGGTCATCGCACTTATCCCCATCCATCTTATATCTTCTGTGGGGCTACTTGCCCAGTATAAATAAAATGCCCCGGATAGATAGATCGCACTGCACTCCACTACTGCGGACTGCTGGCGGTATTCAACATACTCCAATTGGATGGACCATGGGCTATTTCATTTTTTTTTTTTTTAAACCTGCTGTCGCTACACCGACGCTCTGTAAACATCGGTCTTCCGACGCCTTGTAAACGTCGGTCTTCCGATTCCATATAAACGTCGGTCTTCCGACGCCTTGAAAGTTTTCCTATTTCGTCGGTCTTGCGACCCTTTAAAAGCGTGGTTAGCCATAGAGTATTGCGATGCTTTGGAAGCGTCGGTATTCCAACGTTTTCCATAGGCGTCGGCATTGCGACACTTTCATAAGCGTCGGAAGAGAAACAACTTACAAATGTCGGAAGAGCGAAAGTTTATAAACGTCGGAAGTGCGACGTTCAAAACGTTGGACCACATATCATCGGAATTGCGACAGTTTACAAATGTCGGAAGAGCGACGGTTTGGGAAACGTTGGAAGAGCGAAAATTGTTTGGAAACGTTGGAAAATGTGTCGGTATTGCGACACTTTGGAAAAACATCGGAATTGCGACGTAATGGCTAACCATGTTTCGTCCGGCCTCGAACTGTCGCTCTTTCTGCGACTATGTGTCGGAATAGCGATGAAGTGGCCGTCGGAAATTGGGCCAAATTTTCCAGTGTATAAACATATAATGTTTATGCGTATAAGCACATAAATGTAATTCTAGTTGGAGTCCAATAATCCATACACCAATCCATATACCACTCTATAACACCCTCTTCCCACATCTACCCAAGTAACCGACCAACTGGGGTAAACATGTGACGAGAGGCTACTAATATGAGATTCCACCTCCTAGATGACTTTAAGGAAGTGGAACCAATAGAAACATGACAAAAAAACCTTACACTACATCATTAACATCCCCAGGAGGTAACTAATAACTCAACCCATAGCTAAAGGAATCATGAGAACCAACCAGAAAACAATCAATGGAAATAAACCCACAATACCATGGTTGTCCAGGAAATGGCAAGGCTAGGAAAATCCACATGCATGCCAAAACTAGTGAGGAGAACATACATGCAACTCGGTACCTGCAATCAAATCTCATTGTAGTTGTTGATCCCGATTTCCACTTGCGCTTTCCTACTCTTCCTTTTCCTTCTCGCTCCAAATCACCAAGTATCCACACTCCCCAATAGTGCTCCAAGAAAACTCTAAGTATCCAAGAGTATGAGAGAGAGAGAGAGAGAGAGAGAGAGAGAGAGAGAGAGAGAGAGAGAGAGAGAGAATAACGAGAAAGCTCCAAAAATGCACTAAGAAAAGGTACTAACTGATCCTCATAAGCCTTTTTATAGAAGTGGCCTCTATTTTCTTCATTTTCCTCCTCACATGCAACCTCTGACCTTTCATCTCCCTTTTCTCCTAATTTCAATTATTTTCATAAATAAATGTGCCAAAAATACTTTTTGCCTCTTTAATGCCTTAGCCATAGCCTTTGCCAATTTCCTTAGTCATAATAAACCATGTGAACACCCGCACTAGGATGTCTTTCCCAACATTCAGCTTGGAATAAGTGTCCCATCAACCGTGGTTATTATTTTAACTTTATTACATGGAATTTTCACCAGGGTTGTTATAGAGATGGAGTTTAAGGAGGAACAGTAAGTGGATTGTTCTACATAGCTTATGAGAGAAGGCAGTTTTTAGTCTTATTAGGTAGTGAATGGCCTAGTCATGAGATCGTTGAGTTGTGTACCACATTGAAATAAAATATGTGAGAGAAGACTTCAAGGAATGGGAAAAAAAATGTTTAAAAATTTCTTTGGGGGAGGAGGTACTAGGTATGTTGGGCTCAATAAAGGTTTTGGTGTAAGTATTAGACACCTAGCATAGATCCAAACATATATATCAAGGGGGTAAAGGTGAAAGGGGTAAGTTGTAAAGGGCTTGTTAATATCCATCTTGTCTCCATGTCAACTTGTCTTATAGGTTTCTATGTTGAACTGAAACTAGTTATGGTGGAAGAAAGGTGTATACATGGAGCATAAAGCAGCCAACAAGAAGCATAAATTTGGAGAAGGTTTTGAGGGGATTGGGGTTCAAAGGGAGTAGCTTGGACTTGGAAGTGTTGATTGGAGATAATCAATGGTTAGAGAATAATTTGGAGAATGCGGGGGAATATTTAGGTGAAGAAAGCAAGGATATGTGTGAAGCAAGAGAAGAATCAAGTCAGAAGGGTGGTCGAGGAAGATGTAAGGTTGAGGCAAATAAGGGAATATGGTGGAAAAATCCTGATAGGGAAATTCAAAGAGAAAGAGAATAAGCATATCTAGAAAACTCATTGCTTGCCTCATGCCTTGAGCAAAACCCTTCCTTTGCATTAATAAATTATTACTTCCAAATATTACATTCAACTTAATTTCTAGCAAATGCATTGTTTCCCTCGTTCCTTGCTTTAAACCCTTGGAAATTGTTACTCTCTTCGAGAAACTGTATTCAAATTAACACCAATAATGTGGCTCCTCGAGTGTCAATTGTTGAATTAAGTCACCATTTTTTTTCTTGTATTTCATGGTTATTGACAAGTCCAATTACCCAATGGGAGGGTTTGGTGTAAATATTGAAACACAAATTTCATTTTGGCACCTCGACCTTTACAATTAAATATGTCAAATATCTTTTTCTGCTTTTGGTTAAAACATTTCAACCTTTGTGATCATAGGTGGTTCTTTACCCAAGCTAGGTTGAGCCGAGGTTAGAGCAAACCCCAATTTTGGATGGAAGAACAATATGTGCAACTGTACGATGCTATCACTAGGATCATGTGACATTTGGTTGAGCTTTGATGCCTCATGGGACAATTTTTATCCCCCATAATTGGCGGTCACCCTCCATCCCTATCCATGAGATTTGAACCTATGACCTGATGGAAACTAAACCCTAGACAAACCAACTAGTCTACACCTCGTGGATAATAATACGTGGTGTTTATTTTCCTTTGCTTTTGGTGGTGATAACAAGTCTATGTGAGCTAGGGGAGATAGAGGTTAAGGAGGAAAAATCAATGGATTATTCTACATGTTATGAATATAATTCATAACAAATACAATAAATATAATTATTAATAGTCAAATAAGGATTATGTGAGTAGTCATTAAGTTAGTGAAAGGGCATGTCTAAAAGACATGCCCAGTCATGAAACGCCACCTGTCTAGGTATATAAGAAGGGCCTCATTGTAACATTTCATCATCACTTATACATTTTATATATAATAAATTATGATTACGAATACCTCTTGTGTATTTTACAATTAATTCAACAAGCCTACAGCTTTGTTGCTCCATTTGGTATCAGAGCGAGTTCGTGTTGTGACCGCCTTCTGCTACTGCTAGCTGCCTTCAGCTGTTACATGCGGTGCCTCGAAATCGCTGTCGCTCGATGTCTTCATCAATGAAGATGGCCGATTTCAACAAAAAGTTGATCGATCTTGAGAGTAAGATCAATAATTCTGATGAATTCACTAAAAGATTAATCAATCCTGAGGATAATTTTACAGGACATTCTGACGACATCAAAAAACTTCAAGACACGACAAATCGGATAGAAAGACAAATTTGGTAAAACCATAGCGGGTCCACAGACAATCATAACAAAGCAATGCAAAAGATAAACACCATTTGGGAAAAGATAAATCTGACACAAGAAAAAATTGTTGAGATTCAACAAGATGATGAGCTTAGTGAAAAGAGTCGCCTTCACTAAGTGGGCTCACAGGTTATTTTTGGCGCAATTCTATTTTTAGACATGATGATCATATTTTAGAAGTTGTAGGATGCAATTTGTGGATGGTTGATCAAGTTGGAAAAATAGATGAAATTATATTTTTAGAATATTGGGTGAAGTCTATTTATAGATCGCTGATCTAAAAATAGATGCATGTCGATTATTATTAGCTCTTAATAATAATCAGACTCTAAACAACAACTTATTCTCTTGGAGCACTTCGGTCGGTGCACGGATGTGGCACATGTTGTGAAGGAATTACGCAATTCTAAGGGTTTACGGGCTATTCATGGAGGACTCGGTTAGAACTCAGAGTAGCGAGTTATGACACGGTTGGAAGAAGTAGTTATGGAGTTGTATTAGAAGCTTAACTTTCAGTTAGACTGCAGTTGAGCTAGTTGTATCTAGTCTAAGCGATTGATACACTGGATGAGAGTGGAGTGAATTAATTAGTTAATTAATTCACAAATAATAACTCATTAATCAACTGAACAATACAGCAGTTAACTACAGTGCATGGCAGTTTCAGTGGAGACCAGTGGAGAGATAGGTGAAAGGGCAAGATAGACTATCTGTTGTGACTATTAGTGATGCATTGATTGCATCACACACATAGTGGAGATGCCAATGAGGATTGCACAGTGCAAGCAAGGGTAATTCAAATTCATTCAGAGCTATTCTTTAGCAGGGATTGCATAGTGGAGGCAGGCTAGCAGGTGGCAAAGATCGGTGCATGGATTTGCAAGATTGGGCTTGATTAGTGTATGACGATTGTACTGTACTGAGAGCTTGTGATAAGATTTGTATGCTTTGTATTAGATTGTCATATGATCTCCATGTTACATAATATATAGTTGGGGTTTTCAGCTTCAGGCTTTCCCGGTTAAAAACTGTGTTATGTGCAATTGATTATTTTTGTTTATGCTTCACGTGTGTGCAATTAATTTTTCCGCAAAAGATTAACAAGTGGAATTGATTCAGTATTTTACATAAAGTTAAATAGTGTGAGACCAGGTGAATCAAGGACATATGCATGCTTAGTGCATATAATTTCTACATGGTATCGGAGCATTGGTGATTGAATATTGCAATTGTGAAGTGAGTTTGTGCTGGTGGACAATTCGAATTTGCTACAGAAGATTCTTGGTGCAGAAATCGAGTATACATTGAAATGTCTTTCAACGGGTTGAGATTGGAGTATGCCCTTGATGGGAGCTCAAATTACATAGCCTGGAAGGAAAGGATGGAGGCGTTGCTGGAGGATAATGGGCTGAAGGAGTTCATTGATAGCGATGTTCCTAAGCCGGGATCTAGCGATGTTGCATTACTTGATGCATGGCAAAAGAAGACTGCAAAGACGAGGAGGATTTTGTTTGAGGGTGTGAAGGAACATATTGTGTCTAGCCTTCACGAGAAAGCCACTCCATTCTTAATGTGGAAGGATTTGACAGACTTGTTCCAAAGCAGAAGTGACCAGAGGAAGTTGGCGCTTAAAGACAAGCTCAAAAAAATAAAAATGGAGAAAGGCGACAATATTCCAAAATACCTCATGAAGTTTGTCCACTACAAGGATGAACTGGGAAGTGTGGGGGTTACTGTTGATGATGAAGACTTGGTGAGCTTGGCTCTCCTTGGGCTTTTGAAGAGTTGGCATAGCTACGAAGACTCTGTCAATGGACGGGAGAAACTGCCAATATGGGAGTGACTTTGGTTGGATCTTGTGCAGGAGGAGATAAGGCGGGGTACCAGGGATAGATCTTCATCGAAGAATGAAGATGAAGAAAATTGTGCTTTGGCTACCAAAGCAAGGAAAAGGAAGGGGAAGAAAAATCCTTCAAAATCCGGTGCAGGCAAGAAGCAGGACTTGTCGAAAGTGAAGTGTTTTCACTGTCACGAGCATGGACATTTCGCCACTAACTGTCCACAGAAGAAGAAGAAGAAGCAGTTTGCTAGATCTGCAGCTGTGGAGGCCTTAGCCTCACAATTTGAGCTTGATTTTTCCTTTATCGCTTGCTTGGTTTCAAGCTGCATGGGATCGGTGTGGTATCTTGATAGTGGTGCGTCTTTCCATATGACGGGAGACAAAGAGTTGTTTAGTGACTTGGAGGAGAAGGACCTCCAGATGCATATAGAGATGGGCGATGATGATCGGTACATTGCGACTGGCATTGGGACCATTAGCTTTGAGAGGGAGTCCGGTAATCCATTCTTGTTGAAGAATTTTATGCATGTTCCAGGTCTGAAGAAGAACTTGGTCTTAGTTGCAATGTTGGAAGACAAGGGTTATGATGTTGTTTTCAGTGAGGGAAAAGCCTTCCTTTGACATAAAACAATGGGTCAAACCAAGAATATAGGGGTTCGAATTAAGAATCTCTACAAGATGGAGGTAGATGGCTGCGCTGCAATGGTGGGCAAAGCAGAAGAAGTGGTGAGCCGGAATGAGGGCGAATTATGGCACAGGAGATTGGGCCATCTTCACCGTGGCGCTTTGAAGATTTTGCAGCAAATTTATACTAGACTTCCCAAGGGTACTATTACACAGTCAGATCAATGCAAGGGATGTACTATGGGTAATTTTGTGAAGACCACCTTTCATGAGAAGGAGAACCGTGCTTCGGTGATCCTAGAGAGAATTCACACAGACGTGTGTGGACCTTTCTCGGTTGCTTCAACAACAAAACACATGTATTATGTGATAATTTTTGATGACTATTCTCGTAGATGTTGGATCTTCTTCATGCAGAAGAAGAGTGAAGCGTTCTCAAAGTTTTGCGAGTTCAAGGTCGGGGAAGCAAGTGAAAGCTCTAAGGAGCGATAATGGTGGTGAATACATCTCAGGCGAATTCAAAGACTTCTGTAGCAAAGAAGGAATTCAAAGAGAACTCATAGCGCCTCATAACCCACAACAGAATGGGGTCACAGAGAGAAAGAACAGAACGATCGTGGGTCTTTGCCTGAGCGATCTTTGCATGACCGGGGCCTACCGTGCACTTGTGGGCGGAAGCATACGGCTGCTTTGCGGTTTATGTGCAAAACCGTTGTCCTCATAGAAATTACGTCCCTTTGAAGAATCTTTTCTTGGTAAGAAGCACGATATTTCTCATTTGAAGATTTTTGGCTCACCTGTTTACATTCATGTGATGAAGGATGCCAGGAAGAAGCTGGAGCCAAATGCAGAAGTTGGGATATTTGTGGGGTACACAGAAACACCCCACAACTATCGTGTGTATTTGCCAAATAGTCAGATGACTATTATGCGACGGGATATAAAATTCAATGAGGTGAAAGCCATGAAGTTGTCAATTGAGAGGGAGCTACACTTTCATGCGGAAGAGGAACTTCTTGTTCCCAAAGATGAGCCTCTGGATGTGGATCAGCCATAGGAGGAGATTCATGGAGTGGAGGAGTCCACTCATGTAGAACCAAACATCAGACAAGGCAGGAAGCGTACCACAGAAGCTGAGGCGGAAACGATGCAGCACGAGAATGTAGGAGTCCCTACATCACATCGCGGATAGAGACCGGTCACACGACCGATATAGTGAATCCTTGGCTCTTATGAACAAGTGTATTGTGATAGAGCCATCTTCTTTTGAAGAAGCAGCACAGGAGCCCACATGGGTAGATGCCATGGTGGAGGAGTATGACTCCATTTTCAGAAATAGTGCTTGGGAGTTTGTTCCAAGGCCGGTGGGAAAATTAGTTGTAGGATCGAGATGGATCTACAAGATGGCATTGACGATGGGAGTGTTGAGAAGTATAAGGAAAGATTCGTTGCCTGAGGCTTCTCACAGATCGAGGGGATTGAATATGAAGAAACCTTTGCACCTATCACACGGTATTCTTCCATATGGACCATCCTTGCTCTCTTAGCACATATGGGTTGGCACATTCATCAGATGGATGTGAAGACTGCATTCCTTAATGGGATCATTGAGGAAGAGGTGTACATTGAGCAGCCTGAAGGATTTGAGGTCTTCAACAGCGAGTCGCATGTGTGCAGGCTCAAAAGAGCGTTGTATGGGCTGAAATAGGCACCCCGTGCTTGGCACACTCGGATCGACAGCTATTTCACTGGACTTGGCTTCACCAAGAGTGAGGCGGATGCAAACCTGTACCAGATTTTGGTGGAGGGTAAGCTTTTAATCATTGTACTTTATGTTGATGATTTCATACTAACAGTTTATGAGCAGTTGATACACTCATTCAAGGCAGATATTGCAAAGGATTTTGAGATGAAGGATTTGGGCCTCCTTCATTATTTCCTTGGATTGGAAATATGGCAGCAGGAAGGTGAACTATTTGTGTCTCAAGGTAAGTATGCCCGGGAGATACTGGAGAAGTTTCACATGCAGGTACGAAGCCTATCGACACTCCTCTTCCAAGAAATTGGAAGAAAGAGGATGCTACATCGGCAGAGGTAGTGGATGCCACTGTTTATCGACAGTTGGTGGGTTCGCTCATGTATTTAGTCAATAAAAGACCAGACATATGCTATGCGGTGAACCATATTTCACAAGGAATGGTCAAGCCTACCAAGCTCTTTTGGAAGGAAGGCGAGCATGTCCTGAGATATCTCAGGGGCACATCTGAGTATGGTTTATAATATAGACAGACGGATGAGGTGAAGTTGCATGGCTTCACGGATGCAGATTGGGGAGGAAGCCCAACAGACAGAAAGAGCACACAGAGGGGATTTTCAGTATCGGATCTACAACAGTTTCTTGGTGCAGCAGGAAACAAAGATTTGTGGCACTCAGTTCAGCGGAAGCAGAATACATGGAAGCAAGTCAAGCTGCATGTGAGGCTATCTGGATGAGGAAGATCTTGGTCGGTTTGTTCGGTTCACATTTAGATCCCACGGTGATACATTGTGATAATCAGAGTTTCATTAAACTCTTGATTAATCCTATGTTTCATGATAGATCTAAACATATTGATATCCGGTATCATCATATTAGAGATTGTGTGCAGCGGAAGATCATGTTGCTTCAGTACATTCCTGCGGAGGATCAGGATGCGGATATTCTGACGAAGGCGCTCACCAAGAGCAAATTCGAATACCATAGAGGCAGGATCGGGGTGAAGGATAATCCCTATCTTGTTGAGAGGGAGTGTTGAGATTCAACAAGATGATGAGCTTAGTGAAAAGAGTCACCTTCCTTTAACAGGGCCATGAAAGTAGCCCACCCAGGCAAGTCTATTTTTAGACATGATGATCATATTTCAGAAGTTGCAGGATGCTATTTGTGGATGGTTGATCAAGTTGGAAAAATAGATGAAATTCTATTTTTAGAATATTGGGCGAAGTATATTTATAGATCGTCAATCTAAAAATAGATGCATGTCGATTATTATTAGCTCTTAATAATAATCGGACTCTAAACAACAACTTATTCTCTTGGAGCACTTCAGTTAAGTGCACAGATGTGGCACATCAGCTGACAGAAGGAATTACGCAATTCCTAAGGGTTTACTGGAGCTGATGCATGGAGGACTCAGTTAGAACTCAAGTGGCAGAGTTATGACACAGTTGGAAGAAGTAGTTATGGAGTTGTATTCAGTTTAACTCAGTTAGACTCAGTTGAGCTAGTTGTATCTAGTCTAACTGATTGATACACTAGTGAGAGTGAAGTGAATTAATTAGTTAATTAATTCACAAATAATAACTCATTAATCAACTGAACAATATAGCAGTTAACTACAGTGCATGGCAGTTTCAGTGGAGACCAGTGGAGAGATAGGTGAAAGGGCAAGATAGACTATCTGTTGTGACTACTAGTGATGCATTGATTGCATCACACACACAGTGGAGATGCCAATGAGGACTGTGTAGTGCAAGCAAGGGTATTTTGAATTCATTCAGAGCTATTCTTCAACAGGGATTGCACAGTGGAGGCAGGCTAGCAGGTGGCAAAGATCGGTGCATGGATTTGCAAGATTGGGCCTGATTAGTGTATGACGATTGTATTGTACTAAGAGCTTGTGATAAGATTTGTATGAGATTGTCATATGATCTCCATGTTACATAATATATAGTTGGGGTTTTCAGCTTCAAGCTTTCCCTGTTAAAAACTGTGTTATGTGCGATTGATTATTTTTGTTTATGCTTCACGTGTGTGCAATTAATTTTTCCGCAAAAGATTAACAAGTGGAATTGATTCAGTATTTTACATAAAGTTAAATAGTGTGAGATCAGATGAATTAAGGACATATGCATGCTTAGTGCATATAATTTCTACATGAATATTCTCGAATATTGGACATAATCAACAAAACAATTCAGCCGATTCAGAGAATTCAGAAGATAATCATGAAGAATCACTACATTTTGCAGAAGATTAAGTTATGAAAATTTCAAATTCAGATGAAGATGATGTGAAGGAAGAATATCTTAAGAAACAAGATGATGAACGTGAAATTAATAACATGCTTGCCCCCTTAAAGGATGTGAATAAACAAAAGCAATTTGAAATTTTTATAGGTGGTCTTGATAAAAAATCTGATGGTGAAGATGACATTGACTCAGCTGTAGATATGGATTGTTTTGAAGTAGGGATTCTGGCAACAATGAGTCAAAATTTGCATAATCAAGATAGAGACTTCGTCCTTAGAAATATGATATTAGTGGAAGATGAGGTCAATGGAGGAATTATTCCTCAAAACCCAACAACAGCAGCAACAACTGAAACTCGCAAAATTGAAGATGATCATTTGGTGTCTACTCTGAGGGTTAGTACAGTGCGTGCACTTCTCCCAGATGGGTACCAGTCTCGGCAAGTAGAAAAATTATCGGAAAATATTGATATATGTGGATTAGATGATCGATGGTGTAGAGACAACGTTCATCATTTCAGATTGAATAATCGGATCACTGAAAAAGAAGATTGGGACTATCTCACAACATTTAGATTTCCTCACAGCATTATTGTTGTTCGATACATACATAATTTTCGCCAACCTAATGAAGAATTGACTGAAGCTTAAATTATATGGAATTCGAGATTCTCATGGCGTGAGATCAAACAATATGTAAAAGACTATAAGTATAGCTTCGATTTCATATGTGAGATTATCTTTGTTACCTTTGGAGAGGAAATATTAACTAGAAGTCTTTCAGAGGAGGAACCTGTGAATAATATTAGCATAAAAGTGGATGGGTTGCCGTTGTCATCCATTATGATTAGCGAAAAAAGTGAAAACAGTGACTGAGTAATGCGATCCAACACCTCGCTGAGTGTTTCTAATATGTCGTAGCACCACGCCGAGGGTTTGTGTGGGATGCTGCATAACGTTTTCTTTAGCGGCCTCTACAGGAATGATACGCCCAGTGTCGCTATCAGCTGTTGTACAGACGTGGCCTATGAGTATTGCACGAAACCAATTCTGCGGGAGGTTGTTGTTAGCGTACTGTGAAGTACACTAAAAGTTCTGATCTACCGCTTCTATAATTCCGGTGAACCAATGCTAATAAGTTCCTTTCAATACGTTGCAGACAAGCACCTCCTCCGACGCGAATCTCATCGTTGGATCCACTCCCACCTGCTCGATACCGCACCCCCTCCACCACGACACAACATCGCATCTGTTGTCGTCGTCAAGCCTGCCACCCACTGCAATCATCCACGCTGTTGTCTGCCAGCACTCCCGTTGACATTTTCTGTGGGTAAATTCATGCGAGTGGGTGTGTGATAAGTCACACCCTTTGAAAGACAGCTCACCATATCATATATATTACCATATAACTTGATTAATTTTATTAATTAGTTTATATAAATTTAATATATATATATATATATATATATATATAATTTGTAACCATAAATCGAAAAAACATGAATTCAAGACAGTGTACAAGTGAAATATACAAAGAAGGTACCAGTGACATCAAGTCACATATGCTGCGATGACAACCACAAATGAGGAAACTTTTCAGTAGTATAGCTTTGAGGACAAAGCTTTCGAAGGAAAGGGCAATGTTATGAATATAATTCATAACAAATAGAATAAATATAATTATTAATAGTCAAATAAGGATTATGTAAGTAGTCATTAATTTAGTGAAATGACATGTCTAAAAGACATGCCCAATCATGAAAGGCCACCTGCCTAGGTATATAAGCATGGCCTCATTGTAACATTTCATCATCACTTATACATTTTATATATAATAAATTATTATTACGAATACTTCTTGTGTATTTTACAATTAATTCAATAAGCCTACAACTTTGTTGCTCCACTACATACCTTATGAGAGAAGGAAATTTTTTGTCTTATCAAGTAGATAATTGCCTAGTCATGAGATCATTGAGTTTCATAACACAATGAAATCAAATATACAGGAGAAAGCTTTACGGAAGGGCCAAAAAATGTTTAAAAATTGCTTCAAGGGAGGAAATGCTAGGTATGTCACGTTCAATGAAGATTTTGGTATAGGTATTAAACACTTGGCATAGATCCAACCATTAATATCAACAATAGTAAGTTCAAGGAGGTAAGTTGTGAAGGCACCATTAATGACCATATTATCTCTCTTTCAACTAGTCTTGTAAGTTTCTATGTTGAACTTAACTTGGCCAGGGTGGAATAAAAGTGTATGCACAAAGCATAAAGGAGGTAGTTAGAAGCATAAACTTGGAGAAAGTTTTAAGGGGATCAAGGTTTACAGGATTATCTTGGAATTGGAAGCATTGAGTGGAGATAATCAATGGTTAGAGAATATGTTGAAAATCCAAGAAATACTTTGGTGAAGAAGGCAAGGAGATGTGTAAAGTAAAATAAAATTCGAGTGAGAATGGTGGTTGAGGAAGATGTAAGGTTGGAGCAAGTGATGGAATATGGTGGAAAATTTCTAATATGGAAATTCAATGGGAGGCAACTTTCTAAATTAATGCTAAACAATTGGGTTCAAAAGGTATGGTACCCATTTATAAGTTATGCCTTGAAATTCCATCTAATAGCATAAATCTCACTAGCATTTATGTCCAAATAAAAAGAAGAAGCAAAAAAAAAAAAAATTACGTATGTATATGTATATGTATATGCATCCCGAGAAAAAAATGTATAAGTATATGTAGATGTATACGACTATGTATGTATATTATTAAATTAAATTAAGAAGAAATTGATATTAGGGGTTGAAGGTTTTATCAGTGCAATGGTTGTTTGTGTGCTTCAACCGAAGGTCAAAAGTGAAATAACCCATATGGGTAAAGTCCTTGAATTGCTTTTAGAATTCTAGATTGAAAAAATATTAAAGGACGTTGAAGAGAGTTTGGGAAGAACAATTGACATTGATGAGTTCTATAGAAATAGTCCTTGTAGGATTATTGTTCACATTTTGGCTGAGTTAGACTTAAAGAAGGGCTATCATATAACATTGAAATAGAAGTAGGAAAGACAATTCATAATGAAATGATGGACTATATAAAAGTCGCATTTGGGTGTGCAAGGTGTCATGTTTTTGGGAATGTTTTGGAGGAATGCATGCAACCTTTATGATTTCAAGGTTTAACAACATAAGTTTTCTCAAACAATTGAAGGTTGATATGGGAAGAGGAAGTGACCTTCATATGGAAAGGAGGAAAAAGGGGCTATCCTTGATTTTGTTGACTGAAATTCAATCAAAACAACTTCTGACAAAAGCTTAGAATTGAATGAATTAGAATATGTCATAGGGTTGGAGGGGTATCTAGGTAATGAACCACAAATATCACTGAAATAGAACCTTAAATACCAAAGGAACAACTCTCAAAGCTAAAAGGTGGCACAGTTGGATGCTAAAATCTTAATAGATAAGTATTCAAATGGTAAGTCAATTTCCCATAACTCATAAAGCACCATCCTTTTAAACAATGTCCAATTTTGGTTTTGAGGATAGGGAAAGGTGATCTAACTTTGTAAAATGCATAAAAAAACCATTAAGAGTTTTAAAGGGGAATGAATATGATGTAGAATTAAATAGGGAATTGGGTACCCTATAACTCATGTAGGGAAAGAAAATGCTCCTTACTCAATACCAAAAAATAAAATGATAAGTCGTAGAATTACTAACCTTATTATTAAACAGGGATTTTCTCTATCATGCTTGAGAAAAAACTATGAAAGAAATCCAACAATAGAAACTAAAATCAATTGAATGAGTCCTTAGAGCAAGGCATTCCCTGCCAAGAATAAAAACATGATTATTTTGTCCCTTAGTATCAGAGCGTTGGGTACTGATTCTAAAAGGTTTGCTCTTGGAATATTGGTAAGAATACATAGACCATATATGATATTACAAGAAATGATGGAAGAGGATGAAAATACTATAGGCTTTTGGAAAAATTAAAGGAGAGGATTTTTCTAGTTGAAGATGCAATAAGCAATTTCAAGGGGGGATTCTAATGAGATGGAAAACATATGTGGCCTTACTAAAGTTCTATCTTGTTTTTTTTTTTAATAGTAATAGGTAAGAATATATTAGCATATTCTATACAAAAACACAAAAACATTACATCCAAAAACTTGAGTAGCATCACTTTCTTGTGTTTTATATAGCAAATCTAGAATTTACTCATCTCCTCAACCAAAGACTTCTTACATACATCGAGAAATGTCTATGGATATATTAGCCTAAAGTACATGCCGAAGAAATTACAACATATAGCTGAAATAGTCATTACAAAGTGTGAACATTTACAGTAATCATCCAATATTATTATGTTATCTATATAGACTACCTAATTCAATTCAAGCAAACAAGTTGAGATAGTATGTGCAAATTGACAGAGAACGTTGGAACCATGGAAACTCATATGCAGTCTAATTATGCTCCATGTATATTTCCAATTTTTGGATCCATGACAACTCATATGCCTTCCTGTTGTGTTTCTTGTATATTTTTCAATGATGTTGTCTAATGAGGCCACAATTTCGCCTGGAACCCTTGGGGCACCCAAAATCCCGAAGCTTGTTGAGAAGTGCAGCAATAAAGTCTTAATTTGACTTTGCCTTGGTCAAATTGAGAAAATTTGAATTTCCACATCAACAAACAACTTGGATGCAATTAACTTGTGTGACATGGCTCTTGTCACTCAGTAAATTTGAGTTAGAGGGCTTGGAGTTCAGTTAAGTATGTGTGATAGCTAAATTTTAGTAATCCATTTCAGTTATATCCATTTGTGTTCAGTTAAACTATTTATAACTATTGGAGGAACTAGTGGAAGTTAAACTAGTTCTAACTGTTGGAGGAACTATTTGAAGGTCAATTATGCAGTGGGACAATAGTGTAACTCAATGATCATCCATTTCACTGATCAATCAATCTAAAATAACTACTGCATGCAGAGAATTCGATTTCCTAGTTGTGGTGAAGATTCCAAGGCAGAGTAACAAGAATTTTTAAACTAGTTTGAGTGTACAAGTGTTGCATGCAGTCAGATGATCGACCTTGGGAATTACGCAATAAATTGGAGGAAATTTTTTAAAAATAGGGGCTAATTCTTCAAGAATTGCACAAGGAAATAGGGGCTCAAGCAGAGGTAGAAATTGACTAAGTCTAGTTTAGAGATTCTCATTAAGTAGAGAGATAGGTTATTAAATTGCATGTTGTGCTCGGTGCAGGAAAGAAATTGTAATACATATTTATTCATCTGATTAACACAAAGAGGATTGAGGGGTTTTTCCTAGTTGGGTTCCCTGAGAAAAATAGTGTGCATGTGTATTATTTCCTATTGCGAGATTGTTGTTCTAAATTGTGAATTGAATTCTGCAGGTCAATAGAGTAAAATTGTGTCTCTTGATTTAGATTAAAATTTCTTGAGAAGTTGAAATTCTATCACCAAATTTCTACACGGTATTAGAGTATGATTCACATTAGAACATGAATTTCGAAGTTGTTTATGAGGAGTTTCAAATTTACATATTCAGTTTAGTAGGATCTCTTCAGAGTTGGGAGAATGGCCTTCAATGGAGTGAGATTAGTGTATTCCTTGGAAGGCAGCTCTAATTTCATTGCATGGAGGCAGTGCTTGATGACAATGGCTTGCTGGAATACATCAAGAGATACGTTGCAAAACCAACATAATATGATGCCCATAACCTAGCCCAATGGAAAAAATATGTAGCTAAGGCAAGAAGAATAATCTTGGAGGGAGTGGGAGACAACATTGTCTAAAATCTCCATGGGAAAGAAAATCCTTTCGCAATGTGGAAGGAACTGACAAAGCTGTTTTAGAATAACAATGATCATAGAAAACTGGCCCTCAAAGATAAACTTTGAAATATCAAGATGCAAAAGAATGATACTATTTTGTATTATCTCAGCAAATTTACACAAGTTATTGTTGAACTTAGAGGGGTTGGTGTGAATGTTGCAGAATATGACTTGGTGAGCGTAGCTCCTCCAGGCCTTCCCCAAAGCTGGCATAACTACTAGGACATGGTGAACGGGAGGGATAAATTACCAAATTGGGAACACTTATGGTCTGATTTGGTACAAAAAGAGATTAAAAAAAAACCAGAGCTCAAACCTCATCCAAGGGTGAGGATGAAAAATATTTTGCATTTGTTTGAAAGGGAAAGAAGGGCAAAGGGAAGAAATATTAGACCAAACCAGAATCCAGCCAAAGGGGAAAGAAGAAATACTTGTCCAAAATAAAATGCTTCAATTGTCATGAATTTGGTCACTATGCTACAAAGTGTCGACTCAAAAAGTCTGGCAAGAAGAACTCAGGAGGAGCAGCAGGTGAAGTGTTGGCTTCACAGTTTGAGCTAGACTTCACCCTTATCACACGCATTGCCAACATTGTGATGGGGAGTGTGTGGTCCTTGAACTTCGGTGCCTCGTTCCACATGACAGGGTCTAGAGAGTTTTTCAATGACATGGAGGAGAAATATCTCCAGATGCATTTTAAACTTGGGGATGACGGAAGGTACAATGCTACCGGGATTGGTACAATAATTTTCAAGAGGGAGAAGGGCTCCCCTCTTCATCTCAAAGATGTAATGTTTTACAAGGCCTGAAGAAAAACCTCATATTTGTAGCAGTTTTGGAAGACCACGGTTATGATGTGATCTCCAACAAGGGAAAGCATTCTTGAGACACATAACCATTGGACAGGTGAAGCACATTGGGGTTCATGTGAAGAACCTATACAAGTTGAATGTGGAATATTGTGCTGCATTAAGGAATAAGGTAGAGAAAGTGAAAATTCACGATGTTGGCGAACTTTGGCACATGATATTGGTCCATTTGACCATGACACCCTGAAAATTATGCAACAAATAACCAATGGCCTCCCTAAAGGATCACTTGAGCAATAGGATGTCTCTAAGGGTTATACCTTGGGGAAGTATGTGAAATCCACATTCCATGAATGAGACAACAAAGCACATGTAGTCTTGGAAAGTGTCTCTGATGTTTATGGACCCTTCTTGACATCCTCCACTACCAGACACAAATACCTTTTTATTTTTATTTTATTGATGATGTAACACCCTCATCCCACATCTACCCCAAGTAACTGGCCAACCGGAATAAACATGTGACAAGAGGCTACTGTAATGATATTCAACCTCCTAGGTGACCTTAAGGAAGTGGAACCGATAGAAACACAACACATAGAACTTGTACATCATCAATGACACCCCCAAGAGCTAATCCAGCCATTCAGGCCTCTTACCCCTGGGTCACACTGACCTTTTGACCTCTTTGAGCCATAAACGTAGGCACATGCTTGCAAGCCAGCGTCCAAGAGGCTATAGTCGTAGTCATAATACTGCATGCCAACATCCAGGGCCCAAAATACTCAGTTCTATGCTAGCATCCCTGGGATTTGAACCACCTTTTCAGGGCCATAACCCAGTGCTCTTCCTAGAAATTCATGAAAAGTCTAAAGATGATAAATAACAACAGGAAAATGGTACAGAAACAACCACTTCAATAAGAACTTATCTGGACCCCTCCTAGACATGACAAGAAATTTTTCAAACATGTCACAAACATTGAAACTATAGGTGTAAGCAATAGATCTTAGCATAGGGGTCTCATACTTATTAGAGAATCGTTAAGAAACATTGCTCCCTTACATCATTAGCTACAATACAATCTATTTGACCATATATACATTGTGCATTCACTTACAAGTAAAAACATGGATAAAGCCATACATCATCATTGATGAAATACACGCTTATAACCAACATAATAACAACATAATTGCCATGGATACAACAAAAATAGAATCCACATAATAGCCAGTACAATTATGCATCAAATACCAAAGGAATGATCTCTTCATTAATGAATGTAGAAAGCAATGGGATATGGGACTTCCAAGTTCCACCTGACCATAGATTGGCTGAGCCAAACCTCTCTTCATCCCATCACCCCCGTGCCATATTCCAAGCATGAATGTGGGACTCAAACTAAAAGAGCCAACCAGGGCATCTCGAGGCTAAACCACCTCACCCTCATCCATATAAATTAGGTTTTATTGTAATCCACACTAGATCACTAGGCCAACACAATAAACATGTAATAACTAGCTTTATCGTGATCTACACCCAATCACTAGGATAACACAAGCATGGATATCACTGGATTCTCTCTACCTAAACTATGAGGAATTTTCCTATCTCCTAGTCTCTCAAGCTTTACTGCAACCCATAGTCTAAATCAGGGGTCACTAGGCCCTAAATCGAGACATACTCTCATGGCTTTATCATATATCCCAAACCCAAGATTCCTAGGCCTGATGGAGTGAAAACCACCTCTCAGGCTTTACTGCAATCCAAACCCGGATTACTAGGCCCTAAACCAAGGAAACACATGAACCAATTGTATATCATATCATTCAGATATCCACCTCACTCAGCTTCGAATCCATCTAGAAATCCAACTAAACCAAAACGTGAGAACTCCACAACACCATGGCTATCCGGAAATGGAAAGGCTAGGCGTAAAAAACTGTCTCACTTGGAAAAACCCATGAAAAGATAGAAAAGGACTACATGCAATACAATGCATCCCATATCTAGAAATGAAATCATACATGCAAAGAATCCTGTTGTAGCGACTTGATTCCTGCTCCTCCTTGCTTTCTTCTTCTTCCTGCTTTCTTGCCTTACTTGCTCCAATGAAAAAGTGCTCCAAGAAAACTATAAGTATCAAAGAGTATGAGAGAGAGAATATAATTTGATCCAAAAGTGTGAGCCATAATCCTTTACCTTTGCCTTTTCCAATTTTCTGGCCATAATAAACCAAATGAACACGCACTAGGATGTTTTTCCCATCATTCAACTTGGAATAAGTGGCCCATCAACCGTGGTTATTACTTTTAACTTTTGAATTTTCATCAGGGCTGTTACAGAACCCTCACCCTTGGGGGAACATCGTCTCGGTGTTCAAAGACACCTACAAACCAGTAAACCGTTGAAAATAAACATATTGCCTATGTAGCTTTATAACATAACTCGTTGCAGTATTTACAATGAATAACCTGCTCAAAAGCAAAAATTATCATGACAATCTTACTGTGTATTGGAGCTTTATAACACATCTCATTATGGTATTTACAATAATATACACATGTAAACATATGCACATTTTCTCAACCAACAAATAATAGGATACATTGCTTTCATTTGCAACAAGGGAATCCAGAGGCTCACACCTCCACCCTCAAAGTAGTACTGGGATTCACTTCCTCCCCAAGAAGTCCAAAACCCACTATCATAGTCAAAATTTGCATGCAATGTCAAGCCCTACAATCCTGCGCTATTGTACCCTAAGTGAATAGATATCGGTTCATTGTTCCAAGGGACATTCCCAATGTCCATCTGATTCCATTTGACAATGCTAATTACCAAAACAAATCCAACTTCGGCCTCCCATTGTTTGCTAAACAGTCCCTCGGGAAATTGAGTAATCCATTTTCGTGCAGTCACTCACCTTCCAAGTTCCTCAACATCCCCTATCCCAGGTGATCCATCCCTTGGAAAGACGTCCTCGCACCAGAAGATACAAAAACCAAGACATATACCTGCCTCAAAAGCATCATACCAATCATATCATACTCATGGTAATCAATGGACACTATTGGGTACCAATGTACCACAATGGCCCTGATCCTAAAGTGCTTTATCATCATATTGCTGCCTGTTTCAATTCCCTTTGTTGGCACTACTAGTTCTTGTAGTTGGTTTCAACTACCCAACCGGGAATTACATGCTTCCTGTACTAGGCACATAATCCCATTAGACTAAAAAAAATTGAAATAAAATCAAATCATACCTCATTGGTAGCTCATCAATAAGGTACACTTGCAATGATGTTCACTTCCTGTCACAATGAGTCAAACTAGTTGTTTGATTGAATCATTGTCATGTATAAATATATCACATCTGGTTAGCTCAAAACACAACCATCATAGGTCAAAACCATAAATCACATACAATCATCATAAAACATAATCATAAAGCACATGTAACCATCATAAGTCATAATCATAGATCACATGCATAATAGAATTGAAATAAAATATCAATACTTATCCATCATCGATCCTTACTTTTGCCTTTTTTCTTTTATTATAAACCGGATCGGTTCCCACACCCGACAAACACTAGTGCCTTCTCTTCAACTACCTACACATACACATAGTGTACAACACGTACACCCACACAAGGCGTACAACACCACACAATACATACACCCACACCAACATACAACACATACACTTACACCCGATGTAAAACACAACATAATACATACACATATACCTGGTGTACAACACAATACATGTACATACACATACATCTGGTGTACAACAAAACACAATACATACACCTATACCCAGTGTACAACACAATACATGTACATACACATACATCCGATGTACAACACAACACAATACATACATCTATATCCGGTGTACAACACAACACAATACATATACGTACACATAGTACAACACAAAGAATACACATGTCATGATGCCACGACTGCATAATGCACATACATAGTACTGCATGCCCGCAACACAACATGTGCGAAATGCACAATACCACATGTATAATTGTACCGTATGCACAACATGTACACAGTACCACCTGTACACAACACTACCTACAAAACAAGTGCACAACATCACATGTACACGACACCACCTGCACAACGTGTATGCAATGCCAAATGTACACCACACCACCTACACAACGTGTACGCAATGCCAAATTTACACCGCTCCACCTGTATAATGTGTACACAATACCACATGTACACAACACCACATGCACAACATGTACACAGTGCCACATGCACGACATGTACATGACACCACCTTCATAGAATGCCACATGTACATCATGTACACAACACCACATGCACACGACACCACATGTAAAATCATGCACACAAGACCATATGTAAATAGCACCATATGTACATAACACCATATGTACAACATGATCACAACACCATATGTACATAACACTACATATACAACATGTACACAACACCATATGTATGCAACACTACATATCCAACATGCGCACAACACCATATGCCCACGACAACGCATATCCAACATGCGCACAGTATGATATGTACACAACACCGCATATCCAACATGTACATAGCACCATCTATACTTATCACTGCATATGCAATATGCACACAACACCATATAAGCAACATGCATAAAACATTATATGTACACAATAATACATATGTTACATGTACATATCACCATAGGTACAATCACTAAAAATCAAAGAAGCAAACATTGCGATTTAATCGCGATGTTTTCAAAAAATCGCGATTTTTTCCGGCCAACGATTTTATCGACGATGTTTTCCCGATTTTTTGAAAAAATCGCCGATCGGCAAAAAATCGCGATTCGATACGAAAAAATCGTGGCATGCTAAAACAACGACGTTAAAATGCGATTTTGATGTTTTTTTTTTTTTTTTTCATTTCCACATGGACAGGTTTGGTTATGAGAGCTAAGGAGTGAAGGAGGAGAGCCAAGGAGGGAGATACATGATCTACAAGCCCAAGATTGGACAAAAGTGAAGAATTTCTTGCAAGCCAAGCGAACAAAAATCGAATTTGGACCAAGTGTCTCATGAAAACGTTTTTTCCCGGTATGGGCATCAAATTTGACCCATTTTTTTTTGTTTTTTTCTTGTTCTTCATAGGTTTCTATTACCCTTGTATTTTTCATCATTTGTGATTGCATTTGGTTGTTTTTGTTTGTTTGTTTTTGTTTTATTGAGAGGAGAGAGGGTTTATTTTGGTCAAAAAATGCAAAAAATTGTTTGTTAAATTTTGTTTTTTATATTTCTTCTTGTGCTCTTAGTTTCTTCCCATTATTTTTTGCTTGTGTTTCAACATGTATTTTTTACATTATTTTTGCATTGAGTTGAGGTTTTTTTTGTGAAAAAAATCAAAATGTTGTATGTAAAATTGTAATTTATTTTATTTTTATTTTTTAACTTACTTGATTTTTCTTGTGCCCTAGGTTCAAATTTCAACGTTCAAAGTTCAAAGTTTCCAACATGCCAAGGAAATTAGATCCTTTATGGGAATTTGGTGAACTTTGATCGGGGTTTGACCGATCAAACTTGACTTGAAAATTATGTGGTCATCACATGACGGGGAGGTATACGGGTTGAAATACCACCTGGCACAAATTCCTCGCAGGCATGTGAAATGGGCCCTTGCACAAACACCAATCCCGAAATAATCGGAAAGGCCATGAACTCATTAGGAGAAATAGAAACCACTAAACTCGGCAAAGCGGCTACGAAGGTCAAATAGCAGGGGTTTAGGATTGACCGTGAGAGTGGTAGTGGCTCTTCGGCCCATCGGCCTCTTCTACGGACGACCTCGTGGCGCACTCCTCATTTTTGCTCCTAGAACCACTCACGGGGCACAACCATCTATCTCCTCCCTTATTAAAAAAAAAGGAGAAGGAAGAAGGCGATAATTTGTTGAATGGCTTGTTTCTTTGGAGTGATATTCCTTTCGGTGTTGCCGGGGCAATCCCTTTATTAGGCTACGATTGGTACTATATCATTTGTTGTTGGCCCAAGATCTAAGCCCCTTCATATAATGACCTTAGAGGGCGCGTGCAAGCAGCCTAAGCTGCACCCGAGAAGTTACTGGAAGGTTAGGAGCATCATGGGAAGTCACGGGATGCCTTTGTGATGTCGAATGGTTGGAATGATCAAAGGGGTAGGACCCTTATTAAATTCTTGGTCGATTGTCCCAATGGAATGATATTTATGAAAATACGATGATGCATACGCATATCGAATCACAGATTGTTATGTGATTTATTATATGTGTTCATTACGGGAGGTTGGGCCCCAAAATGTTGTCCAAATCATAACGGACAACGCGTAAACTATGTTTCTGCTTTGGCAAGATGTATGGAGGAGTGTCAGGAGCATATTTTGGACACCTTGTCTTCTTTGTTGCCTTGATTTGATGTTGGAGGACATCGAAAAGATTGATTTTGTCGAAGAGATTGTAGAATCATAAAGAAGAATCACAAAATTTATATATAATCTAATGCATACGTATGCCCAATTTGATGAGGACATTCACCGACAAGGAGTTGGTGCGCTGTTACGTTGCCACTAGTTTCATATCTTTCAAAATCCCTCTTGAATTCTAGTGGGATTTGAAGAGAATGTTTCTTTCGGATGAGTGGTGTGCTTTGACTATCAGCTGCAAATCGAGAGGGAGAGGCCTTCCTAGGGTTGGTGTCATATCGGGGAAAGTTTACGGGGTGCAGGTGGAAGAGGTGTGTAGCATTACCGAACCTTTGGTAAAGGTTCTTAGATTGGTGGATGGAGACGAGCCACGTGGGCTACTTGTGAGAGGCCATGGATAGGGATAAAGAAGGCCCCATTCCTGACTATTATGATGATAAGGGTGATGAGGAGTTTCGAAACCTTCTTATGGGAAGTGATTGATGATCGATGGAACAACACACTCCATTTTCCCATTCATCTTGCATGCGGAGAGTCCTTCACGAACCCGCATTTGCTTATTCATGTGGTTTCCTATTATTTGATGCGAGGTCATGGATGGCTTTCACTTGTGTTCGGAAGATGGTGCCAAATCCGCCAGACGTGCGAGAGATATCCAAAGAGATGGAGGTATATAGAATGGCAGGTGGCACCTTGAGCTTTGACATGGCTATCTAGGATAGGACTACTAAAATGCCATGTAAGATTTTCATTATTTCAAAATTTTTCTTATGTTTGTAACTTTATAAGTTTATCTTATTTGTTGTAACTTGTAACTTGTAGATGCATGGTGGAGGAGCTACGGTGGCAAGTTACCAAAACTCCAAAAACTTGCGGTAGAATACTCGGCCAAACATGTGGCACTTTAGGATGCGAGCGCAAGCTGAGTGTATTTGAAAAAATACACACCAAAAGGCGCAACGAGGGTAAAAAACTTAAAATATTCCAAGCTGATTTTTGAATTCATTAAATTTTTTTTTTAAATATTTAATTTATTTACATTTATGACCCTTGTACATGTTAGGGGCCCGGCGGCTCAGCCCCGGCATGGTTTACGTCTACTACAATCTTAGATTGTGGGTGAGACAACTTGAGAGGACCCACGATATGGAGGCCATCTCTTTAGATGCGATTGACACCAGCTATTTGAATGGAGGTTTGAGGTGAGAGGCTGTCCTTCGATCGACCCCCCCGATTGGATAGAGCGAGGGAGGTAGTGGAGGGGAGGACGAGGAGGAGGACGATCGGGGGAGGAGGAGGAGGAGGAGGAGGAGGAGGTGACACCCACTACCACTCACACGGATGGGGACGTGGTACTTGCTCCTTTAGCTCCTAGTGCTTCGAGTTTCCCGATGCAATTTAGCGGTTTCTACTTCTGAGGCACGTGAGCCCATTTCCGATCTCTCCGGCTTCTTCATCTAGAGAGAAAGGCAAAGTTGTTGTATTTTCTCACAAGAGGGCGGAAGGAAATCGGTAATATAGGACCATAGGTTATATGGTGCAGTGGCAGACTCACCGTATATGACATTATGAATCATGATATGAGATACATTATTATATTTTTTGTTGATATTTTGAGGGCCGAGTTGACTCTTGAGACTCGGGACTTAGTATTCGGACATGATTCGGTTTTATGTGTGATGTAGCACTAGACATGATATTACACATCTTATATATTAGTTTTTTTTTTTCATATTTATGCGTCGATGCATTTATTTTATCTTGTAGATGCTTTAGATATTAAAAAATTGAAAAAAAATGAATATTTTTGTATGTGCCAATTTTTTCCGATTTTGGAAGTGTTTTCCCGATTTTTACAAATTTTTTATTTTATTTTTATTTTTTTTATTTTTATTTTATTTATTTTTAAAATTTTTAATTTAAATTTAAATTTAAATTTAATTTAATTTAATTTAATTTATTTTTTATTTTTATTTTTATTTTCCGATTTTTTCCCCTCATGGAATTTAATCTCGATCGCGATGTTTGCAACATTACTAAAAAATACATTATTCACAACATATACACAACAACGATACTACACATCCATAGGCCACACATTGACCCCACAAAACAACCTTGCTTCTAGTGTCTTTCCATTAGCCATGCTTATCCTAGCATGTCGTAAAATCAAACTAGCTTCACTTTGTTGATGTACTCCTCAAACATTACCTTTCCATAACATAGACATAGGCATAGTACAAGCATATAACATGAATTCATGTCCATATGATACGGCCTCATAGATCTTCCAAGGCTACTCTACCCGATTGATTCCTCCTTAAGACTAAGAACACTCTTATTGTCATTCACCTCCATAAGCAATCATTCCTCCATAAGATTGATTCTTGAAAACACTGCCATACAATGACATAAATACATACATACATACATATATAATCATTAGCATAAAACGATCATCATCATTTTGTCAAACAAAGAAAAACATACATACATACATGTATACATATATACACACTATAACATAATCATGATCACATCATAATTACCATATAGCATAAGGTAAAGGTTAAGAGATATTCCTTTGTATACGTGCATAGGAGCCATGTACAACATTGAAACCAATAGTTCCCAACATAGCCAAGGCATCTAACATCTTGGATCCATTCATTGCGCCTACTGCGCAACTATCGATTTACCAAATGGACTCAACCAATCCAATTAATTGTCATATTCTTTCCTTAATTTGTGCTTACTCGTACCAACAGCGATCTTCATTTTTGTCTTACATTACTTTTTGAGTTCCATTAATCTCTTCTTGAGCTTCACCAAATTTCCTCTCTTCCCAACCAATTCCTAAACATAAAACATAAAAGGAAAGAACAATAACAACCAAAAAGGAAGACCATGAAAACCAAAAGAAATATGACACCACTGTAATTAGCAAGGCCTTGCATTGGACATAAACAAAACTACAAATCAAGTGCAAACAAATCATAAAAGACCGAAAGCACAAGACTAGCAACAAACACTATGACTCAATTCCCAATGGGTTCCCAAAGCTTCCAAGGAAAGCTCAACCCTAGCCTTCTTAAATGTTCATTGCGGTCTCCTACCATAAAATCCCTTGCATCATACGGCCATAGCGAATAAGCTGTCGGCACATAAATAAATATACCAATATACCTCTTATCTTACCTTATTGTGCCAAGAACGCTTCCTTGTAGCGAACACTTCCATGCCATCTCTCGAGTTCTCCAATTCCTTGATGAATCTATCCATAGATGGAAACCAATTGTTATACCTATCAAATACATGTTCATGAATATAACACATGTCCACATAATGTCGAGACAAAACCAAGGTCAATAAGACTTCATGTGTCTAAAAGTACTCCTCGTTTGATTATGGTTTTAAACATAGCCAAAGAATTCTTTCCCAATTTATTTATTTAAACCTTTCCCTTACTACAATTGAGTCTTACTACATCTTCATCACATAACCCAACTATGAATTTATATACACAATTCAATGATTGCACTATCCAACAATACCAATCATGTTTCCCTACATTGTTCACATGTCAATCATATATTCCAAAGTCAGGCAACATATCTATCAAAGATTTAAAATCAACCTTTACCAAACTTAAAAACCATGTCATAATCAACAATAAAACTCACATGTAGTCATAATACATAATATACCAACTATCACCTACATGTCCTCAAGTACATATCAATTGCCTCAACATATATTGAGTTGGTACAATACATCTTAAAAACCAAATCATTTCTTCATGCAACCTTATAAATACATATTCGTATCATGACTAATCGAACATTCCAAACAATCATCTACATAATATACACCACTCAAACACCAAATAGGCGACATAATCAAATAATTGAGCACCAAGTATATGACATAAGTAAACTCATACCTTAATGTGTATCTTGGGGGAGGCTGTCTTGTTCTCATTCAATCTAGATTAGCACGATATAACTTCACAACATATCAACCCAATCATAAATAAGTGTGATATCCATAACAATATCTAGCTAACATGTTCACACCCTAAACTCATAAACAATTCTAATTCATGCATACAATCGCATATGTATAATCGATTACATACATAAAAAACACACTATATAATTAGGCCGACTCATGCACAACGAGATATCATAACCTAACCATCAAGTCACTAGCATGTAACAACAACAACTTATATATGTGCTCATCGACGAAATGTAACCTAATTATCAATCTAACTATCATACAACAACAAAAAGTTAACCCATAACATGCTCATAAACAACATATAAGTTAGCTACCATAAAACAACAATAACAGTGCATACCACCACTAGTTGTTTATCATTCATGACTATACGAGACACATGTACATATAACCACAATAATAAACTAGCACCTATAACTTCGTAACCATAACATCGATAGAATGAAAGGAATACTCCTTAACCATAATGCATATAACGATGCCTTAACCTACATACCTACATGCCCGGTATCCAAACCTCTATAACAAAAAATGCCTGTTGCCTCGAGGTCCAATGTTGCAACTACACTTTGATGGTGTGCATCTCCTGTTCTATCTTAGCCAACACATTAGCATCATAACTACCGTATCATCAGACCCTAATTTCATACAAATGACCTTATACATCAGCCTTCACCAAACCAATACAAACTTGACCATATGCACCCACTTGACATGTATAACCAGTACACGCTAAACAACCAAATGCATGTCCCACAACAACATCACATAAGCAAGCATGCATGTACTGTACAGCTGCAATACAACATGTGACCTAGAATAAACAACAATGCATACACAACATGTAAACATGCTGAAAGCATGCACGGACAATACATAAACGTAGGTAACACACTGTGGAGTCATACACTCACGACAACATGTTGACAACCACACCATCAACACTTCCATGGTGACACCACTACTATATGGCCAATACAACACACATAAAACAACATATACACACATATAAGTACAAACATATACAACCAACATAAAATCATGACCAACACAGAGGCCCATCGATTTCAAGGGTTGAACCATGCTGCGATACCACTGCAACAACACCCTCTTCCCACATCTACCCGGTAACCGACCAACTTTGGGTAAACATATGATAAGAGGCTACTATAATGGGATTCAACCTCCTAGATGACCTTAAGGCGGTGGAATCGACGAAAACATAACACTCTGAACCTTGTACATCATCGATGACACCCACAGGTGTTCTTCTCGACCATTCGAGGCCTCTTACCCTGGGTTGTGCGACATTTTTACCTCTTTGAACCATAGACGCAGCCATAGGCTTGCGATCTAGTGTCCGAGAGGCTATAGCTGCAATAATAACACACATGCAGGCGTCCGGGGCCCCAAATACTACAGTGATGACACCGACCATCAAATCTCGAGATTTGAGCCATTTTGAGGCCCCGAACCCGGTGCTCGCCTGAGAACTTCATGAGAAGTTGAGGAAGTGATAAAATAAAGGAAGACAATGATACGGGAAGCAATCACATCAATAAGAACTAATACAGACCTCCCTAACTATAAGTAGAATTTATTGTCAAACATGTCACAAACATTGAAACTACGAGTGTAAACAACGGATATGAGAATAAAGGTCTCCTTACCCTTACGAGAAGGTAAGCTAAGAACGTGCTCACCCATATTGAGTACAATACAATCTCTATTGTTATGGTATGTGCATTCATTTATAATCAAAAACACTGGATGAGCCATACATCATCACTAATAAAACTACATACACTTATAACCAACATAATAACAACGAAATGCCATGGATACAACATCAGAATCAAACCTATGCTCAATACATTTGTATAAATACCAAAGTAATAGTTTCTTCATTTAATGAATGTAAAACCAACAGAGAACAGGAAGCATACGTTACTCAACCACAGTCACCAATCGGTTGTAGCAATCCCCTGAATGTGTTTACAACAGAACCTTAACCATTGAAAATCCAAACATATGGCTACGAGCCATACATCCCTCTTGGGTTATTAATAGTGAATCTTCACTAATTGAAGTCTTCTACAGTAGCTTGGGTGGCCGAATATGGTTTCGCATGGCTCCCTCAAGATCCACCCAACTATTGAAATATTGTTATATTATACATATATTTTATCTACGTACGACCAATCCCTCCCATGTGGGGCAAATAATAAAATCCTATACCTATCACCGTGCACATACCTACACAGCTACTGCGCATGTACTACCCTGTACTTGTACTACTGCATGTACCTATACACGTAACAACACATAGTCCTTTATAACAACACCTACATATACCACCTGCTATGCTGCAACACCTTCTTTAATATCATATGATCCATTTGACCTACACTGCAAAATCTTATGTAAGTACGTATTCAGGCCTCATAGTTACTATATTTAACACACCTTCCTACTAAGATCCTTCTAGGCCTTGTTTTTCTTTCTCCAGTCTTCCTGATCTCGAATTCAAACTCACTAATCGTGGCCAACCATCTAGCTGCTTTTCATTTAAGTTGGCTGGTCAAGCAGTACCTTAACCCAATGTGATCACTCATCGTACAAGCTGTTGGGTATGGGTACCGATTGTCTTGTTGTTTTGTATCACAACATTGGACCCACACGCATTAATAGGGTGGCAACGCCGCATGCCATTACTTATTTTAGGGGGGGGTACGAAGTGTTGAGCTTTATGGGTTAAGACACGCCGAGAAGTTAAACATATGTAAAATTGCCTTGTAAGTAAGTAATTTCTAGTCAATGCGGGCCGTTCATTAGGCGGATGATGCGACGGTAGATGTTATGATTAGTTTAGGGTTTTTGCCTATAAGGCAACCCCTCGCTTGTATGAGGGCATTGTATTGCGCTTATATATTGTATGTGTCTCGAGTGAGAAAACGATAGGGAAGGCTGCATTACGAAGGATAATATAGTGGATCTACTATAGGTTGTGTCTCTTCATTTTCTTGGATAATAGAAAGGAAGGGCCCGGATTTGTTTGGTGTGGTGTGTGCGTGGAGTGAACCAATATATCTATGTCTCTAAGTTTTTATGTGTTTTGTGTGCTTGTGTTTTACTTGCATATTTTATGTGTTGCATTGCTTTGTAATATATAATTTTCTAACAATTGGTGTCGGGCGAAGGTTTATTTGGCTAATAAACTCGCGGGAAAGAAGGGTTCGGTTCGAGAACGGTGCGGAAGATGGTAAATTTAGGGTCGAGAAATTTAACGGCCAAAACTTCCCGTGTGGAAGATGCGGATGGAAGATTATACGTATCGAGAAGATGCATTGCCTACCAGCCAGGCGGAAAAACAAGCGTGGTAGCGACGGATGGAGAATGGGAGATTCTCGATAGAAAGGCACTCGGAACGATGCGGTTGTGCCTCGCGGCCTCATTAGCATTCAATATTTCAAAGGAAACAACAACAAGGGTTTGATTAAAAAGTTAGTGAAATTATGTAAACATAGCCTCAACAAGGTATTTTTATTGTGTGGCGATTTGCTTTTAATAGAAGATGTCGGAAGGTGGATACATTACTTGGAACCATGTAAATGATTTTAATACGGTTACTAGTTAGTTAAGTTCTATAGGGGTAAACTTTGATGATGAAGTTAGGGCTATTTTATTTTTGTGCTCATTGCCGGAAAATTTCCCGGAATGGTTTAGTTATGGCCATTAGTAACTTTGTCTGCGGATCTAGTACTTTAAAGTTTGATGATGTTGTCGGTGCTATCCTTAGCGAGGAAATACGACGGAAAAAGCTACGGTGAGACATCGGGTAATGCTTTGAGTGCGAGTCTAGGGGAAGAAAAATTGAAAAGAGAAGAGCTCGGAATCTATGTAATAGCGATAAAGAAAGGCGGATCCAAGTCCGGATCGGGGATAATTAATGCTAGAAATGCGAAAAGAAGGACAACTAAAGAAAGGCTGTGGATCTCGGAAGGGAAAAGAAGGAGACGCACAACGAGAAAACAATCGTGAAGCAAATATGATAGGTTATGTGTTACAAGATGCTTTGATTCTTTCTTTCGAAAATGTTACTAATTTTTGGGTGGTAGATTCGGGGGCCTCATTCCATGCCACACGTGATAAGAAATATTTTCATGACTATGTTCGAGGAGATTTTGGACAAGTTCGTTTGGGTGATCATAAACCACAGTAAAATTGTTGGAATGGGTAAAGTTCTTGTAAAACAACGGAATGGAAACCAATGGCTATTAAAGGAGGTAAGGCATGTTCCGGATACGAGAAGGAAAATCTGATTTCAACGGGGCGAGTTAGGCGGTGAAGGTTGTGTGACAACTTTCCACGAGATAAAACTTGGGCTGTAAAGGAGCTGCAGCTAAGCAAAAGGAGAAAAGGTTGGTACATTGTATTTATGCAATGGTATTTCTGACTTTGTTAATGCTTTAACTTCCAAAGGAGCAGATGCACCATTATGGCATCATAGGCTCGGACACATGAGTGAGAAGGGGATGAAGATTCTTCACTCAAGAAATTTGTTTCCAAGTTTGGAAAATGTTGATTTGGATTTATAGCAAGGAAATTGCATTTATGGAAAACAAAGAGTCGAGATTTCTCAAAGTTGAAATAAAAGAAGAGCGAAAAATTAGAGCTTGTGCATACAAATGTATGGGGACCTACTCGGGTATCATCTCTCGATGGCTCTCATTATTATGTTACTTTTATTGATGATGCAACTAGAAATACTTAGTTTATTGTATTGAGTCATCTGATGTATTTGATACTTTCAAGAAATAGAAAGCTTTGGTTGGGATTGAGGAGACGGGAAAGAAGATGAAGTGTCTCGGATCAGACAATGGAGGTGAATATTGTAGCAAAGAGTTTGATGAAGTGCTTGTTCGAGCATGGAATTCATAGAGAGAAGACGGTTCCAAGAACACCCTGAAAAATGGTGTGTCGAAAGAATGAAAAAAACAATCATGGAGCGTGCAAGGTGCATGAGGATGCATGCGGGGATTGCCTTTACAATTTGGGCGGGATGCGTAGATCTTGCTATTTATCTAATAAACGAAGGGCCTTCAAGTTCCTTGGATGGTGGTATTCCGGAAGAATGGACGGAGTAGAATGGTAAACTACTCCTTTTAAATCCTTTTGGTTGTGAGGCCTTTGTCCATATTAATAAAAAAGAAAATAGAACAAATCTTGAGGCAAAATCAAAGAAATGTACCTTTATTGGATATGGTGTTAATGATTTTGGTTATCACTTATATGATTGTAAGAAAATCTGAAATAATTAGGAGTAGAGATGTAATATTCAATGAAAAGGTCTTGTAAAAGAAGTCGGTTTCGGGGAAAATAAAACGGGAAAAATAAAACAAAGAATACACGGTTCTTGATGAGATCACGGAAAAAGTAAAGGTGCCTAAAAATAATAATAATCATGACCACAACATGACAACATGCACCTCAAACACCTAAAAGTGGTATCGAAAGATCTTCTCGGAACAAGTAGACCCACGAACGATAATCTCCTTCATTATATTATTTATTGTTGATTGATTAATTGAACCCGGAATGTTATGAAGAAGCAATGCGAGGTTGAAACTAGGAAGAAGTGGGACCTAGCAATGAAAGAAGAGATGGAATCCTTAATGCATAACGAGACTTGAGACTTAGTCGGGTTACTCATGAGTAAACACATTGCGAGAATAAATGGGTTTACGAGTTTGAAGGAAGAAGATGGAGGAAAACAAAGGTACAAAGCTAGACTTGTGGTGAAGGGGTTTGCACAAAAGAAAGGTATTGATTTTGATGAAATATTTTCTCCTATTTGTTAAGATGAATTCAATCGAACTATTTTAAGTCTTATGGCAATGGAATATTTACATCTTGAACAATTAGATGTAAAGACAACATTTATCCATGGAGATTTGGAGGAAGATCTATATGGAGCAACAGAAGGATATGAGGTCAAAGGGAAAGAAAAATTAGTGTGCGAGTTAAAGAAGAGCTTGTATGGCTTAAAACGAGGCTCCAAGGCAATGGTATCTAAAATTTGACGGGTTTATGTCGACAAAGGTTTTACTAGATGTCAACTTTGTGATCATTGTGTTTATCTAAAAATTCAAAATTATGGCAGCTATATTATATTGTTATTGTATGTAGATGACATGCTTGTTTGCGGGTCTAACATGCGAGGAAATAGAAATGTGCTCAAAATAAAATTGGAAAATTCCTTTGCAATGAAGGATTTAGAGATACATAAAAACAAATCCTTGGTATGAGAATAAATAGGGAATAGGAAAAATCGCAATTAACCTTTGTCTGCATAATGAGTACATACAAAATGTGTTGAAAATATTTAATATACGAGAATGCAAAACAGTTAATGCACACTTACTAGCCATTTCAAACTTAGAAAGGAGATGTGCCCCAGACGCAGAAGAAATGGACTATATGTCTAAAGTTCCATATGCATCGGTAGTTGGAAGCAGCATGTATGCAATAAGGTACTTTGGACGATATTGCACATGTAGTGGGAGTTGTAAAGCGGTACATGACAATCCGGAAAAGAACATTGGATGGTAGTGAAATGGATTCTAAGATATTTGAGAGGTACCACAAATCAAGCATTATGCTTTGGTGGTTCAAACATTACTCTACGGGGATATGTTGATGCAGATATGGCAATTGACAGAGATAACAAGAGGAGCACTACAGGGTATGTATTTACTGTAGGTGGAACAGTTGTTAGTTGGGTTTCAAAAATCCAAAGTGTTGTTGAACTTTCAACAACAAAAGTAGAGTATGTGGCTGCTATAGAGGCTAGTAAGGAAATGATTTGGTTACAAAGGTTTATCGAAGAATTGGGTCATAAGCATGATGAAGGCAATTATCATTTGATAGCCAGGTTCATTCATCTTGCAAAGAGCTCGACATTTCATTCCGGACTAAACACATACGGCTCAGCGTGTACCATTTCATACGGTCGGTGTTGGAAGATGGACGGTTGAAGGCTGGAAAAAGATACACTAGCCGAATCTGAGATATGCTAACAAAAGTTGTAACTAGGGAGAAAGCGAGTTAACACTTAGTTTCAATTGATCTTCAAGGATGATGATGAAAATGAGAAATAGCCAGGTCCAAAGAGGAGTCATTTTCCAGCAAATGAGGCAGCGGTGGAGTTGCTACAATCAGTCTCCAAGTGGGAGATTGTTGGTTGTGGAGCTTGATTATCTTGTTTATTTTGTATCACAGCGTTGGACCCCTATAACTTAATGGGGCAACAACGCCCCCCATAATTAAGCAACCCCCACGGGGGTCCCGGGGGGGGGGGGGGGGGTGGAGCCCCCCCCCATGGCGAAAGGGGGTTTTAGGGCGGCGCCTCGCGCTTAAAACATATGTAAAATTTCCTTGTAAAAGTATAGTAATTTCTAGTCGATCTAGGCCGTTCATTAGGCGGCGGGATGTCGACGGTAGAAGTTATGTTTAGTTTAGGGTTTTTTTGCCCTACATGGTAACCCCTCTCTTGTATGAGGGCATTTGTATTGTAATTTGTGTATTGTATATGTATTCTCGGACGGAAACGGATAGAGGCCATGAGAGAGAACATATGATATTATAGAAGATTTTAATAAGGTTGTGTCTCTTCATTTTGCTGGATAATAGAAAGGAAGGTGGACTTTTCAGGGTGGACATAGCCCAAAGCCCCGGGTGAACCATGTATGCTCTTGTGTCTCTCTGGTTTTAGGTGTTTTGTGTGCTTGTGTTTGCATATTTTATGTGTTGCATTGCTGCGTAATATATAATTTTCTAACACAAACCGCTTGCCAAGAAGATAGTGCCTCCACATCTTGATACATGAACGATAACTACTAGCTCAAGATCATGTTTCGGGTAGTTGTTCGTGCTCATTTAGCTTTTCTGACCCATAGGATACCACATATCCATCCTACACAAGAAATCCACCAAGCCCTCTCGTGCAAGCATTTGTGCACACTACAAACTCCTTGTACGGGTCTGTGATCTTTAGAACGGGAGCATGTGGCTAAAGCGCAAGAGTGGCAACAAAACTAGCCTCACTCTTTTTCAATCAAAATTCTTACACCACCCTGTACAATGATGCAATGAATGAAATCTATGAGAAATTCTTGATGAACCTCACAGTACTAACATAGCAATCCCATGAACGACCTCACCTCACCCTACTTTCTTAGGAGCTACCCACTCCCATGATGGCTCTTATCTTTTATGGATCTATTGCAATTCCCTCCTTGGAGAAAACATGTCCCAAGTAGTATACATCGATCAGAAGAAACACATTTGTTGACTTAGCATACAACTTATGCTCTCTCAAAAACCTCAACACTACTACCAAATTCTCGGCATGCTCTTCCTCATTTTAGAATACACCAATATGTCTTCAATAAACACAATCACAAACTTGTCCAAACATGGACATAACACATTGTTCATCAAACACATAAATGTAGTTGGGGCATTAGGCAAAACAAATGGAACTACAACAAACTCATAATGCCCATACCTAGTTACGAATGTGGTCTCGTAGATGTCACGATCTTTGATGTATACACGATGATAGCCCAATCTCAATCCAATCTTAGAGAAAATTGTTTCTCCCTTCAATCGATCGGACAAATAATCAATCCTCGGTATTGAGCACCTGTGTATTGATGGTCACTTTGTTCAAGTAGCTGTTATTAATGCACAATCGAGTGCCATCTTTCTTCTTCACGAACAACAACGGGTGCACCCATGGTGATACACTTGGCCTAATGTACCCTTTGACCAACATTTCCTTCATTTGGAATTTTAACTCTACTAGCTGCAGTGTAATCATCTTGCGGGGTGCTTTTGATGTTGGGGTTTCCCCTGGCACCAATGCCTTTGAAAATTCTACTTCCTTGTGCGGTGGCAACTTTGAAATCTCTATAGGAAACATATCTTGTGTTGCAACATTGGATAACTACATAAAATATCTACATCCTCGACCTCCTTATCTTTGTCACTTAGAGATATGAGCGCAAATAGTACACACCCCTTCCTACGACTGCGCTTGGCTTTGCATGGTTGTCACCATCCTAACTGATGTGGCTTTCTTATTTCCTGCAGGCCATAGTTCCCCATTATCATCCAAGCACTCAATAGCTTTGTCATAGAAATCTACCTTGGTCTGTGGAGGTATAACGATCCATACCCAATACAATATTGTAGGAACCCAACGGTAATATGTTCAAGTGCGTTGTTGTAGGCATGCCATTTAACTCAAATGCACATGCTCTTACCCAATATTTAACTCTTTTCTTGGTACCTATGTGTGCACTATTGGGTCTGCATGCATATCTTTACTCAAACCACACTTATCCACCAAGTCGGGATTAATACAACTATATTTGGGTCCAAGGTCAATCAAAATAGAAACAACTTGATCACAAAGCTTACCGTCCATCTGAATGATAGAAGCTTTGATGATCTACCTACATATTGTCCACAATTGCATAAATCCAAGGAATGATATTCCCAACATCTCCCATTGTTTGTACTTCCTAACGTGAAGATTTGTGCCATTCCACCTTGATGTTGTGGACAATATATCCTCACATGATCTTTGCCTGAGTCAACCTTTGTATAGTCTTCCGGCCCTCATCCTTACTATGCTCCTCGACTAAAATCCCCGTCCTCTACTAGATTCTCCTTATTACTTGTGTCTTGAGGCCTTTCTCACTTCTTATCCCATTTTACTTTGTTATTATCATTACCTCTCGATCTAGCTTAGTTTTTATACGTAGCCGATTTTCCATAGCAATGATTGAGTTTCGGATGTCCTCCTCCAATGATCTAGGCTCGTTGAACTCAATCCTATCTCTGAATACAATCGACATCCGACTAATAAATCTCTGAATCTTGGCCTTCTCCTCCTTGATGTAAGGCACATATCTCGGTAACTCCAGAGCACTGCTAGTGTGCTCTGTTATCATGGAACCCATCTTGACTCATAAAATTCCTTTTCCCTGTCATCATAGTATATTTTTGATGAATGCTTCTTTGGTAATAGCCTTTCGGGCTGTCAGAGTCAACTCCTCCTCTCAAAATATCTGACATTCTTCACATCTTCCCATCAAATGTCTTGCTCTACCTGCGAGGATGAAGGTGGCTATCCCCTGCTTTCATACTTTCTTAGCAATCATGCAATCTCAAAAAAAAAACTTTTTCGTGCCAAGCAACCATGCCTCTATATCCTATGGTTTCTTCATCTCTCTGTCAAATGTATGTGGTTTTCCTGTTTTTTAAACTCTTCTAGAAAATATCCCTGTCACTCATTGTATAAGTATGATACCAATGACGATCATGATGCCTATACGAATTAGAAGCTAGAATGATACATGTGCTCATCACTCTTCCTATCCAGGTGTCCAACAACCTTCCATCTCTCAACGTATTAGCTCTCTTTGACCTACACCTACCGGGAGACCTACTTCCATATACCCCATTAGTTCTGTCCTCTTACCTATAACTAATCCTAAGTGGGCCACCTTCGCTTAACTACGACAAACTTTGAAGGATGCATTAACCTCTTGCTTGCTTACTAGGTGCCTATATAAGTCTATCATTGTTTGCCTTGTAACTCCTTATTTCTTCATCTAGACTTCTCGGTGTATACGCAAATGAGGTGAATGTCCAATACCATGTTGCTCATATGACTCATATGGAGAATCTCGGTAGTATACCATTCTTATATTCATCTTTCAATTCTTCCTATAATGTGCCATATGTCAGCTAAACTAATTCATAAACAAACCAACATACCTTAGTGTAATTTGGGGAGGTTACTTCCTAGAAGATCAACCAATCCAACCTAATACATGTATAGATATAATCATGACAACATATAAACATATAATGTCTATGCGTATAAGCACATAAATGTAATTCTAGTAGGAGGTCCAATCATCCATACACCAATCCAGAAGTTTGACCACACACAATCACAAGCACGAACCATATGCCAGGCTTATAAGAAACATGACCCAACATGGACAACTAATGCCTTTTCAACACATGACATCACTTAAGCAATCATTCACGGACCTTTTGCCGACATGACCAATATGTTGCCTAACATAAACAAGAAATTCACATACAATATGTAGCAATATGTAAGCAATAGTGCATGCACAATACATAAAGCAAAGACACAATTGTTCATACATTCATGACAACATATTGACGACGACACCACAAGAACTTCTATGGTGACACCACTTTGCCACCATGGCCAACTGACACGAATGCATCGGCCATATAACATAGTTATGAAAACACGTAATTAATCGTCCTTAAGCATGACCAACGCACCACCCATCGATCCAGAGAGTTAGACCCATGTGCTGCGATACCACTCTATAACACCCTCTTCCCACATCTACCCAAGTAACCGGCCAATTGGGGTAAACATGTGACGAGAGGCTACTAATATGAGATTCCACCTCCTAGATGACTTTAAGGAAGTGGAACCAATAGAAACATGACAAACAAACCTTACAACACCATCATTATTAACATCCCCGGGAGGTAACTAATAACTCAACCCACAACCAAAGGAATCATGAGAACCAACCGAGGAAAACAATCAATGGAAATAAACCCACTGCAATGCCATGGTTGTCCGGAAATGGCAAAGTTTGAGGAAAATCCACATGCATGCCAAAACTAGTTAGAAGAACATACATGCAACTCGGTACACGCAATCAAATCTCGTTGTAGTTGTTGATCCGATTTCCACTTGTGATTTCCTTCTCTTCCTTTTCCTTCTCGCTCCAAATCACCAAGTATCCACACTCCCCAAGAGTGCTCCCAGAAAACTCTAAGTATCCAAGAGTATGAGGGGGGAGAGAGAGAGAGAGAGAGAGAAAATAATGAGAGAGCTCCAAAAAATGCCTTTGAAAAGGTTGCTAAGCTGATCCTCATAAGCCTTTTTATAGAAGTGGCCTCTATTTCTTCATTTCCATTATTTTCCTTCATTTTCCTCCTCGCATGCAACCTGCGACCTTTCATCTCCCTTTTCTCCAAATTTCAATTATTTTCATAAATAAATGTGCCCGAAATACTTTTGCCCTCTTTATTCTTAGCCATAGCCTTTGCCAATTTCCTTAGTCATAATAAACCATGTGAACACCCGCACCGGATGTCTTGCCCAACATTCATCTTGGAATAAGTGTCCCATCAACCGTGGTTATTATTTTAACTTTATTACATGAAAATTTCACCGGGGGTTGTTATAGAGATGGAGTTTAAGGAGGAACGAGTAAGTGGATTATTCTACACTAACCTTTGAGAGAAGGCAATTTTTAGTCTTATTATGTAGTCGATGGCCTAGTCATGAGATCGTTGAGTTGTGTTGAAGATTGCAACAAGAAACAGTAAAGGAGGCATCTACGAAACATCATCCTTGATCCTAGTTGGAAAATAATCACCTAAAATAGGTGGGGCCCACACGGGCTATTTTTAGGTGTATGTATTTTTAGACATGATGATCATATTTCGAAGTTGCGGGATGCTATTTGTAGATGGTTGGTCAAGTTGGAAAAATAGATGGACTTCTATTTTAGACATATTGGGCGAGGTCTATTTTTAGACTACTTGTGTAAAAATAGATATGTCGAATATTATTGGCTCTTAATAATATTTGGACTCTAAACATTATCTTATTCTCTTGGAGCATTTCAATTAAGTGCACGGATGTGGCACGGGCGACGAAGGAATTACGCTGTTCACGAGGGTTAAGTGGAGCTATTGCATGGAGACTTTAGTTAGAACTCATGTGACGGAAGTTTGGTGGAGTTGTAGAAGTAGTTGGTGGAGTTGTGTTCGGTTTAACTCGGCTAGACACAATTGAGCTAGTTGTATCCAAATCTAGCGGTTGATACACTAGTGAGTGGGTGAATTAATTAGTTAATTAATTCACAAATAATAACTCATTAATCAACTGAAAAATACAACGAGTTAACTACGATTGCATGGTAGTTCGGTGGAGACCCGATGGAGAGATAGATGAAAGGGCAAGATAGACTATGTTGTGACTATAGTGATGCATGAATTGCATCTACATATACATTGGGTTACTGATGATAATACTTGTGATCGGACATATTTGAGCTAGTTGTATCTGAGTCTAAGCTGATTGATACACTAGTGAGAGTGGTGTGAATTAATGATTAATTAATTCACTAATTATTAACTCATTAATCAGGCGAAGAATACATCGGTTAACTACGGTGCATGGACAATTTCGGTGGAGACCGATGTGGAGAGTAGGTGAAGAGCAAGTGTGACTATCGGTTGTGACCATAGTGATGCATGAGTTTGCACCACACGAGTTTGAGATGCCAATGAGGATTGCGCGATTGCAAGCCGAGGGTGGATTCGAGTTCATTCGGAAGCCATTCTTGATGGGGATTGTGCATTAGGCGGGCTAGCACAATCGGTGCATGGATTTGCTAGATCGGACTTTGATTAATTGTGTAGCGATTGGAATGCGAGAGCTTGTGATTAGCTTTGTATTATGATTGTTACATGATCTCTATGACATATATTATATACGGATAGTTGGGGTTTTTGGCTTCGAGGCTTTCCGTTAAAATGCCGTGTTCATATGTGTGAATTTTATGGTTTCAATGTGTGCATGCAATTGATTTAATTTCCGCATGTGATGATCAATGAGTGGAATAGATTATGTATTGTGCATGAAGAATAAAAATAGTGTGTGATCGGGAGAATATTAGGCATATAAGATATCGGTTATATAATTTCTACATGGTATCGAGCTGTGTTATAGATTTTCTACATGGAATGAGAGCGGGAATTTTGGGCGCGCGAGTTTTGAGAGAATATCTGAATTTTTTGGTAGAAATATTTTGAGAAACAAATAACATATTTGGATTCCTTGCGAAAAAATACCCAAATTGGAAAAAAAAAAAACGGTCGAATCGGAGCTCGGATGAGGGAGATATCGTACATTTAAAATCGGCTCTTTTTGTTAGAAAATTTTGCGACGGCGGGACAATTGCAATGTGCGCGAGCCAGGAATCTACATGCGAGGTACAAGATGCATGAAAAGATTTAAAGAGAAAAGCGAGAGGTTAGTGACTTGTTGGTTGAGAGGGAGCCTCTCAACTTGCAACATGAGAAGCGGTCTGGAAGGTTGTGGAGTAGCCACAGCGGAGATGCAAAAGAATATTTATAGATTTGAAGTAGATGGGATTTCTACGGAGCTTCCTCTTGTTGGGAAGTGTGAGAAAGCCATGCAATTGAAGCTTGAGAGGGAGTAGGATTTTCATGCGAGGTAAGAGTGAACCTCGGGATGGGGCTTGACCACAGGAGATGAGGATCATGGAGTGGGAGCAACCACTCATGCGGAGAAATTTCATGCTAGATGGGCGGAGGAGTGCATGCGGCTATACCACCCGGGTGAGAGGTGGGGCGACATGCATGGTAATCCCAGAGGATATTTGGGTAGGATTCATTGAGATGGTGTGGATCTCTGCTGGTTGAACACAGCTACGAAGACGCGAAACGGTAGCATGATCGGTTGGATTGATGCGGGGCGGATCGAAGTGACGGTGTCGGTCTTGGAGGCGCGGTTCGGAAGTTGACGGCAAATGCGAGTGCATGGGTGCGAGTTCCAGCAACGTAGTGGTTCCTGAATACATGTGCGATAATTAAGCATAAGTCGAAGACTTTGATGATAGATGCATTATGCGATTGAGTTGTTTGGAGCCTTTCGAGTTTCGAAGTGTTGCGGCAAGAGTTGCGGGCGAATGCATGGAGTTGCATGTCGCATGCAAAGGCAGTCCCTTTCTTGTTGAGAGGGAGTGTTGAAGATTGCAACAAGAAACAATAAAGGAGGCATCCTGAAACATCATCCTTGATCCTAGTTGGAAAATAATCACCTAAACTAGGTGGGGCCCACAGGCTATTTTTAGGTGCTTCTGTCTATGGCACTGAACATGATGATCATATTTTAAACGGTTAGGGATGCTATTTGTAGATGGTTGGTCGAGTTGGAAAAATAGATGGACTTCTATTTTTAGACATATTAGGCGGAAGTCTATTTTGAAGCTGCTAGTCTAAAAATAGATATGTAGAATATTATTAGCTCTTAATATGTATTTGGACTCTAAACATTATCTTATTCTCTTGGAACGCCGGTTAAGGGTACTAGATGTGGCACGGGAGGTGACGAAGGAATTACGGCTTGTTCTGAGGGTTAAGTGGAGCTATTGCATGGAGACTTCGGTTAGGAGCTCATGTGACGGATTTTGGTGAAGTTGTAGAAGTAGTTGGTGGAGTTGTGTTCAGTTTAACTCGGTTAGACACGGTTAGGCTAGTTGTATCTAGTTTAGGCGATTGATATAGTGAGAGTGGTGTGAATTAATGATTAATTAATTCACTAATTATTAACTCATTAATCGAAGTGAAGAATACATTAGTTAGCTACGGTGCATGAATAGGTTTTAGTGGAGACCGGTGGAGAGGTGATGAAAGAGCGAAATTGGGCTATCGAGTTGTGACCATAGTGATGCATGAGTTTGCACCACACGGGATTTGGGATGCCAATGGGACTATTGCGGGGCATTCCGGCCGAGGTGGTTGAGGTTATTGAGCTATTCTTCGGCGAGATTCGCATTAGATGTAGGCTAGCGGTGGACGGAGAGATCGGTGCATGGATTTGTAGATCGGACCTGATTGGTGTGTAGCGATTGAAGATACTAAGAGCTTGTGGTCGCTGTTATGATTGTTACACGATCTCTGTGACATATATTATATATAGATAGTTGGGGTTTTTAGCTTCAAGCTTTCACGTTAAAACCTTGTGTTCATATGTGTGAATTTTTATGGTTTCAATGTGTGCATGCAATTGATTTAATTTCCGCATGTGATGATCAATGAGTGGAATAGATTATATGCTATTGCATGATGTCAAATAGTGTGTGATCGGGAGAATATTAGGCATATAACATATTGGTTATATAATTTCTACAAGTTGTGTACCACATTGAAATAAAATATCTTTGAAATCAGACAGAGGGAATGGGAAAAAAAATGTTTAAAATTTTATTTGGGGGAGGAGGTACTAGGTATGTTGGGCTCGATAAAGGTTTTGGTGTAAGTATTAGACACCTAGCATAGATCCAAACATGTATAAGAGGTTAAGGTGAAAGGGGTAAGTTGTAAAGGGCTTGTTAATAGCTATCTTGTCTCCATGTCAACTTGTATTATAAGTTTCTATGTTATTTGAAACTAGTTATGGTGGAAGAAAGGTGTATACGTGGAGCATAAAGCGACCAACAAGAAGCATAAATTTGGAGAAGGTTTTAAGGGGATTGGGGTTCCAAGGAGATGATTTGGACTTGGAAGTGTTGATTGGAGATAATCGATATGGTTAGAGAATAATTTGGAGAATGCGGGAATAGTTAGATGAAGAAAGCAAGGATATGTGTGAGCAACGGAAAAATTCAAGTGAGAAGGGGTGGTCGAGGAAGATGTACGGTTGGGCAACTAAGGGAATATGGTGGAAAAATCCTGATAGGGAAATTCAAAGAAAGAGAATAAGCATATCTAGCAAAATCATTTCTTACTCTGTGCCTTGAGCGAAACCCTTCCTTTGCATTAATAAATCAACACTTCCAAATATTACATTCAACTTAATTTCTAGCAAATGTGATTTCCCTCGTTCCTTGCTTTAAACCTTGGAAATTTCTTGTTACTCTCTCTTGGCCCGTATTCAAATTAACACCAATAATGTGGCTCCTCGAGTGTCGATTGTTGAATTAAGTCACCATTTTGTTTCTTGTATTTTCATGGTTATTGACAAGTCCAATTACCCAATGGGATGGTTTGGTGTAAATAGTAAAACACAATTCATTTCGGCACCTCGACCTTTTCTGATTAAATATGTCAAGTATATTTTTCTACTTTTGGTTAAAACATTTCAACCTTTGTGATCATAGGTGGTTTTTTATCCAAGCTAGGTTGGCTAGGGTTAGGGAGCCAACCCAATTTTGGATGGAAGAACAATATGTGCAATGTTGTACGATGCTATCAGGATCATGTGACATTTGGTTGAGCTTTGATGCCTCATGGGACAATTTTATCCCCCACGGTGGCGGTCATCCTCCACCCCTATCCATGAGATTTGAACCCTATGACATGATGGAAAATAAACACAGACGAAACCAACTAGTCTACCTCATGGATAATAATACGTGGTGTTTATTTTCCTTTGTTTTTGGGGGTGATAACAAGTCTATGTGAGCTAGGAGATAGAGGTTAAGGAGGAAAAATCAATGGATTATTCTACATAAACATGAATAAATTATGTAAATAGAATAAATATAATTATTAATAGTCAAATAAGAATTATGTAAGTAGTCATTTAGTTAGTGAAAGGGCATGTCTAAAAGGAACCTTTTGATCGAGAAAAGGCCTGCCTAGGTGTGTAAGCGAGGGCCTCATTGTAACATTTCATCATCACTTATACATTTAATATATAATAAATTAATAATGAAACCCTCTTGTGTATTTTACAATTAAGTCAACAAGCCTACAACTTTGTTGCTCCATTTGGTATCGAGAGCGGGTTCGTGTTGCTGACCTGCACTGCACTGGTTGCCTTGTTGTTACATGTAGTGCCTCGAAATCGGCACGCCGCTCCGTGTCTTCATCAATGATGATGGCCGATTTCAACAAAAGTTGATTGATCTTGAGATTAAGATCAATAATTCCGATATGAATTCACTAAAGATTAATCGATCTTGAGGATAAGTTTACGGGACATTGACGACATCAAAAAACTTCAAGACACGACAAATCGGATAGAAAAGACAAATTGTAGACATAGCGAGTCCACGAAGAAAATTATAACAAACGATACGAGAAGACAAATGCCATTTGGGACAAGATAAATGCGATGCAAGAACAAAATATTTGAATATTGGACATAATCGACAAAACAATTCGGTAGATTCGAGAGAATTCGGAAGATAATAATGAAGAATCACTACGTGCAGCAGAGATCAACAGTATGAAAATTTCAGATTCGGATGAAGATGATGTGAAGGAAGAATATCTTAAGAAACAAGATGATGAATGTGAAATTAATGACATGATTGCCCCCTTAAAGGATGTGAATAAACAAAAGCAATTTGAAATTTTATAGGTGGTCTTGATAAAAAATCTGATGGTGAAGATGACATTGACTTAGGCATAGATATGGATTGTTTTGAAGTAGGGATTAAAGCGACAATGAGTCAAAATTTGCATAATCAAGATAGAGACTTCGTCCTTAGAAATATGAGATTAGTGGAAGGCCGAGGTATGGAGAATTCTTCATAAACCAACAACAACGGCAACAATTTGAAACTCGCAAAATTGAAGATGATCATTTGGTGTCTACTACGAGGGTTAGTATAGTGTGTGCACTTCTCCCAGGATGGGTACCGAGTCTCGGCAATTAGAAAAATTATCGAAAAATATAAATATACGTGGATTAGTGATTGATGAAATTGTAGAGACAACATTCATCATTTCGAGATTAAATAATCGGATCACTAAAAAGAGAAGATGAGGAATATCTCACAACATTTCGTTATACTCATAGCATTATTGTTGTTCGACACATACAAAATTTTCACCAACCTAACGAAGAATTATTTGAAGCTCAAATTCTACGGAACAAAGTTCTCATGGCGTGAGATCAAACAATATATGAAAGACTATAAGTATAGCTTCGATTTCAGATGTGGAATTATCTTTGTTACCTGGAGAGGAAATATTAATTAGAAGTATTTCGGAGGAACACCGTGAATAATATTAGCATAGTAGTGAATGGGTTGTTGTTGCCATCCATTATGGATTAGCGAAAAAGTGAAAACGGTGGCGAGTAATGCGATCCAACACATCGGCAAGGTGTTTCTAATATGTCGCAGCACCACGAGGGTTTATGTGGGATGCTATATAACGCTTTCTTTGGCGGCCGCTACGGAATGATATGCCCGGTGTCGCTATCGGTCGTTGTGTAGACGTGGCCTATGAGTATTGCATGGACCCAATTCCGTGGGAGGTTGTTGTCGGCGACCTATGCGGTACGCGGGGCTTTTTTGATCTCGCTTCTATAATTCCGGCGAACCAACGCTAATAATTTCCTTTTGTTACGTTGGTGACAAGCCACCCCCTCCTTCGACGCGACTCTCATTCGCTGGATCCACTCCCACGTGCTCGACGCGCACCCTCCACCACGACACAACATCGCATCTGTTGTCGTCGTCGACGTCTTGTACACAATCATCCATTGTCATTTGCGCACTCCGGGTTCGACATTTCGTGTTCGTAAATTCATGTGCGAGTGGGTGTGTGATAGAATCACGCCACCGACGTGCCTGTGTATATATTTATATATAACTTGATTAGTGTTTATTAATTAGTTTATATAAATTTATTAATTTAAATTTTATCTCTCTCTCTCTCTCTCTCTATATATATATATATATATATATATATATATATATATATATATATATATATATATATATATATATATATATATATATATATACACATATAAAAAGACGGGAAAAAAAAAAAAATAATAAATAAAATCGTAACCCGAAATCGAAAAAACATGAATTCACGACAATGTACAAGTGAAATATACAAAGAAGGTACCCGGTGAGATCAGTCACCTTATCTTTGCGGTAACCAACCACAAATGAGGAAACTTTTCGGTAGTATAGATTTGAGGACAAATATTTGAAGGAAAGGGCAATGTTACAGATATATTTCATAACAAATAGAATAAATATAATTATTAATAGTCAAATAAGGATTATGTAAGTAGTCATTAAGTTGGTGAAGGTCATGTCTAAAAGAAATGCCCGGTCATGAAAGGCCACCTGTCTAGGTATATAAGTAGGGCCTCATTGTAACATTTCATCATCACTTATACATTTTATATATAATAAATTATTATTACGAATACCTCTTGTGTATTTTACAATTAAGTCAATAAGCCTACAACTTTGTTGCTCCACTACACATACCTTATGAGAGAAGGAAATTTTTGTCTTATCAAGTAGAGAATTGCCTAGTCATGAGATCATTGAGTTGCATACCATAATGAAATCAAATATACGGGGAAAGCTTTACGAAAGGGGAATTTTTTTTTTAAATTGCTTCAAGGGAGGAAATGCTAGGTATGTCACGTTCGATGAAGATTTTGGTATAGGTATTAAAAACTTAGCATAGATCAACCATTAATATAAACAGGTAAGTTCAAGTAGGTAAGTTGTAAAGGGACCATTAGCGGCCATCTTATCTCTCTTTCAACTAGTCTTGTAAGTTTCTATGTTGAACTTAACTTGGCTAGGGTGGAATAAAAGTGTATGCACAAAGCATAAAGGAGCTAGTGAGAAGCATAAACTTGGAGAAGTTTTAAGGGGATCGAGGTTCACAAGGTTAGATTGGAATTGGGAGCATTGAGTGGAGCTAATCAATGGTTAGAGAATATGTTGAAAATCCATACTTTGGTGAAGAAGGCAAGGAGAGATGTGTGAAGTAAAAGGAGAATTCGAGTGAGAATGGTGGTTGAGGAAGATGTAAGGTTGGAGCAAGTGATGAATATGATGGAAAATTTCTAACACCAAATTCAATGGGAGGAAACTTTCTAAGTGTGCCAAAACGATTGGGTTCAAAAGGTATGGTACCCATTTATAAGTTATGCCTTGAAATTCCATCTAATAGCATAAATCTCATAGCATTTTATGTCCAAATAAAAAAGAAGAAGCAAACAATAAATAAATAAAATTACGTTTGTATATGTATTTGTATATGCATCTCGAAAAAAATGTATAAGTATATGTAGATGTAGATGTAGATGTATACGACTATGTATGTATATTATTAAAAATTAAATTAAGAAGAAATTGATATTAGGGGTTGAGTTTATCGATTACAATGGTTGTTTGTGTGCTTCAACCAAGAGGTCAAAGTGAAATAAACGATATGGGTAAAGTCATTGAATTTCTTTTAGAATTCTAGATTGAAAAAATATTAAAGGGCATTGAAGAGAGTTTGGGAAGAACAATTGACATTGATGAGTTATATAGAAATAGTCCTTGTGGGATTACTTCATTCCATTTGGCCGAGTTAGACTTAAAGAAGGGCTATCATATAGCATTGAAATAGAAGTAGGAAATACAATTCATAATGAAATGATGGACTATATAAAAGTCGCATTTGGGTGTGCAAGGTGTCATATTTATGGGGAATGTTTTGGAGGAATGCATGCAACCTTTATGATTTCCAAGGTTTAACAACATAAGTTTTCTCAAACAATTGAAGGTTGATATGGGAAGAGGAAGCGACCTTCATATGGAAAGGAGGAAAAAGGGGCTATCCTTGATTTTGTTGGTGAGAGTTGATAAAGCAACTTCGACAAAAGCTTATAATTGAATGAATTAGAACATGTCATAGGGTTGGAGGGTATCTAGGTAATGAACCACAAATATCCTTTGAAATAGAACAACAAATACCAAAGGAACAACTCTCAAAGCTAAAAGGTGGCACAGTTGGATGCTAAAATCTTAATAGATGAGTATTCGGAAATGGTAAGTCGATTTCCATAACTCATAAAACACCATCCTTTTAAACAATGTCAATTTTGGTTTCGAGGATAGGGAAAGGTGATCTAACTTTGTAAAATGCATAAAAAAATTATTAAGAGTTTTAAAGGGGAATGATATGATGTAGAATTACAATAGGGAATTGGGTACCCTATAACTCATGTAGGGATAGAAAATGCTCCTTACTCAATGCCAAAAAATAAAATGATAAGTCGTAGAATTACTAACCTTATTATTAATCCATCCAAATTTTCTATTGAAGAGACATTTGAAATTTATTCCAAACTCAAATACCACCTAAGGTCTAAGAAGGAGATAAATCCAAAGGGAAGAGGGTATTAATGGGGGATTAGGTTTGGATCCAATAAGGGACCTATCTTCAACAATTGTTGGGAGAAAGTATTTTCTTTATCATGCTTGAGAAAAAACTATGAAAGAAATCCAACAATGGAAACTAAAATCAATTGAATGAGTCTAGAGCAAGGCATGCCCACTTGAGAATAAAAATGGGTATTTTTTCCCTTAGTATCGAGATAATACATATTTATTCATCGATTAACGCAAAAAGGATTGAGGGTTTTCCTAGTTGGGTTCCCAGAAAAATAGTGTGCATGTGTATTATGGTCTGATTTGGTACAAGGAATAAAAAAAATACCCGAGCTCGAATCTCATCAAGGGTGAGGATGAAGAATATTTTGCATTTGTTCGAAAGGGAAAGAAGGGCAAGGGAAGAAATTTTAAGTAAAACAGAATCTGACCAAGAAGAAAGAAATACTTGTCCAAACTAAAAATGCTTCAATTGTCATGAATTTGGTCAACATGCTACAAAGTGTCCACTCAAAAATTACGGCAAGAAGAACTTGAAGGAGCATCACGTGAAGTGTTGGCTTCACGAGTTTGAGCTAGAGTTCACCCTTATCACATGCATTGCCAACATTGTGATGGGGAGTGTGTGGTCCTTGAACTTCGGTGCCTCGTTCCACATGACGAGGTGTAGAGAGTTTTTGATGACATGGAGGGAGAAATATCTCTAAGTTTGCATTTTAAGCTTGGGGACGACGAAAGGTACAATGCTCTGAGTTGAGTAAATAATTTTCAAGAGGGAGAAAGACTGGGCTCCCCACTTCGTCTCAAGATGTTATGTTTTACAAGGCACGAGAAGAAAAACCTCATATTTGTGGCTGAGTTTTGGAAGGCAAACGGTTATGATGTGATCTCCAACAAGGAAAGCATTCTTGAGACACATAACCATTGGACGAGGTGAAGCACAATGGGGTTCGTGTGAAGAACACATACAAGTTGAATGTGGAAGATTGTGCCACATTAAGGAATAAGGTATAGAAGTGAAAAGTCACGATGTTGGCGAACTTTGGCGCATGATATTGGTCCATTGCTCCATGACACCACGAAAATTATACGGCAAATAACCAATGGCCCCTCCCCTAAAGGAGTCTTTAGAAGCCGTATGATGTCTCCAAGGGTTATACCATGTTCAGTATGTGAAAATCCACATTCACCAGACGAAATAGCATGTAGTCTTGGAAAGTGTCTCTGCGATGTTTATGGACCCTTCTCGACATCCTCCACTACCGAGACACAAATACTTTTTTTATTTTTATTTTATTGATGATCATAACACCCTCTTCCCACATCTACCCCAAGTAAGCGCGTAAAGTTTGGAATAAACATGTGATGAGAGGCTACGCCAATGATATTCAACCTCCTAGGTGACCTTAAGGAGGTGGGCAAGCCTTGAAGCACTACACACCGCATAGACCTTGTACATATCAGTGACACCCCCCAAGAGCTAACCCTAACCATTCAAGCCTCTGCCTGCAGGTCACCTAACCCTTTGACCTCTTTAAGCCAAAAAAAAAAATGACATGTACAAGCCGAGGCGTCCAAGAGGCTATAGTCATAGTCATAATCTTGCATGCCAACGTCTAGGGCCCAAAATACTAAGTTCTATGCTAGCATCCTGGGATTTGAGCCACCTTTTCAGGCCCATAACCCGGTGCTCTTCCCAGAGAAATTCATGAAAAGTCTAAAGATAAATAACAACAAGAAAATGGTATAAGAGCTTAATCACATCAGTAATAACTTATACACGGACCCCTCCTAGACATGACGGAATTTTTTCAAACATGTCACAAAACATTGAAACTATGGGTGTAAAAAATAGATCTAAGCATAGGGGTCTCATACTTATTGGAGAATCATTAAGAAACATTGCTCCCTTACATCATTAGCTACAATACAATCTATTTGACCATAGATACATTGTGCATTCACTAAGGTAAAAACATGGATAAAGCCATACATCATCATTGATGAAATACATGCTTATAACCAACATAATAACAACCTGTTTCCATGGATACAACAACAATAGAATCCACATAATAGCTAGTAAAATTAACCATCAAATACAAAAGGAATGAGCTCTTCATTAATGAATGTAAAAAGCAATGGGATATGGGACTTCCAAGTTCCACCTAACCATAGATTGTTGGAGCAAACCTCTCTTCATCCCATCACCCCCACATGCCATTCCAAGCATGAATGTGGGACTTAAACTAAAAAGAACCAACCGGTGCATCCAAAGGCTAATATCTCACCCTCATCCATAGAAATTAGCTTTATATTAATCCACATTGGATCACTAGGCCAACACAACTTAAACATGTAATAAGCGGCTTTATCGTGATCTACCACCCGATCCTTAGGACAACACAAGCATGGATATCACCCTTGGTCTCTCTACCCTAGCTATGAGGAGATTTTCCTATCTCCTAATCTCAGGCTTCCGCAACCCATAGTCTAAATCGGGGGTCACTAGGCCTAAATCGAGATATACTCTCATGGCTTTATCATATATCCCAAACCCAAGATTCCTATGACTTTGAACGGAGAACGACTACCTCTCGGGGCTTTACGCAATCCAAACCCGGGATTGCTAGGCCCTAAGCCAAGGAAACACATGAAACGATTGTATATCATATCATTCGGATATCCACCTCACTCAACTTCGAATCTATCCAGAAATCCAACTAAACCAAACGTGAGAACTTCACAACACCATGGCTATTTGGAAATGGAAAGGCTAGGCGTAAAACACGGTCACACCTGGAAAAACCCATGCAGGGAACTGAGAAAGGACTACATGCAATATAATGCATCCCAGGATCTACAGAAAATCATACATGTAAATCAATACATGCAAATAATCTTGTTGTAAGGCAGTTCACCAGCCACTCTTTACTTTCTTCTTCTTCCTGCTTTCTTGCCTTACTTGCTCCAGTGAAAAAGTGCTCCAAGAAAACTCTAAGTATCCAAAAGTATGAGAGAGAGAATATAATTTGATCCAAAAGTGTGATCCATAATCCTTTACCTTTGCCTTTTCCAATTTTCTGGCCATAATAAACCAAATGAACACGCACTAGGATGTTTTCCCATCATTCGGCGCTTGGAATAAGTGACCCATCAACCTTGGTTATTACTTTTCACTTTTGAATTTTCATCGAGGCTGTTGCAGGCTATTACTCACCTTGGGGGAACATCGTCCCTTGGTGTTCAAAGACACCTACAAACTAGTAAGCCATTGAAAATAAACATATGGCCTATGTAGCTTTATAGCACAACTCGTTGCAGTATTTACAATGAATAACTTTGTTCAAAAGCAAAAGGTATCATGACAATCTCATCTTGTGTCTGGAGCTTTATAACACAACTCATTATGGTATTTAAAATAATATACACATGTAAACATATGCACATTCGCTCAACCAACAAATAAAAGGATATGATGCTTTCATCTATAACAAGGGAATCAGAGAGCTCACCTCACCCTCAAAGTAGTGCGGGATTCACTTCCTTCCCAGAGGGAGTCCAAATCCACTATCATAGTCAAAATTTGCATGCAATGTCGAATACACTGCAATCTTGCGCTATTGTACCTAAGTGAATAGATACCGGTTCATTGTTCCAAGGGCACATTCTCAATGTCCATCTGATTCGGTCGACGATGCTAATTGCAAAACAAATCAACTTTGGCCTCCCATTCTTTGCTAAAAATTATAAGGAGAAGTGGAGTAATCCATTTTCGTGCGGTCACTCCACCTTCCAAGTTCCTCGACATCCCCTATCCCAGGCGAGTCATCCCTTGGTAAGGCGTCCTCGCATTGAAAGATACAAAAACCAAGACATATACCTGCGTCGAAAAGCATCATAGCGATCATAGCATACTCATGGTAATCAATGTTCACTATTGGGTATCGATGTACGCAATGGCCTTGCTCCTAAAAGTGCTTTATCATCATATTCTTGCTTGTTTCAATTCCTTTTTATTGACGGTAGTTCTTGTAGTTGGTTTTCAACTACTGACCCGGGAATTACATGCTTCTTGTACTAGGCACATAATCCCCATTAGACTAAAAAAAAATTGAAATAAACTCAAATCATACCTCATTGGTAGCTCTTTAGAAGAGTACACTTGCAATGATGTTCTACACTTTAAATGCAATGAGTCAAACTGGTTGTTTAATTGAATCATCGTCATGTATTAAACATATCACATGGTTAGCTCAAACACAACCATCATAAATTAAAAAACCATAATCACATACAATCATCATAAACCATAATCATGAATCACATGTAACCATCATAAGTCATAATCATAGATCACATGCATAGTAAATGAAATAAAATATCGATGCTTATCCTTCATCGGTCGTTACTTTTGCCTTTTTCTTTTATTATAAGCGAGATGAGTTCCACATGAGCAAACACTAGTGCCTTCTCTTCAACTACCTACCACCCGGACACATGGTGTACAACACATACATCCACACAAGGCGTACAACACCACACACAATACGCACACCCCTGTGACATACGACACATGCACCTACACCGATGTAAAACACAACATAATACATACACATATACAAGTGTACAACACAATACATGTACATACACATACATACGGTGTACAACACAACACGTACATACACCTATACCTGGTGTACAACATAATACATGTACATACACATACATACGATGTACAACACAACACAATACATACATACGCATAAATTGTACAACACAACACAATACATATATACACATGATACAACACAAACAATATACATGTCATGATGCCACGGCCGCATAATGCACATACATAGTACGCATGCTTGCAACACAACATGTGCACAACATCACATGTACATGACACCACACAACGTATGTAATGCCAAATGTACCTTTGCACCACCTACCGCAATGTGTACGCAATGCCAAATTTACCCCGCACTACCACCAAATATAATGTTTACACAACACCACATGCAAGACATGTACATGACATGACATGTGCAGGCTGCCACATGCACGACATGTACATGACACCACCCCACGAAGCATACATGTACATCATGTACACAACACCACATGCACGAACACCACATGTGAAATCATACTGGCACCATATGTAAATAGCACCATATGTACAACATGAGCACAACACCATATGTACATGGCACACATACATATACAACATGTACACAACACCATATGTACGCAACACGCATATCCAACATGCGCATGACACCATATGCTCACGACAACTCATATCATGCGCACGGTATGATATGTACACAACACCGCATATCAGCTGTGCCATCTATGTATGCATATGCAATATACACAACCCACCATATAAGCAACATGAATAAAACATTATATGTACACAATACTACATATGTTACACATGTACATATCACCATAGGTACAATCACTAAAAGCACATCATTCACAACATATACACAACGAAAGCAATACTACACATCCATAGGCCACACATTGACCCCACAAAGCAACCTTGCTTCTAGTGTCTTTCCATTAGCCATGCTTATCCTAGCATGTCGTAGATCAAACTACCTTCACTTCTTTGATGTACTCCTCAACATTACCTTTCCATAACATAAACATAGGCATAGTACAAGCATATAACATGAATTCATGTCCATAAATCTTGACCTCATAGATCTTCCAAGGCTACTCTCCCAATTGATTCCTCATAAGACTAAGAACCTCTTCATGTTATTCACCTCCTGCGCTTAATCATTCCTCCATAAGAATGATTCTTAGCTCCCCTATATACAATGACATAAATACACACATACATACATATATAATCATTAGCATAAAACAATCATCATCTGTCGAAACAGGGAAAAACATACATACATACATGTATACATATATACACACCAACATAATCATGATCACATCATAATTACCCGGAATGTAAAGGTAAAGGTTAAGAGATGTTGCTTTATGCATGCCGGACATACACAACATTGAAACAATAGTTCCAACATAGCCCAGGCATCTAACATCTTATATCCATTCATTGTGCCTACTATGCTGCTTGTCCATTTACCCGATGGACTCGGCCAATCCAAACGACTATCATATTATTTCCTTCGGTTGTGCTTACTCATCTTTTAACGATCTTCATTTGTGTCTTACATTACTTTTTAGGTTCCATTAATCTCTCTTCTTGACCTTCACCAACTTTCCTCTCTCTTCCCAACCAATTCCTAGACACTTTCAACATAAAAGGAAAGAACAAGAACAACCAGAGAAGACCATGAAAACCAAAGAAATACGACACCAAAAGCAATTGGCAAGGCCTTGCAGCACAGACATAATAAAACTACAAATCAAGTGCAAACAAATCGCAAAGACCGAAAGCACAAGACTAGCAACAAACACTATGACTCAATTCCCCATGGGTTCCCAAAGCTTCCAAGGAAAGCTCAACTTGGGAGCCTTATTCAATATTTCATTGCGATCTCCTACCATGAAATCCGGTCCCTTGCATCCTCTTGCCATAATTGAATAGCGCTCCGGCCATAAATAAATGCCTCTTATCTCTTACCTTGTTGTGCCAAGAACGCTTCCTTGTAGCTAAAACTTCCATGCCATCTCTCAAGGTTCTCCAATTCCTTGATGAATCTATCCATAGATGAAACCAATTGTTATACCTATCAAATACATGTTCATGAATATAACACATGTCCACATAATGTGGACAAAACCAAGGTCAAGAAGACTTCGCTTGTAAATGCTCATTAGTTTGAATTATGGTTTCCAAACATAGCCAAAGAATTCTTGCCCAATTTATTTCTTTAAACATTTACCTTACTACAATCGAGTCTTACTACATGCTATCACATAACCCAACTATTAGTTATATACAATTCAATGGTTGCCTTATCATGCTAATACCAATCATGTTTCCTGCCAATACATTGACACATGTCAATCATATATTCCAAATATCCTCAAAGGCAACATATCTATCAATTTAAAATCAACCTTTACCAAACTTAAAAACCATGTCATAATCAACAATAAACTCACAACCATAAGTCATAATACATAATTCCATAACTATCACGTACTTATCCTCCCAAGTACATATCAAGGTACCTCAACACATATTGCGTTAGTACAATATCCCTAAAACAAAATCATTTCTTCATGTAAACTTATAAATACATATATATCATGCAACTAATCAAACATTCAAACAATCATCTACATAATAGACACCTCAATCCAAATAGACGACATAATCAAATAATTAAACTGATACATGACATAAGTAAACTCATACCTTAATGTATCTTGGGGAGGGCTATCTTGTTTGCTCATTCAATCTAGATTAGCACGATATAACTTCACAACATATCAACCCAATCATAAATAAGGTCATGATATCCATAACAATATCTAGCTAACATGTTCACACCCTAAACTCATAAACAATTGTCATTCACGCATACAATCGCATATGCACAATCGATTAATACATAAAAAACACACTATCATAATTAGGTCGACTCATGCAGATATGTAACCCTATTATCAATTCATTAGCATGTAACAACAACAACTTATATATCGTGCTCATCAACGACATGTAACCCTAGTGCTCAATCTAACTATCATACAACAACAAGTTAACCCATAACACTGCTCATACACAACATATAAGTTAGCTACCATAAAACAACAATAACCAATGCCATACCACCACCAAAGTTGTTATCATTCATGACTATACGAGACACATGTACATATAACCACAATAATAAACTAGCATACATAACTTACGTAACCATAACATCAATAGAATGAAAGGAATACTCATAACCATAATGCATATAACAATCCTTAACCTACATACCTACATGGCCAATATCCAAACCTCTATGAAAAAATGCTCTTGCCTCGAGGTCAATGTTGCAACTTCACTTTGATGGTACGCATCTCTTTGTTCTATCTTAGCCAACACATTAGCATCACATAACCTGTCCAATATCATCATGATTACCTAATTTCATACAATGACCTTATACACGACAACCTTCCTGAAACCAATACAAACTTGACCATATGCACCCACTTGACATGTATAACCAATCATGAACGACCAATGCATGTCCCACATATAGCATCACATAAGCAAGCATACACGTACTACACACAAGCATGACCAACATGTGACCTAGAACTAACTACACCAATGCATACATAACATGTGAAAACATGTAAGAAGCATGCACGGACAATACATAAGCGTGAACAACACATGGCAGGTCATACACTCACGACAACATGTTGACAACCACACCATCAACACTTCCATGGTGACACCACGCCACCATGGCCAACACAACACACATGCAGCAATGACATATACACACTATTATAAAACACACACTGCAACCAACACACGACCCATCAAGGTCTAGGGTTGGGCCATGCTTTGATACCCTTTCTGTAACACCCTCTTCCCACATCTACCCAAGTAGCAGAGCCAGCGGGGTAAACATATGACGAGGCGATATAATGAGATTCGGCCTCCTAGATGACCTTAAGGCGGTGGAATCGACGAAAACATAACATACAAACCTTGTACATCATAGGCGACACCCATGGAAGTTAACGAAACCATTCGAAGCCTCTTACCCCTGGGTCGTCTTGACCTTTTGACCTCTTTGAGCCATAGACACGATACCAGGCTTGCAATCTAGTGTCTGGAACTATGGCACCAACCTTCTTTCTTGCATTTCGGCGTCCGGGGCCCTAAACCTTGGTTACGAGCCAACGTCTGCGAGATTTGAGCCACATTTTCGAGGCCCGAGAACCTAGTGCTACTTCCACATAACTTCATGAAAAGTTTAGAGATGATAAATAACAAGAGACAACGATACATAGCGATCACATCAATAAGAAACAATATGGACACCTCCCCTAGCCATGATAGAATTGTGTCAAACATGTCACAAACATTGAAACTACAAGTGTAAACAACAGATGCGAGAATAAGGGTCTCATACTTATCGAGAATCGCTAAGAAGCATTGCTCCCTTACATCATTAGGTACAGCAATACAATCTATTTGACCATAGATACATTGTGCATTCATTTACAAGTAAAAACATGGATGGAAGCATACATCATCACTAATAAAACTACATGCTTATAACCAACATGATAACAACGAGAAATGCCATGGATACAACAACAATAGAATCCAAATAATAACCAATACATTTATGCATCAAATGTAAAGATAACTTTCTTCATTAATGATTGTAGAAACCAAGCGGGAAGCGGGACATCCACGTTCCACTCAACCATAGATTGGCTGAGCCAAATATCTCTTGACCAATCCCCTCGTGCCATATTCCCGAGGCATGAATGTGGGAATCAAACCAAAAGAACGTACCGGGACATTCGAGGGCTAAACCACCTCACCCTCATCCATAGAAATTGGGTTTTACCGTAATTCAAAATGGATCACTAGGGCAAACACGATAAACATATCATAACCGACTTTATAGAACGATCTACACCCGTTCACTTAAACGACAAAAGCATGGATATCATTGGATTCTCTTCGCCTAAACCGTGAGGAATTTTCTGTCTCGTATTATACGAGGATTTACAACAACCCATATTAGAATCGGGGGTCACTACGCCCCTAAACGGAACATACTCTCCAAGCTTCACCATATATCTCAAACCCGCAGTTCACAGGCATGATGGAGAGAAAACCACTCCTCATGATGTATCGCCATCCAAACGCAGTTACTAGGCTCTAAACCAAGGCAACACATGGGCGATTCTATATCATATCATTCGGGGATCCACCTCCCTCGAAGCTTTGATTCCATCTTTCAATCTAGGTAAACCAAAACATGAGAACTCCAAGACACCATGGCTATCTTGAAATGGTAAGGCATGGCTGAAAATCTTGTTACACTGGCCTTTACCATCATGCGCTGTCTGTTTCAATTCCTTTTGTTGATGTCGCTATAGTTCGTGTGATCAATTTCAACTACTGCTTGGGCATTACATGCTTCTTGTACCAAGCACATAATCCCATTAGACTAAAAAAAATTGAAATAAACTCAAATCATACCTCATTGGTAGCTCGTCGATAAGGTACACTTGCAGTTCACATTCTGCATTACCATTAATGAGTCGGAAAACTAGTTGTTTGATCGAATCATCATCATGTATAAACCTATCACATTTGGTTAGCTCAAAACACAACCATCGTAGGTCAAAATCATGAATCACATGCAATCACCATAAACCATAATCATAAATCACATGTAACCATCATAAGTTAGAATCGTATATCACATGCATAATAGAACTAAAATTTAATATCTATACTTATCCTTCATCGGTCATTACTTTTCCCTTTGTTCTTCTTGTACACACATCGAAATAGTTGCCACAGGTAAACACTGAGCTTATACTACCAACTACGTACACATACACATAGTGTACAACACGTACATCCACACAAGGCATACAACACCACACGATACATATACCCACACAACATATGAGACATACACCTACACCTGTGTGTACAACATAACACAATACACACACATATGCTCGATGTACAACACAATGCATGTACATACACATACATACGTGTACAACACAACACAATACATACACCTACATTTGTTGTACAACACAACACAATACACATATGTACCCATAGTAGAACACAACGAATACACATGTCACGATGGCATATTTGCACATAATACATACATAGTAGCACGTACTGCGGCTTAACATATATGACGCCATGAACATTTGTGTACTACTACCATATGCACAACATGTACAGTACCACACATGCACAACACTACCTAGACAACGTGTACAACATCACATGTACACGACACTACTGCCACGTGTGCACACAACGCCAAATGTACATTGCGCCACATGTACAATGTGTACACAATATCAAATTTACACAACACCATATGCGAATGTTAGTGTCAGCCTTTAACGACCTTCCTCCGGTGATCGAAACATGCTCTTACACGGTGATTTTAAGGTGTCGAGGTCAAATTTTGTCATTTCGGTGAGTCTTGGTAAAATTTGAGTCACTTCCAGGTATTAGGTCTAAGATTTGCTTTCACTCTTCCCGAGTTGTCCAAATGTCGGTCCATGTCACCATTAATTTGAGTGTACACAGCCATTCGGAAGTTTTCATCATCATGTCGAGTTCCAATGGGTCATTTTTACACCTTGTTCATGCTCCGGTTATTGCTAGGTAAGAGGTTCATTTCCCTCTCCCCAGGGTTTTGGAAGTATTTCTCTTGGATGGTCAAATCATCAGCAAAACTTGTATCCTGATGTTCACTTACCTTCCCCTATCCTTAATGTACCTTATTAAACACTTCCATCACTAAGATCCCCCAAAATTCCTCATTTGCACAAACCCTAGTTTCTTGCTACAACTTGGCAGACCTCTGGGCTTTCTGTTTGTGGTGCCCTTTTGGACCTTCCCCCTTCCCCTCACTCAATCTCTGAAATTCCACTTTCCCCCTGCACCTAACATTCCCCCTACTTCACAAAATTTTCTCAAGAATTTAGAAGCCCCTTATCCCATTCATTTCACTTCATTTCAACAATCCTTGTTACATCGGGATAGGTTTTACTCAATGATGTTTCCGAGCAATAAAAGATGAATTTGGGAAAAATGAGAGAGGTTTGTCCACAATAGGCCAAGGAAGAAAAAATACTTCAATTTTTACACGGGTGTCATGGTTTTAAAGAAATGTAAAAAATACGTTAGCCTCATTAAATTGATGCACCTGCGGGCGACCTTGGGAAAATCAAGATTTCTCCTAGCTTGGTTGGCCAAATGACTTGTTTGATGAGTCGAATGATAACTAGACACAAATATATTTCCAATGAACTATCATGAGCTCAATTTTGAGTTGAGGAAGACCTTGGTTAGTGACGGCACTCTTGCCTTGAGGCGACCTCATTTTTCTCATTTTGACCCGGTCTTGGGGAGATTTGATTTTTAATGAGCAAATGAACTCAAAATTGAAGAATTCCACTTGGGTTGGAAAGTAGACTCAATAAGCTTTCCAATGAGCTATCCTGTGCCAAATTTTGACACTAGGAAGGTCTCCAAAGCCTCTGAAAAAAGGTGCTACGCATTGAGATGGCGCTACGCATTGGGCGGTGGTTTGCGGTGTAATTTTGTAAGCGGCGCTACGCATTGAGATGGCGCTAAGACATTTGGGCTAAAAAAGCCTGAGAAATCCATTCAAATATTCCACCAAAGCTCTCAAATTTCTAAATTTTTCATTTTAAGTAGTTAACATCCCTCCATGACCAGTGAATGAATTTCTCTTGGTGCTTATGGTGATTTAATGAGAAAAAATCAAAACCCTACATCTTTACATTTCTTGCCAAAGCGAGTTGCATAGGGTTTATGAGTTGTATTTCTTGCTGCTAATTCTCCAAAGCCATTTCTGCTCCCTCTCACTCCTTCATTCCCTCAATCATTTTTCTCCCTCTTTACATTCTCATACCCACTGTTCCAACTGTATCCCTAATTAAATATCCCCCAAAACCTAATTGCCATCCCAAACCATAGATATCATCCCCTAAACCATTTCATTCCTAAAATCCTACGACTAGCATCAAACCCTCCCCTCATCAGTCCCATTCATTCATGGAGCTCCAAAACATGAAAGCAAAACGGCAAGTTTGCCAAGCAATGACGAGATGACATCCGTCGGCGAGAGATTGAAATTTGATCGAGAGACTTGGCTTGAGAGGGTCGATATTCATCTGGAGAAGGCATTGGAGAAGGCCAACAAGGAAAAAGAGCATGCTCTGGCAATTTTACATGAAGAATCATTATTGGGCGAGGAATCATGTTTTCAAGGCGCGAATCAAGATCTGAAAGGCGAAAGTTAAGGGGTCAAAAGCGTCGCAAAAGGCATGATAGACTCTAAATTTTGGCAGCTTCCTTGGCTCGACGCAAGCCACTTGGCGCGCGCTTATAATTGTGGTAGCTCCTCTTGAGAAAAATTTCTGGATTTGTCATCAAAATTTATGCATGCCTACCCATTACCTAAAGATTTTGACAAGTTTCCCTAAAAATGACCTTTACGCCTCTCTTTTTTGGACACACAAGAAGTAGTGTTGGGAGAACTAATTTTTGGAGGGAAAATGGAAAGAAAATTCAGAAATTCCACTTGCGTTGGAAAGTAGACGAACGCCGATTTCCAACAGCTATCCTACGCTCGGGTGGACTCAGGAAGGCCCTCGAAATCGGCTCCAAAAGTGGCGCGATGCATAGAGATTTCGGGCGCAACGGATTGGGAATTTTGGCCTAGTTTTCACTCATTAACTCGGTTTTTCGCCTAGTTTTGGCCAGTTTGACTTTTTCATCTCCAAATGTGGAAACTCTTGATGTAACTTGATGTAATTTCATGGCTTTGATGTAATTTGGCATTTTACTCATGTAAGCGGATTCATTCACAGTGAAATGTGGCCCAGATGAATCGATTTCCTATCTTATAGAGGCAAATTTGTTCCCTTTGCCTATTTTGAGTTCTTAGTTTAGATCTTGTTGAAACGGCTCCTAAACTAGTGAGCTTGACCCCTAGAGGCATGGGGATGAGTTAGGCTTGTATATCTTGTAGTTTTTAGGTCATTTTTCGGGGTTTGGACACTTGCAGGATTGCTTTGAGCTCCATTGTACATTTCATCTGCATTTTGGCAAAGGAAAAGACCGGGGTTTGCGGTTCTCTTTGGGATCCATGTGGCTCTTTGTTTTGATGATGTCTTTCTCTCTTGTGATTTTAAGTTTCTTGATGTTTCATGTGTATCATATTCCTTCTCATTTCTTCTTAAGTTAAGCAAACGAGTAATAAAGGTGGAATTCATTAGATTTGCGAGTGCTCTGCCTTGAGTTTTGTTTAATTTTCTATGTTCTCAAGCTGTCGAAGAGGATTCTTGAAAGTCTCTTTCCCTTTCATCTCCTCACCGATCGGTTATCCATTTCATTCAAATTTGAAGCGTCAAAACAATTGCCTTTCTTGCCCCATTCGGCTCTACGCAAAGCGATCATTTCCGGACCCAAAAATGTTGCCCTTCCCTTTGATTCCAACAAAAACCCTTAAAATCAAATAAAACCCTTTTACATATATACCTAGCCTAAAATTAGCCTTTATTTCTAGTCATCTCAAGCCTCACTAATTATTTTTGCGAGATTGTGGGAAGAGCCTCTCCCCGTCTGGTAGGGCTAGCTACCGATTAAGCGTGGTTTGATGTTACCCTGAACTCTTGCCTTCCTTGACTGGCAGGTAGATTTGACGATAACACAAGACATGTACACAACTACACATGCATTTCATGTACACGACACCACTTGCACAAAACACCACATGTACAACATACATGTGCACATCACCACATGTACAATCATGCACACGGCCACCACATGTACGATGCTGCAGAACACCATATCTATATAGCACCATATGTACAACATGCACACAAAACCATATGTACATAGCACTACATATACAACATGTACACATACCACATATCCAAAATGCGCACAACACCACATATCGAACATGAGCACAATATTATATGTACACACAACATCACATATCCAACATGTATGTTATCTCTAAATTAGTGCGATGGGTACATTTCACGAGAAAACTTAGAGTAACTCTTTCAAACCAACACCCGGCAGGATTGGCCTCTTCGGCCCGAGGGGGAGCTCTCTCAACTTATCTATTGATTTTCTCAATTAGGTTTTGAATCGGATGGCTAACTCTTTCGTGAGTGTCTTAGTGTATTTGATTGCGGGTGAAAAAATGGGATAGATTTCACTACCATTGGGCTCATGGAGTTAGTATGAAGGTATCTAGTGACAAATTATGTTTCCTTAGCTGGAAGGGGCGGGGCTTTTCTTGTTTCAATGAAAAAGATAATACTAACACACAAGAAATTTCAATAACTTAATCTCAAAAGGAAGTTAGAGCACGAGGGCATGAATTCGAGTAATTTAACATCAATACATCGAGAAAAGTTATTAAGAAAACATAAGGCATAAACTCATTGCAACGATCGAAGAATCTCGGGTTAAGCGAAGACACCATCAACTGTATATTAAGTATTCTAAGATTTACAATAATAGTAGTCTCCAAGTAATATTCTCCAACCCTTTACGATTCCGATTTCTTGTCATAAATAGACTTTTTTTCTTACATAGGATTTGCCCGGCTAGCTAGATCATCGAACCATAACCTTGAAACCTATCATAACTATAAAGTACATTCTTGGGCCCAGAAAAAAAGACACCTAGTCTCTAAAGACTTATACTTATAATAGGACTTTTCTTTACATTTATTACATTCATTTTCAAATGCTCGAGTGGAATTCACCATCAACCAGACATTAATGTACCTTTAGATTAGAAAACAACAACCCTATTTTTTAATAAAAGATAAACACAATTTTAATCCTTGTCTTCATGTTGAGTTGGATAGGTGACACTCGTATCGAGTAGTGAATCTCTTATGGGATGGCCCACTTTGTCATCTTGGATGCCTCCACATGGTACAGTTTGCCCTTGAAAACACCTTTCAAACCTCAAAATCCATTTAAACACTTCATTGCAAAAACACGTACCCTTAGGCGAGTTTAAGTAGCGTAGTTTAGTAGCACATTGTAGCCATCCAACTTCATTTTTTCCTCCTCTACTAATCGAATGTGTTATTAGGTCATATGGGGTGATACCATCATTTTTCCCTCCTTTGATTTCCCTCAAAAAGGCGGGTTTTTGGGGTAAAAGCATCACAAGGATTTCGTAGCGAAATTCAGCCCTCGAAACACAGACTTTGCTATGAAATTGCCTAATTTGGATGAAAACACGGTGTCATTTTCTTCAAAATTTCGGCTTCTAAACCAAAATTGATGTTTCCTGCAAGTTGTAAAATTAATCAAAATTTTTTTAGACCAACGCCTCGGACTTTGGGTATTTCATATTTGGCATATTAGGGTGTACCTCTTTAGGTTCATTTACCATTCTAATTTTCAGCCCTCTTTTCTTCGGTTCTTCTTCAATCACATCTCCATTTGGTCTTCCGGCTCCTTAACCCGCCCTTTAAGCCTTTTCGTCTCGATCTGTATCCATAGATTTCCTTTTCTTGTGTTCTTCACCACTTTCCTCATAGGAAGACTTCTCTTCAACATTTTCTTAGCATTTGACGGAGTTTTTTCATATTTGTCTAGCTAATCCTTCATTTCTTTTTAAAATTCTGCCATTAGCTATACGGTCTAACTTGGCCTCTCGTAGTTCCAATTTTACTTCAATAACTTCTTCCCTGGCCTCTCTTAATTGCCCACACGCAATATTTGTACTTCGATCTTTGCCTCAAATCACTCTTTCATTTCTTTGCACAAAGTCTACGATATTCTTGGAGATAGGTCTATAATGTTTTCTATGATAGGCTTCTCGCCTTTGTCGATATTTTCTTCTCTCTTACTCTCCAAGGTACCTTTTGCAAGCTATGACCTAGTCATTGGTTTCCTTAGCGAGGAAAAATGAAACCAACATCTTCTCTGCAAAATCTAATTTTTTGACGGACTTACCTTCTGATTTTTCCTTCTATCCCCTTGATATCTTCTGGTTGGACAATTGGAGATTCTTCAATGTCTATTGCACAGAGGATGTCTTCAAGATTTCCTTTGGTAATGGTTTGGCTCCACGATTATCCTCCTGCTACCATTTTTGCTAATTTTCTATTTTTGACTTGTAGGTGGTGGTTGTGGGATATATGTGTCTACCAGTATGGGTTGTTAACCTCGATATCCATTAGCTCCACAAATGGGTTGTTCTCCTTCTTCATTAACTTCTTTTGTCAACTGCTTGGAGATGAAGTAATCTTTGGCTTTGAAATCTTTTTGGGTGTCCTTTGAATCTACTTCATATCCACTAAGAAAGAGAAAAAGATGCCCAACGTACGATTTATCTTCTTTTGTTCCTCCGGCACTAATAATTTGATCGGGCCATGGTGAAAAATTGAGGTTTTCTTGCCCTCGGCCTTGACTTGGACCTTATCGGACATCTTCCCCATACTTCTAAACAAAAGAAAGGAAAATCAAGGGGTGCCCACCGGTGAAATGCAAGGAACTCGAAATGATATAAGTAGACCATATGAAACCTCCCCTCGCGGGGAAAATACTTGGATACAAACAACAACTTTGAATATTTTTTTTTCATATAACTCCTGGGGATTCCACTTGCCATCGTAGCTCAGGTGTGCTCCTATTTGACAAATTCCTCACAAATACGCATTTTAAATTTTTTACCTTTGAACCATTCCTCACCTCCTCTAGGTATTTCTATAGCACGAGAGATAGTATCAAGTGATACTATGAAATTCAAAACTCCTACCTTTGAGGTTGTCCTATGAAATTGGTTGCGAAGTCTTTGGATATATGAGCATTAAAACCCTTCGGCCTAACGAGAGTATAGACAACCAACATTCATGACATCCATGAAATTAGCATCTTCATTCAATATTTTTAAGTCCATAGGCTCATATCTCACCACAGTCTTCCTCCTTTATTCACTTTCTTCTTAGGCGCCATTGCTCCTTTTTACCCTTGCTTGCTTGCTTCTTAGTTGTGACACCTACGGATGAACAAATGTAGACAATAATTTGTTTGTGTTATGAATAAACTCTTCGGGGACCAAACACTATGATGCTACATGGAAGACTTTGAACTGATGAATGACAAAAAGAAGAGGTGCTTAGGGTGAAATTTAAAATTCAATTCGACAACTTAAAGAATGATGACAAATGTAATGATAGAAAATAAATGATGAGTGAAATCACGATCTTGCATGCTTGGTGATCATGGTAACTAATTTGACGACCTAACTTTACCCTTGGCCATCGAAAATTTGAAACCTCACCCTATTTTGTCTTTTTTGCGGGGAAAAACACATAGGTTTGTAGATGGCAGTTTAAAAATACGACGGATAAAGCTATGGAATTTTCGGGTGGTTTTGTAGCGAAATCCGCTAATGCCTTGCATTGTATTCGCTATGAAATGGTGAAAAAATAGACAAGTGGCATTTTTTTTTTTGTTTTTATGAAGCATGGGTGCGAAAACTAGAAGCTATTGACATGGAGTTGATTTTGATTGACACGAGATGACTCATGGTGGGTTTTAGACTTAGGATAAAGCTTATTACATGTGTTTTTTATAAATTTCATGAAGCCAACTATGAAAACAAAATGTAACCTGGGTGAATGATGTACAGACCCTATCGGTGAAATTTTTAAAACTTATGGTGATAAAAATGTACATAGCACCATCTATACCTAGCACGGTAACCTTTGCATATGCAATATACACACAACATACATACAACAGACGCAAAACACTATATGTAAACAATACTACATATGTTACATGTACACATCGCCATAGGTACGGTCACTAAAAATACATCATGCGCAACATATACACAACAACGATAATACACATCCATAGGCCACACTCGACCCCATAAAGCAGCCTCGATTCTAGTGTCTTTCCACTAGCCATGCTTATCCTAGCATGTTGTATATCACACTACCTTCACTTCTGAGATCTTCTCCTCAACATTACTGTCCATATCATAAAAATAGGCATAATACAAGCATATAATATCAACTCATGTCCATATGATATTGACCCCTATGTAAATCTTCCAAGGCTACTCTACCACTTGATTCCTCATAGGAACCCAAAGGCCTCTTCATATTGCCATTCACCTCCATAAGAAATCATTGCTCCACAAGAATGATTCTTGAAAACCTTGTCATACGGTGACATAGATACATACATAAATACATATATAATCATTAACATAAAAAAATCGTCGTCTGTTGGACAATGACATACATACATACATACATATATACACATATACACACCAACATAAACATGATCACATCATAATTACCAAAATAACATAAGGTCAAGGTTAAGAGATATTCCTTTATCTGTGCACACCATGCACAATGATAACAATAGTTCCCAACATAGCCAAGGCATCTAACATCTTAGATCCATTCACTACATACTACCTTGCTTGTCAATTTACCCAATGGACTCAACCAATCCAACCAACTATCATATTCTTACCTTCCACTACTCTTATTTGTGCAGGAGCTTCATACGTATTACATTACTTGTTAGGTTTCATTCATCTCTTCGTGAGCTTCACCAAATTTCCTCTCTTCAAAACCGGTTTCCCAAACACTCAAAACATAAAGGAAAGAACAAGAACAAAGAGGAATACCATGAAAGACAAAAGCAATATGACACCACAACAAGGTGGCAAGGCCTTGCACCAGAGACATAAACAAAATTGCAAATCAAGCAAACAAATCTTAAAATACTGAAAGCACAGAGTGGCAATAAACACCATGACTCAATTTTACATGAGTTCCCAAAGCTTCCAAGGGAAAGCTCGGCTGAGCCTTCTTCGAAGATTTCATGGCAGTCTCTTGCCATGAAATCCCTGCATCATACTGCCATAACCACATAAATCTCAATACATACATAAATATGCCAATATATCTCTTATCTTACCTTATTGTGCCAAGAACGCTTCCTTGTAAACTGAACACTTCCATGTACGAGTCTCTCAAGTGAATCAATTCCTTGATGAATCTCTCCATAGATGGAAACCAATTATTATACCCATCAAATACATTTTCATGACTATAACACATATCCAATTAATGTCGAGACAAAATCAAGGTTAAGAAGACTTCCTCTATGCAAAGTACTCATTCGTTTGGAATTAGGGTTTCCAAGCATAGCCAAAGAAATTCTTGCCCAATTCCTCTCTTTTACCATTTACCTTGCTACAATTTAGGCTTCTTTTACATGTTATCACATCACCCAACTATTAGTTATATAAACAATTAAGTAATTCTTTCCTTGTCATGCTAATACCAAGCATGTTTCCCTACGATTGTTCACACATGTCAATCATATATTCGAAAGATCAAGGCAACATATTTATAAATTTAAAATAAACCTTTACCAAACCTAAAAACCATGTCATAATCAACAGTCTTCCACAATCGTAAGTCATAATACATAATGCCACAACTATCACCTACTTATATGCAAGTACATATCAATTTCCTCAACACATATTACGTTAGTACAACCATCTTAAAACCAAATCATTTCTTCATGCAATGTTATAAATACATACTCATATCATGCAACTAATTAATTATTCAAATAGTCATCTACATCATAGACACCAAACAATCAAACACCAAATATGACATAATCAAACAATCGAAGCACCAAGTATATTACATAAACACACTCATATCTTGATGTATGTAAGTGAGGGCTATCTTGTTTTCTCAATAAATCTAGATTAGCATGATATAACTTCACAACATATCAACCCAATCATAAAATAAGGTCATGATATCCCTTAACGGTATCTAGCTAACATGCTCACACCCTAAACTCATAAACGATTTGCCATTCATGCATACAATCACATATGCATAGTCGGTCTAGACATAACAAAACATACTATCATAATTAGGTCAACTCATGCAGAAAGTCATAACCCTAACCATCAATTCACTAGCATGTAACAATAACAAGTTATATATCATGCTCATCAACAACAGCAACAGCCTAATCATCAAGCTAGCTATCATACGACAACAACAAGTTAACCCATAACATGCTCATCGACAACATATAAGTTAGCTAACATAAAACAACAATAGTAATGCATACCACCATAAGTTGCTATCGTTCATGACTATCGGACACATGTACATATAAACGCACTAATAAACTAGCATCTATAAGGTATGTAATCATAACATCAATAGAATAAAGCGATACTCATAACCATAATGCATATGTAAATCCTTAACCTACATACCTACATGCCCAACATCCAACCCTCTATGACGACATGATCTTGCCTCGAGGTCAATCTGCGCAGCTTCACTTTGATGGTTTGCATCTCTGTCTATCTTAGCCAACACATTAGCATCATAACCTACCAATATCATCACGATGACCTAATTGCATACAATGAACTTATGCACAACAACCTTCACCAAACCAATGACCATATGCACCCACTTGACATGTATAACCAATCATGAACGACTGATACATGTCACATAGCATCACATAAGCAAGCATACACGGACAACACACAAGCATCACCCACGTATGTAACCTAGCATAAACAAACAATCGTACACAACATGTAGCAACATGTAAGCAGGAAGTGTGCGTAGACAATACATAAGCGTGTGAGCAAACACATAACCACTCATACACTCATGACAACATGTTGACAACCACACCATCAACACTTCCATGGTGAGACCCACGCCACCATGGCCAACAAAACAGGTAAAACAATAATATGCACCATAGGTATGATAAACCTAAATGCAACCAACATAAAGACATGACCAACACACGACCCATCAGGTCCAAGGGTTGAACCATGCTACGATACCATTTTATAACACCCTCTTCCCACATCTACCCAATGTGACCAGCGGGGTAAACATGTGACGAGTACTATAATGAGTTCAACCTCTCGGCCGACCTTAAGGAAGTGGAACCAACGAAACACAACATACATACCTTGTACATCATCGATGACACCCCCGGGAGCTAACTTGATCATTCATGCCTCTTACCCTTGGGTCACATTGACCTTTTGACCTCTTTGAGCCATAGACGCGAGGCACAATATTGCAAGATAATGCTTAGGAGGCTATAGCCATAGGCCATAATACGCATGCCGGTGTTTAGGGCCCCAAATACTGATTCGATGCTAGCGTTCCCGGTATTTGAGCCACCTTTTCGGGCCTAGAACCCAGCACCTTTCTGCCCATAACTTCATGAAAAGTTCAAAGATGATAAATAACAACAAGACAATGATACATAAGCAATCACATCAATAAGAACTCATCGGATCCCTCCACAGGCATGACAATCATTTTGTCAGACATGTCTGAAAGCATAGGGACTTCCACAAGTGTAAACAACAAATTTGAGCATAGGATTCTCATACTTATGTCACGAGAATGCTAAAAACATTATCTCTTACATCATTAGCTAAAATACAATCTATTTGACCATAGATACATTTTCATTCCAATTACAATTAAAAACATGGATAAAGCCATACATCATCACTTGATAAAATTCATGCTTATAACCAACATAATAACAACATAAATGCCATGGATACACCAACAATAGAATCCACATAATAACCGAGTTCATTTATCAAATACCAAAGGAATGAGCTCTTCATTAATGAATGTAGGAAACCAGCGGAGATGGGACTTCCACATTCCACCGACCATATATTGGTTGTGACCAAAACTCTCTTCGATTAATCACCCTCGTGCCATATTCCAAGCATGAATGTGGGACTCAAGCGAAAGAGACAACCAAGGAATCCGGAGTGGCCCATTGGGTATGTGTTATATTCTTTCCACGACTGGTCCACGCGGCATGCGTTGCGGCGGGCACGACGCCCGGTGAAATTTTTTTTGGTATGCGGTCCACTCATATGCGGACCCACCACATGTTTTGTGCATGAGTTTGCACATGGTTTTTGGGGTACGATGGTTTTCGACCCCTGGTATTTTGTAGATGGGTCAAGGGAACTACGGTTATGTTCTAATGTTTAGGGTTAATGGATTGGGGTTTATGTATGCTTCGGCATGTATATATGTGTTGTAACACTAAAGGAAAATAATGAAAAATCGTTGGTCGTCTCGATTTGGGATCCCGGGGAAAATCTGCGTATTTTATTTGTTTTATGTTTTATGCTCTAGCTATTGTTTATTTTACGTTATATAAGATTCATGTGTAGATAATTTTTTTGTTCGGGGTTAAAACCTACATAAGCCACCTCACCTCATCATATAAATAAGTATTTATCGTAATCCACACCGGATTACTAGGCCAACACAATAAACATGTCATAATCAACTTTATTGTGATATATACCCGATCACTAGGCCAAAACAAGCATGTATGTAACAACCTTGGTGAAAATTCCATGTAATAAAATTAAACAAACAACCATGATTTATGGGACGCCTGTTACAAGATGAATGTTGGGAAAAACATCTAGGGGTGTTCATTTGGTTTATTATGGTGAAGGAAATTGGAAAAGGCAAGGGAAAAGGCTTTGGAGAGGCAAAATGGCATTTTTGGCACATTTATTTATGAAAATAATGGAAAATAGGAGAAAAGGAGATGAAAGGTCATAGGTTACATGTGAGGAGGAAAATGAATAAAATAGGGGCCTCTTCTTTAAAAAGGCTTTTGAGGATCGAGTTTCTACTTTTTGTCGAGTTCGGGTTTGGAGCTCTCTTATTACTCTCTCTCTCTCTCTCTCTCTCTTTCACACACGAGATTTTGGAGAAATTTGGTATTTTGAGCAAGAAAGGTCATCTAGGATGTATAATCTGTATTAGTAGCCTCTCGTCGCATGTTTACCCTAGTTGGTCGGTTACTTGAGATGTGGGAAGAGGGTATTGCAATGGATATCACCATATTCTCTCTTTAAACTATGAGGGAATTTTCTGTCTCCTAGTCTCTCGACCTTTATACTTGTAGACGAGTCCCTAAATCATGGGTCACTAGGCCCTAAGTAGGAGCATACTCTCAAGCTTTCTGGCGTATATCTCAAACTCAAGATTCACAGGCATGATGTAGAGAAAACCACGTCTTAGGATTTACCGCAATCCAAACCCGAATTACTAGGCTCTAAACCGAGGCAACACATGAACCGGTTCTATATCATATCATTCATATATCCATCCCAATAAGCTTTGAATACATCCAACAATCTGGCTAAACCAAAACATGAGAACTCCACAACACCATGACTATCTTGAAATCACAAGGATGAGTACGACAGCATTGTCACACTTGGCAAAACCCATGCCAAGATAGAAAAGAACCATATGCAATACCATGCCATGGTAGATATAGCGAGGAAATCATACATGCCAAAATCAATATACGCAAAGAATCTCGTTGTAGTTGGCAGGAGTCTGCTCCTTGCTTGCTTCCTCCTTCTTCTGCTTTCTTGCCTTTCTTTCTCCAAAGAAAAAGTGCTCCAAGAAAAGTCTAAGTATCCGGGGGTATGAGGAGATAGAATAGAATGAGAGCCAAAAGCCTTTGCCCCATACTGCCTTTGCGATTTTCCTTAGCCATAATAAACCAAATGAACACCCACTAGGATGTTTTGCCCATCATTTAGCTTGGAATAAGTTTCCCATCAACGCCGTGGTTATTATTTTTTTTGTTTTATTACATGGAAATTTCACCGAGGTATTTACGGATGATTTCTCGAAGGAAGTGTTGGATCTTCTTCATGCGGAAGAAGAATGAGATGTTCTCAAAGTTTGTAGAATTCAAGGCAATAGTTGAGAAGAGTACAGCGAAGGTGAACACTCCTCGGGAGTGAAAATGGAGGTGAGTATATTTCGAAGATGAATTCAAGGAGTTATGTATGAAATAAGGCATTAAAAGTGAGTTAACAACACCCCACACCCCCCAACGAAGGGGTAGTTAGAGGAAGAACTAGAGCATTGTTGGAGTTAGAGTTGTGCTACATGACCAAGGCCTACCAATGTAACACAACAACCTACTTGTAGAATTGAGATCCTTATCAGATTCATGGTATGATTACAATAGAGGAGGATTTATTATGGAGGAATTCGAATGTGTCTCACTTTAGGATTTTGGAGCCACTGATACCTTGCCTTGTCTCCAAGATTCCAAGGAATAAGCTTGAAGCGAGAAAACAAAGTTGGGAGTTTTTTTGGGTTACACGAAACTCCACACAATTCTTTTGTGTGTACTTACCTTCCCTCAAAATGACAATTATGTGAAGCGATGTAAAGTTTGATGAGGATAAAGTGATGCGGTGCTCTCTTGAGAGGGAGCTTGAGATCCCAATAGAAGAGGAGATTTTAGCATCAAAGCATAATCCTCGGGAAGTTATGGAGCAACCACAAATTGAGGATTAGAGAGGAGGATGAGTGGAGACATTCACTCGGAAGAATCGTCTGACAAAAGGGAGAAAAAGAACCGGGAAGGTGATAGATTATTACAAGATGTGAGGGAGAATGTGGGAGATCCTTCAAATTTTTCACGGAAAAGGAGGTCACACGAGAGGTACACTAACTACATGGCTATATTGATCTTGTAGAGGCGGAGGCCATTCGGAAGTAGTTGTGAAACTTTGTTTAGGTTGATGTAATGGTGGAAGAATACAAATCCATAATGAAGAATAATGTTTGGGAAGTGATCCCAAGACAAAAATATAAATCAATCATGGTTCGAGATGGATGTTAAAGTTAAGCATACGGCTTATACAAAATCAAAGAAGTACAAGTCTATATTTGCGGCCAAAATATTCTCTCAAGTTGAGGGAAATGGATTGTAGGAAACCTTTTCTCACATAGCAAGGTATTCATCCATTAGATCAATTCTTGCATTGGTTGTGTAGATGTGGTGGACGATCCACCAAATGGATGTAAAAAACAACATTTATTAATGGTGTTATTGAGGAGGAGGTGTACATAGAGAAACCAAAGGTTTTGGGACTTTCGATCGGGAGTCTCTCATGTGTACGGAATGCAACCACAGTTGTCCCAGGTCTCTCAAACGAACACAGGCTTGGACAAGGTCAAGCAGAGTTTATCTCATTGGCTTGGGCTTCACCAAAATTGAAGTGGATGCGAACCTCTATCTCATATACAGGTATAAGGTAAATTTCTTATCAATGTTTTATATGTTGATGATTTAATATTAGCGAGTGATGAAAATTTGATTAACTCTTGCAAGGGAATTTGAAATGAAGGACATGGGTCTCATGCACTACTTCCTCGGGATGGAAGTATGGAAAGGCGATAGGGAGTTATTTGTTTCTTAAGGGAAACTATGCAAACGAGGTACTATAGAGATTCCGCATGAGGTTGGCAAGCCCATGGAGACACCTCTAGTTATCAACTAGGAAGGAGGCTGCCCTTCGAGGTGAAGAGGTGGATGCTACCATCTACGACAATTAGTGGGTTTAGTGATGTATATCTAACACATGAAAACATGACCGGATATGTGCTATGTAGTCAACTAGGCAATTTATGGTTAGGCGAGAAAAAATTGTATTGGAAGGCAACTAAGCATGTTTTACGGTACCTCAAAGGTACTACCTAGTATGGATTATGGTACAAACGGACATAGGGAGTGAAGTTGTGTGGCTTCAAAAATGTAGATTGGGCGGGGTGTCCATCAGAGCTAAAAGAGCGCATTAGGTGGAATTTTCGGTGTTGAGTCCGCAACGATTTCTGGTAGGTAGGAAGCAAAAATTTGTGGCACTCGGCTTGGCGGTAGCATAATACATGGTTGAAAATGAAGCAACATGTGAGGCAATTTGGATGAGAAAGATACTTGTGGGAATATTTGGTCGGATGATGGATCCAACTATGATGTTAGCGATAATCAGATTTTCATTAAGCTCTATGAGAATCCGGTATTTTACGATCGATCCAAGCATATAGATATACGGTATCATCATCTATGAGACTATGTGCAAAGGAAAATAATGTTGCTACAATACATTCAAAAGAGAGGTACAAGATGATGACATCTTGACAAAGGCTTTGTCGAGAATGAAGTTTGAAATCCACGGGTGCGGGATAGGGGTGGTTGATAATCCCTTTCTTGATGAGAGGGAGTGTTGAGAAGTGCAACAAGAAAGTCTCAATTTGACTATGCCTTGGTCAAATTGAGAAAATTCAAATTTCCACATCATCGGAAACAACTTGGATGTAGTAAAATTGTGTGACATGGCTCTTTCCACTCAATTTTCTCAGGTAAATTCAAGTTAGAGGGCTTGGATTTCGATTAAGAATGTGTGATTGCTAAATTTTAGTAATCCGAGTTCAATTATATCCAATTGTGTTCAGTTAAACTAGTTCTAACTATTGGACGAACTAGTGGAAGGTCAATTGTCTAGGTGGGACAATATTATAACTTAGTGATCATCTAGTTAATGGTTAATCAACCTAAAATAATATTTGAGACTTCAAGTTCCCAAGCTTGTGGTGGATATTCCAAGGCGGTGTAACAATCAATTGTAAACTAGTTTGTGTGTACGGATGTTGCGTGCAATCATATGATCAACCATGGGAATTGGGCTATCAATTGGAGTAAGATTCCTAAAAAACAAGGGGCTAATTCTTTAGGAATTACAAAAGGAAGTAGGGAGGCTCAACGGAGGCAAAAATTGACTAATTTTCATCGAGCTTCTCATTGAGCATAGAGATAGGTTATTCACTTTAGGGTTGTGCTCGGTGCGGGCAAGCAATTGTAATACATCTCTATTCATACGATTAATAAAGAGACTTGATGGGTTTTTTTACGGGTTAGGTTCCCCTCGAAAAATATTGTGCATGTGTGTTATTTCTTATTGCATGTATACGATTGTTGTTAAATTGTGAATTGAATTCCATAGATTAATAGAGTAAAATTGTGTCTCTTGATTTAGATTAAAATTTCTTGACGATGCAATTATATCACCAAATTTATACAAAGCTTAATAGCTAGAACCTTTGGGGCACCCAAAATCCTCAGCTTAATAGCATTTGTAACCTATTTTTCTCAAAATCATGCCAGCTTTTTATTTTTTAGGTGAAACATGGCTTGTTAAGACTACATGTTTTCGAGTTTTGTTTCAGTCCAGTCATTTCAACTCGTAGTTCTTGGATTTGATTCCACCATGTAGTCGAAATTTATGTCCACATGATGAGGGAGATAAGCTCCAACGAGTTTTTGGCTTCCATTTCACCTATCTCTATAGTTGAATTCCATTTTCAACCTACTTTGACATCCTATTGCATTCAAAGAGTGGTTCCTTTCTACAACGACTTGGGTCGAGTGTAATTACAAGCCTACCAATATTTAACAATAATTGTAGCTCGTTTGAGATACGATCACCAAGAGAGGTTGAAAAAGTGTCGCTAGAAGTCGAGAATGGGACTATTTTACTTTAGTTTCTCAATATCAATACCAATTTATCCAAACCATCGAGTCAATTTTGTAGACTTGTGTTGCTTGACGAGCTTGTCAAAAGTATGATTGCATAGTATTTTCTCCCCTTCATCACGACTCCTTGACCTCCGGTGGTTTCCTTCCACATGAGGAGTTGGCATCTTGATGTCGTCATTATTGAAAAGTAAATGCACCCTTGACCTCATGAAGATCCCTTTTCGACTTAAGATTCTACTTCACCTATGTGACATTGTTTGGCCTCCTCCAATATTCCATCCACGTAGGAGAATTTGACCCATTATTAACCATAAAAACCACATGACCCACTATCCCACCCACATGTATTTTTTATATTCAAAATATTACATGAATTATTTATCTTTGTGTTGACATCACCATTGTTACTCATTGACTTAAGGTTATGAAATTTCATTGACTTAAGATTATGGAATTAAGGACTACTTACATGGTTCCATTTACCTTCATTGTACCAAGAGTAAGCGAAAACTTGATTGGTGTCGATAAATGCACAATGGATTTAACACCCTTAATGCATTCTTGGCTGAGGAGTTTCAAGAATGGAGGAGAGGCTTGCCACAATTCTCTTGAATATGGAATTTAAAGTTAAGTCTATAGTCATGGTTACAGGTTGATATGTCTAGTTGTGTTGATTTAAATCCCTTAATACATGCTTGGCTTGAGTTTTAGGGTATGAAGGAGGCTTGCCACTATATTATTGAATATGGAACTCGGTTTACGGTCTATATGAGTAGTTACAAGGTTGAGATGTCTAGATGTGTTATTGGAATCCCCCTATAATGAGTGTGCTAATGGGAAGTTTCTTTGCTAAGTTAGTTTCTTGTAGGAGGGCATACAACTTGTTTATTCGATAGTGTGCCTAGACTCCAAGAATAAGTTAATTATATTTTTACTACGAGACCATAAATCACCTCTTTCCATCCATAGCACTTGCCACCCTTGACTAAAGGTCTCTCTCCTTGCATCGATTATTGAAATAGTTTTATTTGAAGAAAGTGTATAAGATATTTGTGACAAATTTTTGATGGTTCATATGATGAAATGAAATATTTTTGGGAGGATTGTTTTTCTCTAGACTATACGAATAATAAAGAGTGAGGAGGAGATTTAATTTTTAATCCAAATAGCCCTCGAAGTGTCGAATGTTGAAATATGTAACTAGATTCGGTATTCATAATGACATATGTAATCGTGATTTTATGTCTTTGATGTAAAAAGAAAATTAAAATTATTATCGTCATTCTTGAGGCATGGGTTTCATGCTCAAAGGTTATTTAATTTATAGGTCAAGCACCCATTGAGTGCTTATAGGTCTTGTCTTTGAATCAACAAGTCATAAGATTCATTTTCATGTGGAAGACCATTTTGGGCATGTTACATATTGTAAAGAAAAATTCATTTGAGTAAAATTAGAGTTAAATACCCTCCAAGACCTTGTCACCATGCTACAACAAGGCGACCTTCAAAAGGATAACAAGTCGGCATTCCAAGTGGAACAAGTCAGCCTATTAGGGCACTTTCTGAGAAGCATATAAATAAGAGTAATAGGCCTCATTCAAAGGACACACATTCACATCCAAGAAGATCGGTCTTAAGACAAGAAGAAGACTCATATCAAGCAAAGAGGGAGTAAACAACGAAAAATAAATCGAAGTATTTAAAGGATTGTTTTGGGCTTTCTCTACTCACACGTGCAAAATATGGGGCATCACCTTATTGCGGTAAGGACGAGTTGCAAATGAAGCCGAAATTTGTGTGACAAGAAGTCAAGTTTTCAAGCCAAGTAATTAAGGAAAAGAAGGTGTCCCTAGTGAAGAAGAAAAGAAGCTAAAAATCACCATAATTCCCTCATAGATTCCACCCGGGGTTTGCGGCAAGGGTAAAAAATTACGAGGCCAAAATTACGATTAATTTGCGAGGTTCGAAGTTGAGGTCGGAGGAAGAGATGCGAGAAGTTGTGAAGCTAGTTTGACTTGGGTTGACTTCATGAGAGGTAAGTTATTCGAGGATGAGTTTTGAATTGGTCTTGGAGGGGTCTTGGTTAAGGGTCATGGGTCTTGGGATTCATCATTTTAAGTTCTATAAGAAGATAAGAGGTCTTGTGGGTTTTTTCCTCTGAAGAAAGAGGTTTAGCCTGGTGATATCATATATATTATGTCCTATTGTGTTATTGTTCTTCATTGTTTGGTAATTGTTTGATAATAGAAAACACATTAATAATCGAAGTGAAAAGAAAAGAAGTTAATCAAGTTAAGTAAAAATATATCACAATCAATTATCAAAGAAAGAGAAATCACCTAATCTAGGCTGTCTACATTTCTCAACATGGTATTAGAGCTAAGGTATTCTAACAAGAAGAAAAGGCAACTTGAAGATAATTATTAAAAAAGATACATAAGGTCGAGCTCGAGGAAACCATCGAAGGAGTAGTCTTCACATCATCTTAGAGAAAGGATCTAAGGAGCATTAAGAAGTACTACCCATCTCATCTCAAGGATCACACCATCTAGAAACAACAACAAAAATAAGACCTCAAAGACTCTACTTTCAAGAAGAACCCTACCTAAACTCAAAAGAAATAAGGACTACACATTTTGAAGTATCTTGAAGCCTCCACATTCTACATTGTCATCCAAAGAAGCAAGCAAGAATAAGAACTTCCATCATCGTCAAAGGAATCTAGGTGTTCTCCTTCTCTTTGTAATCAAGGATCACATCGGAAACATATTTGAAGAACAACTCAAGAAGAAGAAGTATTTTCATCTTCAAGGAAGCTATCATCATCAACTATCATCAAAATCAAGAAAGGCATAAAGTTGAAGAAATCATCATCAAATAAGCATCTTCACTTGACAAGTAAGTAGCTTTATATCTATGTCTGAATATACTAAAATAAATTCATTCTACGAGGAGAGCAACAAGCGGTTGAGTCACATCGGAATTTCCTTGCATGGAAGAAGAGGACAAATTTTATCCTCATAGAAAATGAAGTCATTGGACATGTTAAGGGTTGAATTGTCAAAAAATGACAACAAAAATCTCCGCTCTATCTAAATATATGAAAGGGAACATAAAAGCTCAAATAATGCTACTTATAGAATCAATCAGGGATTCCTAATCCTTTAGGTAGCAAAGTTAGAGAATTCAAAAGAAAAATATGAGAAGTTGGTAGAATTGTTCTTTGTAAGCCTTTGTAGGAGAAGTTATATATCTTTGAGAACTGAGTTATATCTTATGAGGGTGTCATAAATAAGAGACCAACTATAAGAGTTAGGAGAAATAATATATGACAAATAAATTACCACCATTGTGCTTAGTGCACTACTTGATTAATGGGGCAACTTTATATCAACCATCTATGGAAAAGAAGAAGCCAATGCATTCGGTGAACTTTGTCCATTATGTAAAATGAAATAAATTAGGTTAAAGGAAAAAAGTGATTTGGGGATCAAATGAACGGGTTCAAGCATTTCTTTGCCATGGATAGGAGAAAAGGAAATTTTGGTCCCAAAAAATAAGAAGATCGATATTTCAAAAGATCGATGCTATGGTTGTTAAGAATTTGGGAATTTCAAGAGATTGTCCTAAACTCAAGAAGGACATCAAGAAAAGGGAAAAGAAAGGAATGAGGCCCATATCATCGAAGAAGTGAAGAACTCGATGAGAATAAATCGAGGAAGGAAGAAGGATATCTTCACTATTAAGGTCTCTCACGGGTACATAACAAGGAGAAGTAGGAAGTGAAAAGAGCTATATTATGATTCCAAATATTGTAGTTAAAGAGACGAGAAGTATCATAAGTATGATAGGATGCATCATATTGGAAGATGGCATCATATTAGAAGTATATGATTGAAGTAGTTCATGACATAATTATACAATCTTGAGATGAAAAGTAGAAGTCTACGTGGTTTTGTAGCATTCATTATGATGAAGCATACAAGGAAAACCACTGAAAACAATATATATGGTTGGAAGAAAGTCATGCAACATAGAAAAGGTCTCATACATCATCATCATTAAGGAGAATATGCGGAATGAGGATCATCAAGATACTTCATAGAATATTTATAATAATATTCACTTCTACTTGAAAGAATCAAGTGTCTTGTTGATAGTCTACATTCCACCTTGTGTGGGATCCATTGTTTAAAAGGAGGATGGTAGGGTGACTAAGGAGTGCAGGGTGTCAAGATGGTTGAAGTACCTTCAAAGGAAGTTGTCGAAGGAAGTCTAGATGACCAAAATGAGAGAAAACATGTATGTATATATTTGATAGATTAAGTCATGTCATCATATAGTTGCAATATCATGGTTGAATGCTCTATCTCATGAGCATGAGTGTCCAGAAGGATCTATTCCTTTAGAAAGATGCATGAAGGAATATACCTTAGTGGTTCACATATTCATGGGTAAATCAACTTAATATAAGTGGGCTTCAAAATGTCATACGAGATATCACTCATTACCATACATTTTTCACCTATGCTTCCATTATATCACTCATTATTCACTACCATGTCACTTCATTTTCCCTATTGTTCATCATTAATGGGTCTCATTTATATCTTAGAATATTATTTATTTTCAATCTTTTTTAAGAGAATTCTTGATTAAATATTAGAAAATAATATATTTTACTTCATATATGGAAAGTGGATTGTTTTAGTGACATGTGTAGGTTCCAAGGAAGCTTCCAGACACCTTTATGTGGCCTTTAATGATCAATTTCGAATTTGACAAGATAAGCCTTATGGAAGATCAAGGACAAAAGAGGGTTATGTGTCTAGATGGTTGAGAGATGTATGGAACTAAAGAGAGATTAAGTGGATGTTATTCTCAGTTTGTTATCTCATCCCATTGTATAAATATGAGTACAATCTTTGTCCATTTGTAATCTTTTAGAGTTGGTTTTGTACATCATGATGAAGATTTTGAAATAAAGAATCATACTTTGATTTTGTTGCTTCTACATTTGAGTCTCCTTTGAAGAGGTGTGCTTGTGGAGTTATGGAGGGCCCCCATGGTCTCACTTGCCACTTATTTGAAGTATAATTTAATTTATGTTTTGTTTCATTTTTAGCTTTTAAGTTTTTGTTAGATGTTCTAAAATTGGAGGAGATCCTAAAATTCATGTGTTCTTGTAAGAGAACCTTAGGATCTTGACGAATGTTAGATCTAGGTTTGTTTAATTGTTGGAAGAGTCAAGTGTGGAAGGAGACAAAGAACAACCTCTTGTAAGAGTATTGAATCCCAACACACTAAACTCTCATCCCTAGGAAACCAAATCTTTCTAGATCTATATATTTTAGATAAGTACTTCTAGGTTACCTTCTTGGGTTGACATTAAATTGAACTCTGATTGACATCATCAATTAGACACCAAACATTTTGGCATCGTTGCCAGGAAGTGCAACTAGAAGGATTTAGTAATTATTTTATGCATTTGTTTTTATGGACTAATTTATTGGAGACTTGGTGACAACGGGTTCATAAGGGAGTTCAAAGTTTGGAGCATTTTTTTATTTTTTTATTTATTATTATTATTATTATTATTTTTTATTTATTTATTATTATTATTATTTTTTTCGCACATAGTTGATTTAAATTCGAGTTTTATTTTAAGCCCCCCTTTCTCACTAATCCATCTACGGATGAGGAATTTGACAATGTTGAGCAATTGTTCTTGGAGAAGCGAGGACAATAACCTTGAGCCAACTCTAAGACGGGTTACTCACATGCTTGTAACATAAGTAAAAATTTTAAATCTTGATGTGAGAATTTTTGAATTTGTAGTCGTAGATGGCTTCTTTGGAAGCATTCTTTTACCTAGGAAATAAAAGATCTTTCAAGCAAGTTAGTAGAACTTCTCGTAGAATTTTCTTTTAGTCTTGTTTTAAAAAAATAAAAAATAAAAAAATCATAAGTGAATAACTTAAAAGAGATGCTTCATCATCACATTTCTCTATCATTTACGTATCACGGGTAAGCCGGGAGCTTGTTTATCGGAAAACTTTGTCTTTCGAGAGTCTAACGCCCCCGACATTGCAAAAAGAGTATAGATAAATGCGAGTTTTTGTCGCAAATCTTGATTGTGTTTGTATCCATCCACGCTAACCTACATAAATAAAAACAAATCAAGAGATTAGTATGGTCTTTTCTTGCGCTTTGTGAAATCGGGAAGATAAAAAAATCTATTGATTTATTCCAATAAAAATGCTTTTGCGGAAAATTGATCTGCGATATGACAATAAAGAATTTTGTGAATGAGCGAAAAATCATCTTAAAATTTTTTAGATAAAACTTAGTTTTTTTTAAATTTTAGTTTAAAAAATAATAAAAATAATAAAAATAAAAATAAAGAATTCCCACATAATAATAATAACATATATATATCATATATATATATTCTTCTTAATTTTTTTTTTTTTTTGAAAAATAGCCTTTTTTAAAGATAGGTTCAATATCATTTTTTTAGATTTAAACAAATTTAAATAAAAAAATTTCACAATAAACAAAACATTAATAAAAAATAAAATACAAACCATAAAAAAAATACAAAACATTAAAAGTAAATTAAAAAAAAAAAAAACAAAACAAAATCATTAAAAAAAATAAAAAACAAAACAATTATAAAAAATATAATAAAAACAATAAAAAATAATAAAACACAACAAAATGAAATTTTAAACAACGCAAAACAAACTCATTAAAACACAAAAAACAAAGCCCCAAAAAATTAAAAAAAAAACAAACAAACGAACAAACACAGCAGGCATTGAAAAACAACAACGTAGGCGGGGGACGGTGGGGCGAGCGGCAAGGGCGAACGGCGGCTAGTTTTCGGTGGATAGCGGGCGAGAGCGGCAAGGACGGAAAGCGACGGGGTTTCGTCGATTTTGGGCGAGAGATTTTGATTTCCCTTAATATCATCATGAGAATGGAGCAAAGAAACTTTAGAACCGTAGAAACAAATGATATGGGAGCAGAAGTGAAAATTGCCTCATCAACGAAAAGCTGGGAAGTGGAGTTTGGGTCGGTACCCGAAACAATATCGGGGGCATTCCTAAAAAGGAGAATAGCTCGTCTAAAATGGGGAGCGAGATAAAGAAGAAAAAAGTCCCAAAGGGAGAGTATTGTTCGCAAGAAACAACATTCAAACAAGTTTTCTTCGCGAAGCATGTGGCAGCATGAAGTCCAAAGGAAAAGGAGAAAAGTTAGTGATGAGTATGCTTTATGTAATTCCTACATCCACACCTCTCACTTGGTCATACGACCTTTATGTGAGAGAACTCTTAAATGTAAAAGAAAGGTTGGAAGTAGTAGAAGCTAAAGCGGCCCCCGGAAAGAGATTGTACAATCCATATAATAACGGCTGAAAATCGAGCTTTAGCGAGAAAGCAACAAAGTTGAAAGGAGCAAGAGTAATAATACGCGACTCTCCGAATAGGGAAAACGAATGGCAACGCATGAAAGTGGAGGTACAAAAACATGAAGAAATTTGCGATGGAAAACACGCGAGAGATGATGAATGCGAAGCCACCCCGGGATAAGGGAAAGCGGTTGCTCGAATAGACAACGATGAAGAAACATCAAGAGAAGGGAGGAAAGAAGATCCCACAAAACTTTCCAAAACTTGGGCTCAAGTTGTTGGCAATTCTTAGAGGAAGGAGAAACAAACATCCGGGTTAACAACATGCAAGATGAAAGCAAGGAAAGGAAATTTGGATAGAGCAAGAAACATAATTATTAAAGGGGTGAAAAGAGTATGGTAGAAATGAATGTACTCTTGACCTTGCGAAGACTTCTTGAAAGACAAACTCCAATGGCAAGGACAAGTATGTCAAGCATGGAGAGTAGGTAAGCTCAACGGTGAGAGAGCCGGATACACCAAAGTCATCTTGGCCAACTTGCATGATAAAGATATCATTCGAGAAAAGAAGCAACTCTTAAGGGTTCTCGGTTTTTATAGAAGAAGATCTAGCTGTGGGCAATGAGGAAGGAAAGGAGGGATGAAATGACAAAAGTTAGGGCGACGAGAGATGAGGGAAAAAGAGCATGGATCTATAAAGGTAAAGCGTGATTGCGCAATTTGGACCTCCTTCAAAAACAATGCAACAAAATGATAACAAAGAAGAACAACAAACTCTTTAGCAAGAAATGAGGAAGAAAGTTCATTATGGGCAAACGGGGACAAAGACTCAGCGCGGTCCTTGCATGTCAAAACAAATAGCAATCAAGTCTTACCCGGGTTTCCTTAAGATTAGTTTGTTGGAGCTAGGGGGTTACCCATGGAGACGAGGACACGGGTTAGGGCCTATTGCGGAAGAGTAGAGACATAATTTGCCTCATAGAAACACATGAGCATGAAGGGTGTAAGACACCTTTGTTTGAAGGTATTGGAAGATAACGGTGTGAGTGAGCGGGGAATGGCAAAGGGCACGGGGGTATCATGGTATTAGTAAGAGAAAAATAAGGTCGTTTCATTCGGCTAGAAAAAATTCCAAACTAAATAATTTGTTTGGCTTAAAATATCAAAAAATGGGAATCTCGTACAGTGCGGCATGCTATTTTTTGCACCGCAAGTTTCAAAAATCTACAAAAGTAGAGGGCTTGACCACAAAGATCCCGCTGCTGACCCTAAAACGGATATTGCAATATATTCTGACTAGGTGAAGTCCTTATAGTGGGGGATTTCAATGCTAGAGCTGCAAGTGAACAAGCTAGCATTCTTTGTTGTAAAGAAAACCCGGTGACCCTATACGGCTTGCGGAAAGAGAGTAATCATCGGTGGAAACGAATTTCGAGAGGATAAAGGCTGTTGATATCTTTGGAGAACTGCTTGCTTATGCTATGTGGGGCTTTCGATTTAGTCATTTGTAATGGGTTGACTAAATGGGAAGAATCTGATAATTTCACTTGCAATACTTACAATGGAGCAAGTGTAGTTGATTATGTAATTTGCTCGCATAGTTTGTGTGAAAAAATGGAGGAAGTGTTGATTGGAGATCAAATTTGGGACTTAAAATGAGTCTGACAGTCTATTTAAGTTTCTCTTGGACGGAAAAAAGCAATTGGGGTCGAAAAATCAATGTGTTCAACAAAATCCCCCAAAGGGCAGAATTCTTTTGAATCCGGAGAATTGTAATACCTTCAAAATAATCTTTAGAGGCTCTTCGAAGGAGGAAATCCCATCTCGGGGCCTTCATAGTCACGGGTTAACACATTTAATTCAAAGCGCACTTCTTTGAGTGCAAAAGAGCAAAAATTAAGAAGTGTCCAAGAAAAAATTGCTTTCCGGTTAATGCTTGGTTTGACGAGGAATGCAAAAAGGCGAGGAGAAGGTGGAAGAATCGGACACGGATAACATAAAGCTCAAAGCTTACAAGCGGTTAGTAAAAAGAAAAAAGCCGATTTTATGGTTTCAAGGAGAAAAGAGAACTAATCTTCCTCGGGAAAAATAACCCCAAATTATTTTGGAAGGGAGCTCCAATCGAAAAAAGGTGCAAACTAAACAACATTACGACTTCTAAATGGTTTGACTATATGCAAGACAACTTTGAAAGCGGGATCCCAAGGTTGACCCTCCTCCCTTGGTCAACACGGACACAAAACTCTTCCACGGTGCGAGAGGTAGAGATGGGTATCGAAGTTGGGCGGCTGAAGCGAAAAGACTTAGATGAACTCAAACGGAGTATCTAAAGTGGGGCTTAAAATTTCTTTCACCTCACATCACAAAAATTTTCAACGGCATCTTACGGCGGGGGTTCCCCACTGATTGGACAACTAGTATGGCAATACCTCTTTTCAAGTGGTGACGTCAATAATCCTTCCAATTATAGAACCATAATGATAAACCCTTTGTTTGCAAAGTTATTTGGAAGCATGTTGGAAAAGAAAATTAGCAAGTGGGGCGAGGAAGAAAGAAATAAACGTGCTAAAGGGCAAGCGGGTTTTAGACCTAAACATTCCACAGTTGATCATTGTATAACTTTAAGGCACATCATTGAAAAAGGTTGGGAAAATAAGGAAGAAGTTTTTTGTTGCTTTGTTGATTTCGAAAGCCTTTGACACGGTTCCTAGGGATAAGCTTTTAGGCGGAATGGAGGAACTCGGGGTTCCCAAGCATTTGAGAGCGAGTTTGTGCATAGGTTGTATGAAGAGGTGAAAGTCAAAATCAGAACTTCGAGGTGGCATTTACGAAAGTTTTAGAAGCGATATCGGGGTCAAGCAAGGTTGCCCATTGTCTCCTACCCTTTTTGGGTTATATATTGACAAGCTTGAAGAGTGGCTAAATTCGCAAGGGGTGACGGTATCCATTTGGGCAAGTTCGTTATCGGGCTTCTTTTGTACGCGAGATGACCTTATATTGATTTGCTAATTCGGCTCTTGGTTTGCAAGAGCATTTACATTCCTTAAGGCATTTTTGTAAAAGGGTTGGGATGCAAAGTCAATATTAGCAAAACGAAAGTAGTGGTTTTCTCTAACAAAAGAAAGCATAACCAACATAAGTTCTATTTTGGAGGCGACATTTTGGAAGAAGTTGCGGATTACAAATACCTCGAATTGACTTCAACGAAATTTAAGTTGGGATGGTTGTAGAAAAAAAAGAACTTTAGGGGGTTGGAAAGCATTTTATATGCTCTTCAAAACGGGTGTAGAGAGGCGGGCGTGGAATTTGGGGGAAAGCCACCCTAACTCTTTTTGGGCTTCTAGTGATTCGGTGATTCTCTACGGTTGTGAACTATGGGCTAGCGACCTGACCAAGATGCGGTGGAAACAAATTGAGAAAATTCGACGTTTTGATTACAAACAAATTCAAAATTAAAAGTGCGAGTTCCTTATGCTATTATGTTAAGTGAAACGAAATTTGCTCCTATTGAAGCAATCGCTATGGTGCGAGTCATAAGGTATACGAAAAAAAAATTGAGCAAATGGAAGAGGATAGATGGCCTAAGGTGGTGTTTAGTGACGGATTGTGTAAAAGACGAGAAGACTTGGATGCGGCGGAATAACAAATGGTTTAGTAAATGGGGTATTTGCTTGAGCATGTGTCCTACAAACGATAAAGAGAGATAAAAACTTTTTGTTATGGATAAATTCCATAAACATACTTGGAAGAAAGAGCTAGAGAGAAAGAAAGAAGTGCTACATAGAAGAGTTTAACCCCACACATAACCATCAACAAAAGGCATACATAGGCGGCGATATTTCTTGGAGATCTAAAATTCTTATTGCTCAATTAAGGACTAATTCTCATCAACTCCGTTGTGAAACGGGGCGGTAGTGGAAAAGGCCAAAAGAAATGTGGGAAGAAAGAGTATGTATTTTTTGCTCCACTCCCGGAAAAGTGGAAACGAGAAAAACATTTCATTCTAGAATGTGAGGCTTTCAAGGACACCGAGAGAAAACTATGCGGGCATTTGTGACTAATTCTTGGGATAATCTATTCGGCGAAGAGTTTGTCGATAAGAGTTTGGGAGTGCTCATTGTAAAACTTCACGAGAAAAAGGGCCGAATGCAAAGGTCGGATAGAGAAGCAATCTGTCCCATAGGCTATTTTTAGCCTCGTGGACATTAAAAATTCTTTCTTTCTTTCTTTCTTTCTATGAATTATTTTTGATTTGCAAAGTCGGTTCAAGCTCTGACTTCGCGTCAAGCTCTCAGATCCTTGGCGAACATGTTTAGGGTTTGATCCCACGAAACAAATCCCAGTTGGTCATGCATATGAGGAATGGCGCATCAGCCAATTGTGAGCAGGGACAGTCCTCAATTTTTCAGAAGTGACTTCTGAGAGTCCCTCACCCTCACTGAATCTTAGTCTGGACATTAATGGAATATAGCCTGCATCGATTTCTTTTTTATATCAAGACAAGTAATTACTAGGAAATACTTTGCATTACTTGGATGGGTATCGATTTGTTTTCCCACCTGCCGCCATTCGTTCAAACCCTTTCTGCCCGAACAAAAGAATCCTATGTATACCATTTGGGGAAGAAAGCGATTTTCTGCAACCATTCGTTCAAACCCTTTCTGCCCGAACAAAAGAAGCAGAACCCCAAATAGCACAACAACAAGAATCCATCCGTCTTGTTAAAAAGAAAAATCAGAAGCAGCGGCTCTGAGATGACCGTGGACGCCGCGGCAGTTGTGGAGGAGGACGAAAGAAAAATCATCCCATTCCATCCGCCAGCAACAAAGATGACAAACGCTGCTCTTGTATCTACAAGGTATCAGATTGGTTGGTGCTTCTATCGCACCCGTGGTCGTCTTTGACAAGTCATTATGCACTTGGACCAGTTCCTCGTCCAACACGACATAGAGAACATGTACATGTGGGGTTTCAAGGAGCGCTCAGAGAACGCCCTGGGAAAGATGCAGCGGCGCAGCTACATGGCCATTTACGACTAGGTGAGCCCCAATTTCCATTTAGTGTAAACAAATACCCCAGAGAACTCTGCCCCCCTCCACTGCTCACACCACGCCCCACTATTTGTTTCTCAACGATTTACAGCTACGTTGATTTAAAAAAAAGTTGATGAGTTTGGAAGAAAATCCATAAAAATTTTCATTTTAGTGTTAGATTTTTTTAATATCTTTCTTTATTAATTTTTTTTTAGAAAATAAATAAATATAATTTTGTTGACTTTATTTATTAAAAAACAAATTTAAAAAAAACTCAACTTAAACAATAAATTAAAAAATTTATGTTTTTTAATTTGTTGTTAAAAAAAAAATACAAATAAAATAAAATAAAAAAATCAACATAAATAAATTTTTTTTTTGTCTTTATTTATTTAAAAAAACAATAAAAATCAACAAATAAAAAATTTTGTTAAAAAAAAAAAATCAAAAAAATAACAATCATC